>CM055128.1:97324233-97664233 GCA_029206835.1 Rana muscosa
AGCATTTTGGAAAGGCCTCCCTATTCTCCAGGCCCGGAGCAGTGGATTATTAGAACAACAAAAAGATGCACTAGAGGACCTACAGTATCTCACAAAAGTGAGTACACCCCTCACATTTTTGTAAATGTTTTATTATATCTTTTCATGTGACAACACTGAAGAAATGACACTTTGCTACAATGTTAACCGCTTAAGGACCACCTCACGCTGTTATACGTTGGCAGAATGGTACGGCTGGGCATAAGCACGTACAGGTACGTCCCCTTTAAGATGTCCAGCTGTGGGTCTCGCGCGCGCCGCCGGCGGAGCGCTCGCGACACGGTCCGAATCTCCGTGACCACGCCCGCGGGACCCGTGGACTCGATCGCCGCCGGTGTCCCGCGATTGGGTCACAGAGCTGAAGAATGGGGAGAGGTAAGTGTAAACAAACCTTTCCCCGTTCTTCCTAGTTAGAGTGTCACTGATCGTCTGTTCCCTGTCATAGGGAACGACGATCAGTGACGTCACACGCCAAGCCACACCCCCACACAGTAAGAATCACTCATTAGGTCACACTCATCAGCGCCCCCTACAGGTTAACCCCTTCACTGTCAGTGTCATTTTCACAGTAATCAATGCATTTTTATAGCACTGATCGCTGTAAAAATGACAATGGTCACAAAATGGTGTCAAAAGTGTCCGGTGTGTCTGCCATAATGTCGCAGGCACGATAAAAATCGCTGATCACCACCATTACTAGTAAAAAAAGATTATTAATAAAAATGCCATAAAACGATCCCCTATTTTGTAGACGCTATAACTTTTGCGCAAACCAATCAATAAACGCTTATTGCGATTTTTTTTACCAAAAATATGTAGAAGAATACGTATCGGCCTAAACTGAGGAAAAAACATGTTTTTATATATATTTTTTGGGGATATTTATTATAGCAAAAAGTAAAATATTTTTTTCAAAATTGTCGCTCTATTTTTGTTTATAGCGCAAAAAAAAAAAATCGCAGAGGTGTCAAATACCACCAAAAGAAAACTCTATTTGTGGGAAAAAAAGGACGTCAATTTTGTTTTGGAGCAATGTCGCACGACCGCGCAATTGTCAGTTAAAGCGACGCAGTGCTGAATCGCAAAAAGGGGCCTGGTCCTTTAGCAACAAAATGGTCCGGGGCTTAAGTGGTTAAGTAGTGAGTGTACAGCTTGTATAACAGTGTAAATTTGCTGCCCCCTCAAAATAACTCAACACACAGCGATTATTGTCTAAACTGCTGGCAACAAAAGTGAGTACACCCCTAGGTGAAAATTTTCACATTTTCTCACTACTTTACATTGTAAACACTCACTACTTTACATTGTAGCAAAGTGTAATTTCTTTAGTGTTGTCACATGAAAAGTTGTAATAAAATATTTACAAAAATGTGAGGGGTGTACTCACTTTTGTGAGATACTGTATGTTAGGGCTTGATAAAGACTTAAAACACTACTAACTGCCTGTGATGTTGGCTGTGTTTGATGCTCTTAACCAATAACTCCTCAATACCCACCCCAGAGTTTAGCAATACACGTTGGTGGATTTCAACTTCTCAGTCAAGTACTGGGTTGGTTGCCATTAATACCAGTCTGTACCTTACATGACTAAATCATAGGAAGCCAGCATGATCCGACTGCTGTTAGAAGTCACAGGCCCCACACAGCCTACCTGAGAGCCCCCCTCCCCCCCCCCCCCCCCCAAAAATATCAAAACAAAACACTACAATCATTATTAGCAGACACACACATAACATAACTTACAAAATTCCAGCTAAATCTGAAAGATAAAACCTGTATTGAGTTAATAAAGTTCTGTGTGTAATTGAGGTCTTGAGGCTCATCCACATAGGTGCTGTACAGTGTGAGTTTGTTTTTGTTTTTTTGTTTTTTATGTGGCAATTGTTGTGTGCAGTGTACGCTATGGGGATGCAGCAGCTGTATGAACACGGCCGTAGGTCCTAATTTAACAGTCATGTGGATGCAGGTGTATGGCCAGACAGTGTGTATTCAGGGCCACACACCTATACCTTCCCACTTATCAAATTAGGACCTGCGGCTGAGTTCATGCAGCCGCTGCATCCCCATATAGTAACAGAAGGCAACCAATCACTCATTCACACTGTATAAGCCAGAGAACCCATGTGAATATTTTTTTTTATTATTTTTCACAATTACCAAATATGATTTTTTGTTTTACAATTTGAAGAAAATTATTTTCTACATGTTTTTAATTAAAAAAATTCAACGCTGTTGGGGGTGATGGTGAAATATCAAGGGTCTAAACAGACCCCTGACATCTCACCTTTGAGACAGATAAAAGACAGATAAAAGAAATTGAGAACACAGATTCTACAATTCCTTTTTTCTGCAGTCTCAGCATTGAAGATGAATGAACAGGAGACAGAGGCTCTTGTTCATTCATAAACCGAAGCAGAGTAAACACAGGTTACTATGCTCAGTTATCAATGGACACAAGAGCAGTCATTACCGATCGCTCACTGTGTCCATTTAGAAAATGGTGAATATGTCCTTTTCCGGCACCCATTATACTCTCCTTTTTCCTCCATAGTTTCCTCCCCCCACTAGTCCCTCTAGTTTCTGTATATGCTGGCCTGCGCCCCAAATCCCCTTCCCTGTCCTGGCCTTCCTGTGTGCCCGGGCCGCCTACAGGAGGACTGGTGATTCCCCCTATCGGCGGCCCTGTGCAGCAGATTTAAAAAATGTTTTCATATTGTATTGAAACAAAATTATACCTCACAACTGTACTGAAGTTTTTGTTTGCAAATAATGACATTGATCTAAGTTTATAGATGAATGCATATTATGACAATACATATAGGGTAATAGTCATTCCAGAAAACATACCCTTGTAGTCAGTAGTGTATTTTGGTTTTGTGCTTCCCTAGGCCTGACTAAACTCGTGCACCCCTAATTTAAATACGACCCACCCCTTCCTGTGAAGGCAACACCCCTTTCAGTTTAAGACCCGCCCTGAAATTTTCGAGTGGGGACACTAGTTCTGAGGGCCTGGGGGGGGGGGGGCAATGGATTCCCTTAATTTGCATAGATTTCCTCTCACTTGACTGTTTGGCTATGGGGCAGGAAGTGAAGGGAAATCTCTGCAATGGGACAGGGATGGTAAAAAATAAACTGACAGGGGCTATAACCCTCCCTTACTTTATCCAAAATGAAAAAAAAAAGCATTGCCTATAGGACTAAAAAGATATAACCATGCAAATAGTGCAGTAGAAAACATATAGCACAGTGAGGAAGGTTTGTGGTCCATGATGATAGGACAGTCAAAATTAGAAGCAGCGCCCCCCCCCCCCCCCCCCCCCCACAGTTGCGGAATGCCGGTCGCCCGCATACCGGAAGCAGTGCGGCCGCTTTATGGGGGGCGCTAGACTAATTTGCCTCTCAGCCCAGTCCACCCAATAAGACTGGTGCTACACTAACAGTGTAGCGCAAGCCGGCGGGGACTCTTTCTGTGCTGCCCCCCTGCAGGGTGCTGCCCTAGGCCTGGGCCTTGTTGGCCTAGGCCAGGATACAGCGTTGCTTGTAGTGACATACTATATATGATAGCAAAGACAAGTTCTGTTGGCTGTTGGACAATACAATAATTAGTCTGGTCACTGTACAGATACATTCTGCTTTTATATCATATATTATCATATATTATTTAATATATGTCAGCTAAATCAATGTAAAATAAGAAGCCTACTTCTGCCCTCTGCCTACCTCTTTTTTACCACTAGATGTCTTCAGTGTTGCAGGCCGAGTGACGACCATTGTCCATCCACTCCCTTCCTCTAGGATTTCATAGACACACCCCTTGGGGTAGCACCTTCATGCAGCTTGGGCTTAGAGTATTACTGTAATGTATGGCATTTACACATCATCACATGAGCCCTGTTCAGTGCGGCAGTAGGGACTACTCACTGACACACTCAGAAGAAAAGAGGAAGGAAATAAAAAGTAAGCCAGAAGACACTTTGAAAAAAGCAATGTGTTATGTTTTAAGGTGGAGAGGTCATTTGTTCCTACAATTTCTCCTCATTTCACCCCGTACAGTAAATGTGCATATACGTACAAACCAATATTACTCAGTAATATCTATTCCTATTTTTTTATCCTCCCACATTAAAATCTATTCCTGTTCCTGTTTGAAATGCATTTCATAAGACTTCATGGGGCTGATTTACGAAACGTTTGCGCCATGAGTATCGGCGCATCTGCGCGCACAATGGCTGTTTTGGTATTTACAAAACATTAGCGCCGGTAGCGCAGCCCTATTTCCCATTTACTATAATGTTCTCGGCGGACGGGAGGAGGCGCTCAGTGCGCCACTATGGACCTGGCGCACGGCATGTTAAAATCTAAATATAAAGAAGCTGGAAGTGAGAATATAATGGGGGTGATGTGGGGTGTGAGGAAGTGTAATGACACCTGCCCAAATAACTAATATGCCCAAAATAGAGTGATAAAGTAAATTTTTCAAAACCAGCCCGCTGCGCCGGCAAGTACGTTTAGAGCTGCGGGAGTTTTTTTTTAGCTCAGCACGGGAATTTTACTTGTTCAAACGCGCCAAGACACTGTGCCGGCAAAATCTTAGTAAATGTCAAGTCACGTAACTCAATTTGCATAAGTTGAACAGGCGCAGCTCTGAACGTGCCAGTGCGCCAGCAAAATGAAATTTCTAAAGGAAAAAAAAGGCATTTAAAAGCACCCGCGGCTATAATGAATTGTCGGCTCCTGGCAATATAGAGAAAAGTCATTGAAAGTCTTTGATAAAAAAAAAAAAAAAAGCGTGGGGGTCCCCCCAAATTCCATTACCAGGCCCTTCAGGTCTGGAATGGATATTAAGGGGAACCCTGCCGCAAATTAAAAAAAAAATACGTGCGGTTCCCCCAAATATCCATACCAGGCCCTTCAGATCTGGAATGGATTTTAAGGGGAACTCCACCCCAAATTAAAAAAAAATGGCGTGGAGTCCCCCCAAAAATCCACACCAGATCCTTATCCGAGCACGTAACCTGGCAGGCCGCAGGAAAAGAGGGGGGATGAGAGAGCGCCCCCCTCCCTCCTGAACCGTACCAGGCCACATGCCCTCAACATGGGGAGGATGTCCCCATGTTGATGGGGACAAGGGCCTCATCCCCACAACCCTTGCCCGGTGGTTGTGGGGGTCTGCGGGTGGGGTGCTTATCGCAATCTGGAAGACCCCTTTAACAAAGGGGACCCCCAGATCCCGACCCCCCCCAGTGTGAAAAGGTAATGGGGTACATTGTACCCCTACCATTTCACAAAGAAAGTGTAAAAAATGTAAAAAATGACAATAGCCGGTTTTTGACAATTCCTTTATTAATGTCTTCTCCTTTCTTCCATCTTCTTCTTCCATCTTCTTCTGTTCTCCATTCGGGTTTCTTCCTCCATCTTGTTCTTCATCTTCCTCTTCCTCTTTATCTTCCTTCTTCTTTCGGTGTTCTCGTCCGCATCTTCCTCCGGCTTCTTCTTCCCTTCTTCTTTCTTCGGCCGCTCCGTTTGAATTGGAGGTTCCCACTGTGTGACGCTACAGTTCACCTCTTGGTCCGCTGCCACCCGGTGATCCCGCCCCCCTCTGACACTACGGGGAAAATCCCAGTGAAATCCATGTGCGTCAGAGTGGGGCGGGGTCACCGGGTGGCAGCGGACCAACAGGAGAACTGAAGCGTCACACAGCGGGAACCTCCAATTCAAACGGAGCGGCCGAAGAAAGAAGAAGGGAAGAAGAAGTGCGGAGTAAGATGCGGACGAGAACACCGAAAGAAGAATGAATATGAAAATGAAGATAAAGAGGAAGAGGAAGATGAAGAACAAGATGGAGGAAGAAACCCAAATGGAGAACAGAAGAAGATGGAAGAAGAAGATGGAGGAAGAAGAAGGAAGAAGATAGAAGAAAAGAGAAGACATTAATAAAGGAATTGTCAAAAACTGGCTATTGTAATTTTTTACATTTTTTACACTTTCTTTGTGAAATGGTAGGGGTACAATGTACCCCATTACCATTTCACACAGGGGGGCGGGATCTGGGGGTCCCCTTTGTTAAAGGGGTCTTCCAGATTCCGATAAGCCCCCCGCCCGCAGACCCCCACAACCACCGGGCAAGGGTTGTGGGGATGAGGCCCTTGTCCTCATCAACATGGGGACATCCTCCCCATGTTGAGGGCATGTGGCCTGGTACAGTTCAGGAGGGGGGGGGGCGCTTTCATGTCCCCCCTCTTTTTCTGCGACCTGCCAGGTTGCGTGCTCGGATAAGGGTCTGGTGTGGATTTCTGGGGGTACTCCACGCCATTTTTTTTTTACATTTGGGGTGGAGTTCCCCTTAAAATCCATACCAGATCTGAAGGGCCTGGTATGGATATTTGGGGGAACCGCACACATTTTTTTTAATTTGCGGCAGGGTTCCCCTTAATATCCATTCCAGACCTGAAGGGCCTGGTAATGGAATTTGGGGAACCCCCACGCATTTTTTTTTTTCAAAGACTTTCAATGACTTTTATCCGTATTGACGGGAACCAGCAATTCATTACAGCCGCAAGTACATTTTAATGACTATTATTTTACTTAAGAAATGTCATTTTGCTCTTGAACTGTTATAAACATGGAAAACATGCGCTACTTTACAGGCATACTATAGACACCCCCCAGGTATGATATTTAGGGCCAGTTCACACCAGATGCAGTGCAGTGCGTTTTTTTGATGCATGAAAAACGCAAAGAAAGTTGATCACATTAATGCCAATGGCATAGTTCACACCACTGCAGTCCGTTCCAGTGCGTTTCAGAAAGGAAAAAAAATGGTCATGCTGCATTTTTTAGGTGCAGAACTGTACTGGACCGCAGTAAAACACATCAAAAAAGCAACGGAACGTACCAAAACGCACTGGAATGCACCGGGAAACACACCTAAATGCACCAAAGACGCACTGCAACACACTTGTCCTAAGTGAAAAGAGGGGGGAAAAACACTGGACTGCATCAAAAACGCATCAAAAATGCACTGGAACGTGTTAAAAATGTGCATGCAGAAAAGCACCTGGAACAAATCCAGACTGCGTTTCTATGGTGTGAACTAGGGCCAGTTCACACCATAGAAACGCAATCCGGATGCGTTCCAGGTGCTTTTTTTGCATGCACGTTTTTGATGCGTTCCGGTGCATTTTTGGTACGTTTTTGATGCAGTCCAGTCCTTTTTTTCACCCCTCTTTTTTATTAACCATAGATAAGGACAAGTGTGTTCCAGTGCGTTTTTGGTGCATTTAGGTGTGTTCCTGTGCGTCCCAGTGCGTTTATGATGCGTTTTGCTGTGTTCCAGTACAGTCCAGTGCAGGTAAAATGCAGCATGTTCTACTTTTTTGGTGGAACTGGAACGCACTGGAACAAACACTGCCATTTAGAACCATATAACCAACTTTCCATGCATTTTTGATGCATAAAAAAACGCAATGGACTGCATGTGGTGTGAAATGGACCTTAAGCAATTTGGCATATTTAAAGGCACTTCTCCTTGTTTTGTTTTTGGTGTTGTCCAAATTGGTGACATTGATATAAGTTCCTTAGGGTGGAACCTGGGGACCTGGGCCCCCATTTTAATGCCAATAACTAGAAGATAAGCCAGCCAAGTGGGAACTAGCAAAATTAACAAGTCAGTTCCCATAGACTGCAATGGTATTTGTTGGTGGGGGGGGGGGGGGGAGGTGATTGTCCCATCTCTAATTTTGTAGCATGCTGGATGATGTGCTTAATTTTGGACAGGGGGGGGGGGGGTTATTTTCTGCTAGCTGCATTTGAGTTCTTCTGAGCATGCCCAGGGACTTAGATTTTTTGGTGGTGCTTTTTGTGTGTGAACAGCACCTGGATATTTCTGAGCATGCTCAGAGAGTGTTTTTATGGGTTAGTAATTGAAGGACATCCTTAACAGGTGTGCCCACTTTGAAGTTCAGTCTCTACATTGGGTGAACTTGCATTTTGGGTGTTTCATGGACTGTGCATGTGTTTTCAATTGCCTCATTAGCTCACAAACCTATGTTATATAAAGCTTGCTGATAGCATCTTCTCCCTTGCCCTGAAAAGAGGCAAGTGTATGTGTGTGTGTGTTAGGGTGTGTGTGTAAAAAAGTACATTTTGGTGTCCTTATCGAGTTTGTAACACATGTATTTTATTTGTTATGTCTTTGCAAAACAGGTGTTTGTTTTAATTTTGTGGATTGTATTTTTTTGTGTGGGGGAAATGTTCCCCTGAAATAATTTTGATGTTGTTAATGTGTGTCGTTTGTTCACTTTGATTTAATTGTCTGTGCTGCATTATTTTGCGAAAACTTTCTCAAGATGTTGTGAGTCTGTAACTGTTTCAAATTGACCATGTTTTTTATTTTGGCTTCACTTTTGTTTTGTTGACCAATAAAATTTGATGCAAAGTTTTGAGGTTTGTTTTGCGTTTTCTTTGCAACAAATGTGACAGCTGATTGGCATGTCAAAACAAAACAGGTGTTATTTGTCTACCCTGGTGCCTTCATGCTAGCATATGCATGTATTGTGTGCTGCCATGGATAATCGCCAGGAAATGAAAAATACAGAGCGGTAAGTATTCAATTTTCCTTTTTACTGCAGTGGTTTTCAGCCTCAGTCCTTAAGTACCCCCAACAGGACATGTTTTGTGAATTTATCTTATTGAGAATTGCTGTCCAAAATTCAAAACCATTGACTGTGATTTAAAGGACATGTACAAGATGAAGGAAAACCTGCAAACATGGCCTGTTGGGGGTACTTGAGAAGCACTGATTTAGAGCACTGCACTTAAAAATAGCTCAAGGAAATCCGATTCTAATGGCGCGTACACACAATCGATTTTTTCGACGGTGAAAACACCGTCGAGAAAAATATACGTTAAAAACGAGGAACAGCTTGTTCCCCCCACACACGGCCGTTTTAAATGTCATTTTTTTTTGGGTCGAAAAAAACAACCGTGTGTGGGCTCCGCGGAAGTGTTTCCCTATGGGAAACACTGCCGCGGAAAACATGTCGAAAAAAACGACGAGAAAAATTAGAACATGTTCTAATTTTTCTCATCGTTTTTAATGCCGTTTTTCTCGTCAAAAAAAACGACAGAAAGCCCACAGACTATCGTTTTTCTCGTCGAATGGGAAAAATTTCGTTTTTCTCGACGAGAAAAACGGCCGTGTGTACGCGGCATGATTGTGGGCATTTTGAGAGAAACAAAGTAAGTGTTAGAACCCCCTTTTTTTTTTTTTTAGGTTGGGCTTTGTGTCCCCTTTTAGTAAAATTGGCTTCACTTCCTGTCACACAGCTAAACAGGAGGTGAAGGTAAAACCCTACCAATGTCTTTTCTTGGGGACACACAGATCAATCTAACTAGTGTCCCCATTAAGCAAATTGCACTCAAGCACTTTGTTGGGTACACCCCAAATCATTGGGTAGTTTGGGGTTTAGTAAAGACAAATCCACTCTGCAGTAAAAGTGTAGCTGCTGAAAATCTGAGGGATCACTGGTGATTGTAATATCCAATCATGTAAAAGCAAAGATGGTGTTTTTTTTGTTTGCTTGCATGTCCCCCTCAGATATACAGCAAGTGCACTTGTAGTGCAAAGTAGATTTGCCTTTAGTAAATAAACCCCAAAGTCCAAAATACCTAATAATTTGGGGTGTACCCCGCAAAATGCTGGAGTGCAATGTACATAATGGGGAAAGTATTTAGATTGACCTGTGTGTCCCCAAGGATAGACATTGGTAGGGATTTCCCCTCACTTCCTGTGTGGCTATGTGACAGGAAGTGAATTATTTGGAAGGATAAATTGGCCAAATTTGGGAGTTGTCTTCACCCTATCAGGGGTGCAGATATCCCCAAAAACTGTCTAGACTTGTAATCCCTCTGCACTCTATCCCCAAGCAAAAATAAGAAAGGATTTCATTTAGTTTAACTCTGCAAAGACACATTCCTAAGTTGAATTGTGATGCATGTCAATGGCCCATTTAGACCCTCTTTTATCACTTGAGATCAGCGCTATAACTGATCGACGGCCACAGCACGGTCCTCAATTGCTGGGAGTCCGTCAATAGACGTCCTCCCCTTCGCGTGCGTGCTGTGGTCACTGAGTCACTGAGACTCGGGTGATGACAGATCCGAGTAAGGGGCCGATCCCTGCCCCTTACCATGTGATCAGCTGTCAGCCAATGACAGCTGATCACGTGATGTAAACAAAAGCTGGGTAATGGTTTTTGTTTTCTCCTTGTGCTGACAGTGTGAGCATAAAAAAAGGCAATCACCGGCTTATGTGCAAGGGACATCGGGCCCGAAGAGGAAGAGGCAATTCTGTGACAATCAGTAGCCCCTGCCAGTGCCACCTATTAATGCCCACCACTGGTGCCAATCAGTGGCACCTAGCAGTGCTGCCTATCAGTGCCCATCACTGCCAACTATCATTGCCACCTAGCAGTACCACTTCTCAATGCCCACCAGTGTCAACTAGTAATGCTACCTCTCAGTGCCCACCCTTGCCACCTTATCGGTGCCCATCAGTGCAGCCCATCAGTGCAGCCCATCAGTGCAGCCTTATCAATGAAGGATAAAAATTACCTTTTTTCTAAATTGTCGAAATATTAACCACTTTCCTACCGCCCACCGTCAAATGACGTCCTTGGCTTTGTGCGGTGACATCTGAATGATGCCTGCAGTGGCAGGCATCATTCAGATATCATTCTTTTCAGCCGTCGATTCTGTGCACGTTAAAAACGATCATAGTGGCAGTTCCGCCGCTTGATCGTTCTTATAGGCGGCGGGAGGGGACGTTCCCCCCCCCCCCCGCTGCCATCCGGTGCTTCTCCTGGCTCTCCCGTGCCATCTGGGGCTCGGAGAAAGAATTGGCTGGCGCCGGATGGGAAGCATAGAGATGACTGGTGACAAGATGGTCACCAGTCATCTCTATGATCGTCGGAGGCCTGGGCGCGACATTATGACATCACGCCGGGTTCCCGTATGTAAACAAAGCCGTGATCTCGGCTGTCATCATGAGATCGGTGAATTTTTTTGACCGAACTCATGCTTTCCAGCCTGGAGGAGAGATGTGGGGTCTTATTGACCCTGCATCTCTTCATAAAGAGGACCTGTCACAATAGATTCCTATTACAAGGGATGTTTACATTCCTTGTAATAGGAATAAAAGTGATCAAAAAAACAAAAGAGTTAAAAAAAAGAGTAAGAAATACAAAAAAGTAAAAAAATTAATTAAAAAAAAAACGCCCATGTCCCCGGTAGCTCGCGCTCAGAAGCGAACACACACGTAAGTCCCGCCCACATATGTAAACGGCGTTCAAACCACACATGTGAGGTATTGCTGCATGCGTTAGAATGAGTGCAACAATTCTAGCACTAGAACACCTCTGTAATGCGAAAATGGTAACGTGTAAAAATTTTGAAAGCATCGCCTAGGGAGATTTTTAAGTACTGAAGTTTGGTGTCATTCCATGAGTGTGCGCAATTTTAAAGCGTGACATGTTAGGTATCTATTTACTCAGCATAACAACATCTTTCACATTATCCCAAAAAATTGGGCTAACTTTACTGTTTTGTAATTTTTTTTAATTCATGAAACCATTTATTCTTTTTTTTATTTATTGCGCAAATACCGAGCGAGCTAAAAATTTGCAATGACCGCCATTTTATTCCCTAGGGTGTCTGCTAAAAAAACATATATAATATTTGGGGTTTTGAAGTAATTTTCTAGCCCTAAATTTATGATTTTTACATGAAGGAGAGAAGTCCCAGAATAGGCCCAGTGCTGAAGTGGTTAAAATATCCAATTTTTTTTTTTTTTAGTCGGTCTTTTGTATTTATAGAAAAAATAAATAAACGCAGAGGTGATCAAATAGCACCAAAAGAAAGCTCTATTTGTGTGCCAAAAAATAATACATTTTCATTGGGTTACAGTGTTGTATGAGCGCGCAATTGTCATTCAAAGTGCATCAGCGCTGAAATGTGAAAATTGGTCTGGGCAGGAAGGGGGTTTAAGTGGCCAGTGCGCAAGTGGTTAATATAAGGCTACATGCACACGGACGTTTTTCCAGCCGCTTGTTTGAGTGTTTTTAGCAGCTTAAAAACGCCTCTCCATGTAGGCTATGGCCTCATGGCCACCATGGCGTTTTTGAGCTGTAAATGGCATAGGTGTTTTTAGGCCCCATGTACACGGGACGCTGGTGCAAAGTGTTCAGAACTAAGGTTGAAAGCGGCGTTTAGAAAGGCGCGCTTTGTGGCATTTGCATGCTGCGTTTTACCACATTTGCGTCTATATGCGTTTAGTTTGGAAACATCATAAGGAGCTGCCCTAAGCTCCAAAAACAGTAATATTAACGATTTCGATTTCAGCTATTTTGTGAGACCAGAGTGAGTATCAGCAGCTGAGAGAGCAGCAGTGTAGTTGTATTTAGCGTGTCACTTGCCACATCACTTGCCCCAAGTTGTGGATTGTCCACTTGCCACGTCACCTGCCCCAAGTTGTGGATTGTCCACTTGCCACGTCACCTGCCCCAAGTTGTGGATTGTTCACTTGCCTAGTCACCTGCCCCAAGTTGTGGATTGTCCACAATGCAATGGAAGCAATTTCATTATTTTTTATATATATATATATATATATATATATATATATTGAATGGTTTTTCCTCATTTGCCCTAATTTTTGAGTTTATCAATGTAAACAAAGAGGTTACCTTTAAAAACGCTTCTAAACAAAAATGTGGCTAAACGCCGGTACCGCGTCTGAAACGTGGAAATCTTTGGCGTCTGAAGGCATTTTTAGGCTTTGTTAAAAACGATGTTAAACGCAACTGCAGATGTTTTTTTCCAGGCCAAAAACAGTGTTTTGGATGTAATAGAATTCAACGGACCCGGATCCAAAACGCAAGTACCGCGATTTTGCGGCAATTTTTTTTTTGTTCTTTAACCTGTTTATAGCTGGTTGTTAAAGGAAATGTAAAAAAAAATAAACATTGCCGGCTCTAAAAAAAAAAACACTAGAAAAAAAACAGCGTGGGGTCCCCCCCAGGTCCATACCAGGCCCTTGGGTCTAGTATGGATTCAAAGGGGACCCCCCCCTAACAAAATGGAAAAAAATGGCGTGGGGGTCCCCCCAAAATCCATACCAGGCCCTTCAGGTCTGGTATGGATTTTAAGGTGAACCCCACGCCAAACGTAAAAAAAAAAATAGCGTGGGGGTCCCCCTAAAAATCCACACCAGACCCTTTATCCGAGCACGCAACCTGGCAGGCCACAGGAAAAGAGGGGGGGACGGGAGAGTGCCCCCCCCTCCTGAACCGTACCAGGCCACATGCCCTCAACATGGGGAGGATGTCCCCATGTTTATGGGGACAAGGGCCTCTTCTCGACAACCCTGGCCATTGGTTGTCGGGGTCTGCGGGCGGGGGGCTTATCGGAATCCGGGAGCCCCCTTTAATAAGGGGGACCCTAGATACCGGCCCCCCACCCTATGTGAATGAGTATGGGGTACATCGTACCCCTACCCATTCACCTGGTGGCAAAAAAAGTCAATAAAAAACACAACACAGGTTTTCAAAGTAATTTATTAGGCAGCTCCCGGGGTCTTTCTGCCGGGCGCCCCGGTATCTTCTTCCAGCTCTTTTGCTAGCGGGGGTCCCAGGCTTCCTCGTCGTCTTCGGGGGTCTTTCTGCCGGATGCCCCGCTATCTTCTTCCAGCTCTTTTGCTAGCGGGGTCCCGGGCTTCCTCATCGTCTTCTTCCCTCTTCTCTCCGTCCGATGTTGCCTCGTCGCTGTCCGCCGCTACAATGCTCTGCCCGCGGAGCGGGACCCACTTATATTGGCATGGGGCGTGGTCACCGGGTGATGCCACTCGCTGACCCCTCCCCTGTATGACGTCACAGTCCCGGGGAATGATGAAACTGTGACGTGATACGGGGGCGGGGTCAGCAAGTGGCATCACCCGGTGACCACGCCCCGTGCCAATATAAGTGGGTGCCGCTCTGCGGGCAGAGCATTGTAGCGGCGGACAGCGACGAGGCAACATCGGACGGAGAGAAGAGGGAAGAAGACGACGAGGAAGACCGGGACCCCACTAGCAAAAGAGCTGGAAGAAGATAGCGGGGCGCCCGGCAGAAGGCAGAAAGAACCGGAGATTGTGGAGAAGGCACCGGAGAGCGGAAGAACAACCGGAGAGCGTGCAGACGACACCGGAGAACAGAACAAGAGACCCCCGAAGTCGGAAGACGACGACGAGGAAGCCCGGGGCCCCGCTAGCAAAAGAGCTGGAAGAAGATAGCAGGGCGCCCGGCAGAAAGACCCCCAAAGATGACGAGGAAGCCCGGGACCCCACTAGCAAAAGAGCTAGAAGAAGATAGCGGGGCGCCCGGCAGAAAGACCCCCGGAGCTGCCTAATAAATTACTTTGAAAACCTGTGTTGTGTTTTATATTGACTTTTTTGCCACCAGGTGAATGGGTAGGGGTACGATGTACCCCATACTCATTCACATAAGGGGGCTCCCAGATGCCGGCCCCCCACCCTATTAAAGTGGGCTCCTGGATTCCGATAAGCCCCCCGCCCGCAGACCCCGACAACCAACGGCCAGGGTTGTCGGGAAGAGGCCCTTGTCCCCATCAACATGGGGGCAGGGTGCTTTGGGGTTGGGGGGCCGCAGGTCGCCCCCCTGCCCCAAACCCCCCATGTTGAGGGCATGCGGCCTGGTACAGTTCAGGAGGGAGGAGGGGCCGCTCTCGTCCCCCCCTCTTCCCCTGCGGCCTGCCAGGTTGCGTGCTTGGATAAAGGTCTGGTTTGGATTTTGGGGGAACCCCCACGCCGTTTTTCGGCTTAGGGGGTGCCCCTTAAAATCCATACCAGACCTAAGGGCCTGGTATGCTCCTGAAGGGGAACCCATGCCGGTTTTTTCATTCAAATTTGGCGTGGAGTTCCCCTTCATGATTCATACCAAACACGGGACAGCGAAGCTGCCGAGAACCAGCGCGATGCCATCGCCCTGGATAAATTCTCGGCCAGCTAGTCGCCTCTAGGACACGACTTGTGCGGCTGCTTCACGCTCAGGTCATGTCCAAGTTGCCTCGCAAAGTCGCGCTGTCCCTGTGTCAGCTGGCACACGAGTCGCCCCGCGAGTCGGATCGGCTTCATCCGACTTCCCGGGCGACCTCTATTCAAATCAATGGGCTCCCATAGGGAACCATTCATTTTCAATAGAGCGCCGCTGACATTTTTATTTACTATAACAGTGCGCCGCTGGTTCCTGCGCCCAGTGAAGGAGTTATCCAGTGCACCAATTAAGGTATGAACCGGCGCAGCCCACTGTTATTAGTAAATCACCTCCCATATGTTCTTTCATTCTTTGTTTTATCTTCATTTTAAACACTGTATTATGTGTTAATATATTTATAATAGTAAACAATTATTTTATTTTTTTATAACGTGTATGTAACCCCTAGAAATATCTACAATTGAAAAAATTTTTTTTACATGTTTTTAATTATTCGTTTTTTTTAAATGTCAACGCTGTTGGGGATGGGGGGGGGGGGGGTAAAATATCAGGGGTTGTTTCCCAGCCTGGGTACTGAATCTAGGGAAGAAACTGTCAACACTGAGAAGTCCCTCCATACTAAAGGAGAGTTGGGATCGTACCAGGCAGGTGCCGGCAGGGGCCAGCTTAGAGGCGGGTGGAGATAAAGAGGGGCAGGCACCAGAGCAGAGTAGATGGGTCATAGTCAGGAAGAGTAGAGGGGAAAGTGCCAGGGAGGCCGGTCCTGGGCTGGAAAACCTCAATAAGTATGCCCCGTTGCGCAACATTCGTGAAATCACTGCTGGAGCAGAGTGACGCCCCTAGCTGCCGGGGGAATAACTCCTCCAGTGAGGGTGGGAGTAAAGCCAAGGAAAGGAAGGATTCTGGTGGTAGGGGACTCAATTCTTAGAAGAACAGAGAGGACAATCTGTCACAAAGACCTGAAGCGCTCAACTGTATGTTGGCTACCGGGCACTCGGGTTCGGCACATCACGGATCTGGTGGACAGATTACTCGGAGGGGCTGGGAAATATCCGGCTGTCATGCTGCATGTTGGCATTAATGACAAACTTAAAGGAAGATGGAGTGTCCTAAAAATTGATTTTAGGGACTTAGGAGCTTAATTGAGGAAAAGGACCTCCAAGGTAGTATTCTCAGAAATACTACTGGTACCTCGAGCCACACCAGAATGGCATAGGGAGATTAGGGAAGTAAACCAGTGGCTGATGAGCTGGTGTAGAAAGGAGGAGTTTGGGTTCCTGGAGAACTGGGCCGACATCTCAGTCGGTTACCAGCTCTTTAGCAATGACGGACTGCACCTAAATGGGGAAGGTGCAGATCAGCTGGGAGTGAAGATGGCCGACAAGAAAGAGGGGCTTTTAAACTAGGCAACGGAGGGGAGGGTCCAGAGGTTGAGATAGTCAGTGCGGAACAAATTCCAGAGGGTGGTATTGGGGGCATTAGTGGTAGGTTGACTAAAGCACCTAAACCCGAGATAAGTACAGTAACAAGTCCTACTTGTAACCTCAGAACACCCAATAAGGAGATAGTATGCTTCCGATTTGAACTATGTGGCATGTTCACCAATGCCAGGCGGACAAGATGGGAGAGCTAGAGCTACTGTTGTACGAGGAGGATTTTGATTTTGTAGGAATTTCAGAGACTTGGTTCAACAGCTCTCACGATTGGCTGGCAACCATTCAAGGGTATACCCTATATCGCAGGGATAGAGAGGGTAAAAAAGGGGAAGGGGTATGCTTGTATAACAAAAATTTCAATAATGATGTACAAGTGAATGTGAGAGACGACATCACTAATGGGGCAAGGGAGGAGGTGGAATCCTTATGGGTAGAGCTACAAAAGGAGAAAACTAAGGGGAAAGTAATACTGGGAGTATGCTCTAGGCCCCCTAACCAGAGGGAGGAGGGGGAGGCCGACTTCCTATCACAATTTGGATTATTGGCAAGGATGGAAAGTGTCATTATAATGGGGGATATTAATTATCCAGACATAGACTGGGTGGAAGGAACCACACAATCATCTAAAGCTTGCCATTTCCTAAATGTCTTGCAGGACAATTTCATGGGTCAGATGGTAACCCAGATAGCAAGGATAACTTGCCAAAATTTGTGGCAGTCTTGAATTGTAAGCCTGTTAACTTGCTGCACATTTTCACTGGCAAATTGTACACTAGCAGAGCACTTGAAGAACAAGTTCTAGTTGACACTTTTCCAATTTGTAGTAAATTTGTGTGGCAAGTCTCTAGAAAGAGCAAAGTTGCAGTGGTGAGTCTACAGCAAAAGCTCTGCAAGTCTACAGCATGAAAATTCAGCCACAGTGACCCCTGTGGTGGGATGATTATTACACAACATAACTCAAACAGAACTCACAGCAGACTTGCAGAATGTTTGCAAAGAAAGTTAATCTGGAGTCCTGCAATGAAGACTTGCTGCAATTGGGCAAAAAACTTGTGAAGCCTGGCAAGTCTAGCAATAGCTTAGCAAGTCATTTTCAAATTTGCAGCACAATTGACTGCTATCTGGGAAATGCACCAACAAAAAACAAAGCGTTACTAGACCTACTGATTAGCAACGATACAGACCTAATCACAGATGTGGAAACTTTACAAAGAATGCAACAAGAAATGTAAGTGCACAATCAGGGCAGCTAAGATAGAACACGAAAGGCACATAGCGGAGGAGAGTAAAAAAAAATCCCAAGAAATTCTTTAACCACATCAATACTGGGCACTTTCACCCCCTTCCTTCCCAGGCCAATTTTCAGCTTTCAGCGCTCTCGCATTTTCAATGACAATTGAGCGGTCATGCTACACTGTACCCAAATTAAATTTTTATCATTTTGTTTGCACAAATAGAGCTCTCTTTTGGTGGTATTTATTCACGACTCAGTTTTTTTTGTTTTTTTTTGCGATATAAGCGAAAAAAGAGCGTGAATTTGGAAAAAAACAATATTTTCTTCTTTCTATTTTAAAAGAAATCCAATAAAATAGATTTTTGTCATAAATTTAAGCCAAAATGTATTCTGCTACATTTCTTTGGTAAAAAAAAATCCTGTTAAGTGTATAATAATTGGTTAGTGTGATCACGGACATATGTGTGCAGATAATCATTGGGACATATGATTTTGCTGTTACATATGTGGGGGACAGGTGTTTTTACCATGTGGGGACATGTGTGTGGAGACATGTGTTTTGGGGACATGTGTGTTTTACATTGTGTGTTACATTGGGGGTGATTTACTATAAACAGTGCACTGCGCCGGTTCATACCTTAATTGGTGCGCCGGATAAATCTTTCATTGAGCGCAGGAACCGGAGGCGCACTGCTATAGTAAATAAAAATTTGAGCGGCACTCTATTCAAAATTAATGGTTCCCTATGGGAGCCCATTGATTTGAATAGAGGTCACCCGGGAAGTCGGATGATGACGATCCGACTCGAGGGGCGACTCATGTGCCGGTCGACAGAGGGACAGCAGCCACTCAAGTCATGTCCTAGAGGCGACTACCTGCCCGAGAATGTCTCCAGCGCGATGCCATTGCGCTGGTTCTCAGCGACAGGGTACTGCAAGCTTCTTGCTCGCTGTCCCCTGTGTTTGGTATGAATCATGAAGGGGAACTCCACGCCAAATTGTAATTAAAAAACCGGCATGGGTTCCCCTCCAGGAGCATACCAGGCCCTTAGGTCTGGTATGGATTTTAAGGGAAACCCCCTACGCCGAAAAGCAGTGTGGGGGTCCCCCCAAAATCCATACCAGACCCTTATCCGAGCACGCAGCCCGGCAGGTCAGGAAAGGGGGGGCGAGCGAGCGCGCCCCCTCCCTCCTGAACCGTACCAGGCCACATGCCCTCAACATAGGGGGGGTGGGTGCTTTGGGGCAGGGGGCGCCCTGTGCTCCCCCACCCCAAAGCACCTGCCACCATGTTGATGGGGACAAGGGCCTCTTCCCGACAACCCTGGCCGTTGGTTGTCGGGGTTCGCGGGCGGGGGGATTTTCGGAATCCAGTAGCCCCCTTTAATAAGGGGGCCCCCAGATCCTGGCCCCCCACCCTATGTGAATGAGTATGGGGTACATCGTACCCCTACCCATTCACCTGGTGGAAAAAAAGTCAATAAAAAACACAACACAGGTTTTTAAAGTAATTTATTAGGCAGCTCCGGGGGTCTTCTTCTGACTTCGGGGGTCTTTCTGCCGGGCGCCCCGCTATCTTCTTCCAGCTCTTTTGCTAGCGGGGTCCCGGTCTTCATCGTCGTCTTCTTCCGACTTCGCTGTTTATTTTCTAGATTTTTTTTTTTTAGAGCCGGCAATGTTTATTTTTTTTACATTTCCTTTAACAACCAGCTATAAACAGGTTAAAAAAAAAAGAAGCAAATCGCCGCAAAATCGCGATACTTGCGTTTTGGATGCAGGTCCATTGAATTCTATTACATCCAAAACACTGTTTTTGGCCTGGAAAAAAAAAAATCTGCAGTTGCGTTTAACCTTGTTTTTCGCAAAGCCAAAAAATGCCTTCAGACGCCAAAGATTTCCGCGTTTGAGACGCGGGTACCGGCGTTTAGCCGCATTTTAGTTTAGAAGCGTTTTTAAAGGTGACCTATTTTTTTACATTGATAAACTCAAAAATGATAGCAAATTAGGAAAAACCATTAAAAAAATATATATACCGTATTTATCGGCGTATAACACGCACCGGCGTATAACACGCACCCCAAGTTTAGGAGGAAATTTTAGGGAAAAAAACTTTTAGCAGGGAAGTTTAAGGAAAAATAACTTACATTTAAATGCAGCCTTGTCAGTGTCCATTGCAGCCTTGTCAGTGTCCATTGCAGCCTTGTCACAGTGCAGCCTTGTCAGTGTCCATTGCAGCCTTGTCAGTGTCCATTGCAGCCTTGCCCCCAGAGTCGCCGTGCAGCCTTGCCCCCAGAGTCTCCATGCAGCCTTGCCCCCAGAGTCGCCGTGCAGCCTTGCCCCCAGAGTCGCCGTGCAGCCTTGCCCCCAGAGTCGCCGTGCAGCCTTGCCCCCAGTGTCGCCGTGCATCATTTTAAAATTGGCGCCGAGACTGTGCGAACGCCGGGGACGCAGGGACTGGGCGGAGCCGCCGCCGAGATACACATAGCCGAGTGTACTCGGCTATACTCGGCTTTTCTCGGCTCCGCTCACAGTCACGCCGAGTCCCGCCCTATGATGGACATAACACAGGTCCAATGGCGGGACTGGGCGTGACTGAGCGGAGCCGAGAAAAGCCGAGTATAGCCGAGTACATTCGGCTATGTGTATCTCGCTCCGCTCGCAGTCAGCGGAGACAGCTCAGGGATGACAGTATCGGCGTATAACACGCACCCACGATTTTCCCCTGATTTTCAGGGGAAAAAAGTGCGTGTTATACGCCGATAAATACAGTATATATATATATATATATATATATATATATATATATAAAAATAATGGAATTGCTTCCATTGCATTGTGGACAATCCACAACTTGGGGCAGGTGACGAGGCAAGTGGACAATCCACAACTTGTGGTAAGTGATGTGGCAAGTGACATGCTAAATACAAGTACACTGCTGCTCTCTCAGCTGCTGATACTCACTCTGGTCTCACAAAATAGCTGAAATGGTTAATAATACTGTTTTTGGAGCTTAGGGCGGCTCCTTATTATGTTTCCTAACTAAACGCATATAGACGCAAATGTGGTAAAACGCGGCATGCAAACGCCACAAAGCGCGCCTTTCTAAACGCCGCTTTCAACCTTAGTTCTGAAGACTTTGCACCAGCGTCCCGTGTACATTGGGCCTAAAAACGCCTATGCCATATACAGCTCAAAAACACCATGGTTGCCATGAGGCCATAGGCTAACATCGATAGGCGTTTTTAAGCTGAAAAAAACGCTCAAACAAGCGGCTGGAAAAACGTCCGTGGGCATGTAGCCTTATATTAACCACTTGCTTACTGGCCACTTAAACCCCCTTCCTGCCCAGACCAATTTTCAAATTTCAGCGCTGATGCACTTTGAATGACAATTGCGCGCTCATACAACACTGTAACCCAATGAAAATGTATTATTTTTTTGCACACAAATAGAGCTTTCTTTTGGTGCTATTTGATCACCTCTGCGTTTTTTTTTCTAGAAATACAAAAGACAGACTAAAAAAAAAAAAAAAAAAATAGGATATTTTAACCACTTCAGCACTGGGCCTATTCTGGCACTTCTCTCCTTCATGTAAAAATCATAAATTTATGGCTATAAAATTACTTCAAAACCCCAAACATTTTATATGTTTTTTTAGCAGACACCCTAGGAAATAAAATGGCGGTCATAGCAAATTTTTATCTCGCTCGGTATTTGCGCAATAAATGTTCAAACGCCTTTTTTGGGGGAAAAAAAATGGTTTCATGAATTAAAAAAAAATACAAAACAGTAAAGTTAGCCCAATTTTTTGTATAATGTGAAAGATGTTGTTATGCTGAGTAAATAGATACCTAACATGTCACGCTTTAAAATTGCGCACACTCATGGAATGACACCAAACTTCAGTATTTAAAAGACGATGCTTTAATTTTTTTTACACGTTACCATTTTCGCATTACAAAGGAGGTCTAGTGCTAGAATTGTTGCACTCTTTCTAACGCACGTAGCAATACCTCACATGTGTGGTTTGAACAGCGTTTACATATGTGGGCGGGACTTAAGTGTGTGTTCGCTTCTGAGCGCGAGCTACCGGGGACATGGGTGTTTTTTTTATTATTATTATTTATTTTTTTTACTCTTTTTTTAAACTTTTTTGTTTTTTTGATCACTTTTATTCCTATTACAAGGAATGTAAACATCCCTTGTAATAGGGATCTATTGTGACAGATCCTCTTTATGGAGAGATGCAAGGTCAATAAGACCCCACATCTCTCCTCCAGGCTGGAAAGCATGAGATCGGTCAAATAAATTCACCGATCTCATGCTGACAGCCAAGATCACGGCTTTGTTTACATACGGGAACCCGGCGTGATGTCATAATGTTGCGCCCAGGCCTCCGACGGTCATAGAGATGACTGGTGACCATCTGGTCACCAGTCATCTCTATGCTTCCCATCCGGCGCCGGCCAATTCATTCTCCGACCCCCAGATGGCACGGGAGAGCCAGGAGAAGCACCGGATGGCGGCGGGAGGGGGGGGGGGAAATGTCCCCTCCCGCCGCCTATAAGAACGATCAAGCGGCGGAACTGCTGCTATGATCGTTTTTATCGTGCACAGAATCGCCGGCTGAAAATAATGATATCTGAATGATGTCTGCAACTGCAGGCATCATTCAGATGTCACCGCACAAAGCCAAGGATGTCATTTGACGGTGGGCGGTAGGGAAGTGGTTAATATTTCAAAAATTTTGAAAAAAGGTAATTTTTCTCCTTCATTGATGTACACTGATGGGCTGCACTGATGGGCACCGATAAGGTGGCAAGGGTGGGCACTGAGAGGTGGCATTGCTAGTTGGCACTGGTGGGCATTGAGAAGTGGCACTGCTAGGTGGCAACGATAGTTGGCAGTGATGGGCACTGATAGGCAGCACTGCTAGGTGGCACTGATTGGCACCAGTGGTGGGCATTGATAGGTGGCACTGGCAGGGGCTACTGATTGTCACAGATGACGCAGAATTGCCTCTTCCTCTTCGGGCCCGATGTCCCTTGCACATAAGCCGGTGATTGCCTTTTTTTATGCTCACGCTGTCAGCACAAGGAGAAAACAAATATCATTACCCAGCTTTTGTTTACATCACATGGTAAGGGGCAGGGATCGGCCCCTTTCTCGGATCTGTCATCACCCAAGTCTCAGTGACCACAGCACGCACGCGAAGGGGAGGACGTCTATTGACGGACTCCCGGCAATTGAGGACCGTGCTGTGGCTGGCGATCAGTTATAGCGCTGATCTCGAGTGATTAAAGAGGGTATAAATGGGCCATTGACATGCATCACAATTCAACTTAGGAATGTGTCTTTGCAAAGTTAAACTAAATGAAATCCTTTCTTATTTTTGCTTGGGGATAGAGTGCAGAGGGATTACAAGTCTAGACAGTTTTTGGGGATGTCTGTACCTCTGATAGGGTGAAGACAACTCCCAAATTTGGCCACTTTATCATTCCAAATAATTCACTTCCTGTCACAGGTATTGACTTGCTTCGACCTGTAACTTGTTGACCTCCTTCCTGTGCTGAGCAATCACATCAAAATAATCAGGCACCTCGATACTGGTATTGTGTATCCAGGTGCAGCACTCATAATCCCTTGTCACCTCACATAAACCTGTGAGTGCTGCGCTCATACTCTCAATTGCCAGATCATGAAGTTCTAGCTGCTTTCTTATTGCTCTGGCCTCTACATTAAGACTGGTGATGTCAACAGAATTCTTATCTAGTATTTCATCCAAAATCCCAGAGTAGTTATTCAGCCTTTTCATCATGTCAATACCCCATCCAGTTCCTGTGGGGAACCATGCCCAGGCCATGTCCTTTTCCAAGAACAATGATCTGGCATAACGGTGTTCAAGGGGGTATCGAGGATGCGTACCAGCCCTGAGCAAATGACGGCCCTCACTGTCTCCGAGAATTCCCATTATCGGAACCAATGAAGCTAAGTAACACCATCCCTGGGGATCACTCGGAATCCATGGATGGCATGTCCTCCCACAACAAATGTATGTGCTGTTGCCCAAGGCTAGTGGCTGTCCACCAAGGACCCGCTGGGTACCTCCAGAGAATCCTGAAAGGGCAAGCTGTGACAGTAGCCTCGCCATCTTAGTATGGGGGTCAGAGGCCTGGGCATACCACAACAACAATCCCACTATGACCCCGACCCTCACCCGGACCACCACACTAAACATTTACCACCACATTGAGCATGTAGAAATGTAAAAACAGAAAACAAACATAATCTCAGCTGCATAGCAATTGTCCATGAAATACAAAGGGGAACGGGATTGGGCATGACAGGGGCATGACAGTCCATAAAAGCAAGTGGGAGGAGCATGACAGCCTTTAGGCCAAAAACAAAAAATAGTCCCAATAAAATACATTAAAAAAAGAAAGTCTCTTGTATGGCTTCCGAATGTCCATTAAATTGTAGGAAGGAGGGAAAAGAAAATGCAAAGGAAATGTCCACATTATAATTCTCATTCTCCTCAACCTTTCCCAAAACCTTTGGTTCAGTTCTGTGATCATTCATATGTACAGACATGAACTATCTACCCCAGACACTGCCTCTTTGTAGGGACAGAACTTGATATCCACAGACAAACTGGAACTGATGCATTGGGCTAGACTTGGGTCTTCGGGCTGGCTCATCTGGATCTCTCTTGTGATGCTCACTGGAATTTTGTAGACCTTGGGCGTGCGTCATCTGGCTAGCCCTCAAGGTGTCTTTACCAGGAACACTTTCCAACAGGAGTCCGCCTGTAGTCATCTGAGCACCTTCCATGGTGCTTGAACAACAAAGATGAACAAAGAAAATTTCCATATAAAATCTGTAGTCATCTCTTCATCCGGATAGGGTATGGGACAGGGTATGAATGGGGCAGGGGATGAATAGGGTGGGGGATTTCTCCAGGTGCATGGGGCTGTGGGTGGATGCTGGCTGGCTGAGGCGGATACTCCTCATCCGACATGAACAATCACAGAACCTACCCGATCAATTCGGGCCTTAACCATTGTGGGTATTAAGAATAATATTCTTCATTGACTCACACATAAGTAAAACATGCAGGAATAAAAAATGTTTCTCAGCAAAGGTCTTCATTATATAGATTCAACATATTTAACTAAACACCTTTTTTAAATCCAGTATTTATAGCAGAATTTCAACAAAACTTAAACACCTTTAGTTTCTTCTATCCCCAGGACTCAAATGGACCCGAGAAACTCAGAATAGAACATTTGACCCAAACCCAAAGGCCTCCCACCTTTGCAAATATATCTGATCATCAGCAACCAACAAAACATTTATGGATAAACAACATTACATAATTAACACTTCACGACTGACACCCTGGAAATTCAAAAGGTAAATATCCAGAATGGTCATTCCGACTGGTAGGCCTCGTACACACGACCGAGTTTCTCGGCAAGAACCAGCAAGAAACTTGCTGGCAGAGATGTCTTGCCGAGAAATTCGTTCGTGTGTATGGTTTCTCGTCGAGAAAACCGACAAGTAACCTCGACGAGAAAATAGAGAACCTGCTCTCTATTTTCTCGTCGAGATTCTCGTTGACATGTTTCTCGACGAGAAAAGTGAGTGTGTGTACACTTACCTGTCCTCCCGGAAGCCCGCGCATGTTCGAAATGAATTTGACGCATGCGCGGTAGCTTCCTAGGCATACGTAGGGTATACTAAGATGGCGGCGACGGCATCGAATGTGACGAGCGCATGCTCGTCGTAGTCGATGACGTCACCGCGTACGCTCCATTCAAAGAACCGCGGGTTCTTTGAATCGAGCGTGTGTACACTCGGCCGGGACAATTTTCTTGTCCAAGAATCTCGTCGAAAAAAACGACATGTTTTTTTCGACGAGAATCTCGGCCGTGTGTATGAGGCCTTATTCAAACATACTTTCCCATCACATTTCAGTACCTCATGGACTCAATATATGCAGCAATGTATCCAGATCCCGGTTACTTAATTTCAGTAACTCTTCAAACATTTTTCCCAAATTTCACCCTTCTGTTACCAAACTCCCCATTATCAATTTTTAATCTAACCCCAAACTTTTTTAGGGAAAAACATATAACATGGGCCTGAACACAATATGAGACAACCCGTTGTGTACATTCTAAACACACACTTAAAATACTCTACTAATCAAAATAATACCCTGTGCGTTCATGAAACATAATACAACCATCCTCTCACTCCACATTCAACTGGCCATGCCATTCATCATTTTCCATACTTTCATCTTGAATACCGTTAAAACCTTTTAATTTCAATAATACAAGAACAAACACCTCACACAACTAAAACAGTCCCTAAAACCAGACCTCAAGGCTCCCCGTTCTAACCGGTGTGACCCAACTCGCAGTGATTCCGGAAAAAGGCTCTTGCACCACTCTGTTCCGACCTCAGTGCGACCCATCCCCACACGGTTTTCACTAGTTGCACGAAAGCGCACCGCAAAATTGCCCTGCAAATCGTGCGACCCTGGGACTGCAACAGTGGAAAACAGAGCCCAACTGAAAAAATCAAAAACACCCCATATATACATTGAAAATGCTTCTCTTAAAAATTTGTATCTGATCAGATTTCCCCCAAAAAAACAAACACATTTGGTACCAGTGCATACATGTAATTCACCTGTGACTTGTCACACTCCCCCTTTAATGTTCCCATTTAACTTATGCAGTGGGCATGGGCCTATGTGCCCAACACATTTTATGAATAGACTGACAAATAGTTGCAACATTTTACAAACCACATATATAACATATTTTAAATCTATATAGATAACTTTTCTCAATTAAAATCCTCCTTAAAATCTCCAGTCCAGCAAATCTCTCTGACTTGCTGAATATGGAATACAAATATATGCTCTGCGCAAAAACGTTGGTGAAAACCTGGTTGGTGGTTTGATCCCCCTCTTCCACCCAAAGCAAAACAGCAAGCGGACATGTACCTCTGTGTATCGTGCTGAACAATACTTTGGATAGGAGTACCTTGTCCTTGTCCAAATCTACGAGGCCTTCCTCTTAAAGCACCACACACAGATAAGTACCCTACTCTGTCCCTCTCACCTGCCCACCTTTTTAAAATGATCCTTGGCAGGATCATAGGACACATATTAACCAACCAACAATCCATCTGTATTCAGAATAGAAAAAAACAACTTATACTCTAAATTGGAATTCCAAGACAAGACAAACATTGACATACACATAAAATTTAAACATTTCTCTCTATTAACGACAACTTTCCCTTACCTAGGTGTCCGTCTATAAAACTACGCCACAGCAACGACCCCAAGGATCGCCACCAATCACAGTGTACAAAACAGAGACAATTGGGGCAGAAGCGTTTAAACACATTCTCCCACCGACGACCTCCACACACTGAGAACCCTCAATGACCCGACACAGAAACGGCCAGTCCATGAAGGTACGATCTCAGTGCTCCACTGGCAATCTGTGTCAGAACTCACACCCCCAGACTCACCAGCTCAGAGGTGGAGAATCAGGGAGCTAACAGGGAACCCGGGGGGGGGGGGATCCGAGGGGGAAGGAGGAAGATTTCTTGACTTCCCTCCATCCCATCCAGACCCCCCACACCAGTCACCACGTCACCCCCCCCCCCCGTCAGTGTACCCAGCAGCGACAATTTTATCACCGCCCAATAAACCGACATCTCAGTAACTCCGTGAATCTCTGGTACCGTAATCTCTCAAAATCTCACGAGATCCCAGCACCAGGGGCCGTTCCTTGCAGGAGGTGGGATGCTAATCTCCCCACCTGTACCAAACCCATTGTAACCTCAAAAACATCAACAAACAACAAAACAAAATAAATGGTACGTTTACACAAAAGTCCTTATTTTAACAACATACTGATAATCCAAACTTTAAACCCTGGCCCATGACACTTTACCTTCCGTTTCTTAAACAAAAACTCTTTCTGCATTTAACTGCTCAAAACCTCCTATCTCGGCTGTCCCTTAAACTTCCTCAAAGATACCTCATAATCAATAAAATGACAACGAGAATATCTTTGCACTCGCTACAGCAAGTCATGAAAAAACCCACAAATTAATCAAAACAATTGATCAAAAAGTCTAATTGTCCACGCCTGGTAAAGCCGTGCCTCTGCAGACGGTTCCCCTTTAAACATAAAAAAAAAAAAAAAAAAAAAAGCAAAAAAAAAAAACCTCTTACTGCCGAACTAACTTCCTCTTTTCAAATGTACTTTCCTTCACTTTTTTTTTTTTTCCCTTTCTTTGTGTCAGTTTCTCCGTGAAAACAAAAAATGCATTGAAAAAAGACTCCGTAAAAAATGCACACCCTCTTTAACTCAAATCTCTCTTTACCTTCTAAACATCACTTACTTAACCCTCTACAGGTAGAATGTTTTATTTAAAACAGCTTCTTTACCTCTCACTTACTATTCTCATCGCACCATGGGGCATTGTCCGAACACTCCATTACTTTACACAACATCCCCCTGCCACCTAAACACATTTGTTATCAAACTTCTTAATCTCCTCTGCCTGTTACTCTCATACGTTACCAAACCAATCTATACATTTCTTCAAGCAAAAATCAAGCATTTATAATTACACTTCTATAAACAAAATACTGGCAAAGGGGAGACATTATATCATATTCACATACTATACCATTTTCTCTTCAAAGAAACCTTTAGCAAACTTATAATGAATATGCATAAATACTCACAAAATACCTGGACATTTACTTTACTCTAATTTATTTTGTCCCTTTTCCTGAACAACAAAACACAGTGGAAAGAGGACTGCATCCCACACAACAAATTGTCTTAAATACTGCTAAGCAGAATGCGACAGACAGAAGTAGCAAGATTAGCGAAAAGTTTTTCCCCGTTCTCGGTGGCAACTGTCTATTTTAGGTATCTCTGTACCATTGTAGCTACTTTTCAAAACGGCCTTGCCCATGGCAAGCCACAGCAGGCTCCCACAGCCTCTTTAAAACAGCCTGGTCTGGGCTTTCCCTTCTTAAACTAAAATTTTTAAAACAAAATAAAGGTCTCCCATCAACACCGCGGCAACTAAACAATTAGTCAGCATCAGCAGTAATCGATGCAGATCCTCCCGTGTTTACCAGTCCGAATCCAGAATCTCAGCAGTGCCTCCATTAACTGTAGGGAAATTTGAACAGGTAGTCCCTCCTACCCCCACAGACCAGCTTAAAATAACCCAATTGCCACACCCAAAAGATACAGAATCAGTACTGAGAGATTTCTTCAAACGCATGAAAAAAGACAAGACAGCATTGCGCTCAAAATGAAATCTGTTTATCTTTTGCAGGGGGTGGACATTATATACTCATTATCATAAACCAATCATCAAAAAGGGAGGGGGAAGGAAGGGGTGTGGTTAATACAGTGGGTATACACTTTATCATTATACAGTAGACATTTTGCCACTCTCAAGATGGCCGACACTCGTCCTGACCCTCTCAAGATGGATGACAGTTTCGTTATTAGTAAGACTCAATCATGAGTCTCACCACAAATGTCTCACTTCCCTGTACCAATATTTACTAGACATTTTTCCAGACGAAAACACTTTAAAAATAACTTGGCATTTCAGCAATTATGCTACTTATTGCACATTATGCATGTTTTTTTGCAAAACTGCTGCTCCATACAAAATACAAGATCTTAACTTATTTCATAATACTTGAAAAACATATAATACTAGTAAATTTCCTTAACCCGTATGTCCAAGCTAGAATATATGACTCCATCTCACTATAGTGGGGGTCCTTATGCCATGCCAATTACCACAACAGAGAGGAGAACCAATCGTCTTGCAACCAGCTCTCTGTTTACATCACATGACGACTGTGATTGGACACGGCCATCATGTGATCAGGAGGGCCAATCCCAGGGCCCTCCTGCCGATCGGAGATGCACCTTGTCCGGGTGACAAGAGCGCATCGGGATCGCGCCACTGCGGGGGCATGCGAGCGTGTTCCCCCTCCTTCTGAGGGCCTTTCCTGAACGTCTACTCAGAAGGAGAGAGCACCCACCCGGCCGCATATATGCAGTGGCCGGGTGGAAAGTGGTTAAGTATATAAATAGTGAGTGCTTCCCCACTGTATCCCTCACATGTACCTTAAACTTAATGTATATGTACTTCCACCCCAAATAAAGCCTTTTATACACATTTTTGTACCACAAGCCATAGTTGACCTGCCTTAATTTGCTTTCTTGGGACTCCCTTGTCCCTTCCATACCATTTTTTCTCAGTTTCCTGAGCTATATATGGCAGGTATCCCGTCCATCATCTGACGTACCGGCTGGTACATTAAATAGTTAGACTTTATGTGGATGTGTGGATTCCAGGATTCTTTTATTTTTCTATTTGCATCCCCTTTTTATTCTTATATAAATAGTAAGAAAGGGAGGTCAGATCATATTGGCCCCTGTAACCTGGGGGACAGGTAGCTGGTACAAAGCTCGCTGGGATGAGCAGTCTTTCAGGCACAGATACCAAACCCAGTGAGGTAGTGACAAACAGTGTGGCGTTTATTGGTGATATACAGTATACAAGTCTATATACAGCTGAACAAACAGAACAAAAAAATTGCCAAACAAAAACCTAGCTGTGTCTCGGCACTAACTATACAATATATACAGGCCCTAACTACCAGGCTAAGCAAGCCTACAGCTTGTCAGCTTCCACAGATATAGCTTAACAGCTTTTCACCAACCTTTTGCTCTCACAGACCAGTGTTGTCTGTGTTTCCCAGGCAGAGAGCAAAGGCTGTCTGTCCCAGGTGAGCTTAAATTAGCCTGGGGAAGAGGACCAAGACCCGAACTGGACCATGGATCAGAGATCTTAAAGGTTGCTTTTATTGTAAAAAAGATAAAACACATGCACCACAGGTCACAGCAAGGCAGGGATCCACTGACGCGTTTCACACTACAAATGTTAGTGCTTACTCATTACCCAGCTATGAGTAAGCACTAACATTTGTAGTGTGAAACGCGTCAGCTGATCCCTGCCTTGCTGTGACCTGTGGTGCATGTGTTTTATCTTTTTTACAATAAAAGCAACTTTTAAGGTTTTTTTTGGAGTGCGGCTGTCCATCCTTTCCTTTCTGTTGTTCCTGTTTGCCTTGTGCATTGCCAGCACCTATGGTTTCCTGATTGTTGAAGGATTAACAGAACTCACTCACCTGGAGCGGTAATTTTCTCTCTTCATGGATCAGAGATCCCTGAACGTGTACGAGAGGAGCCTGGGAGACGTATAAACCCCGAAGAGGACTTTTCCCGGCTCTCTCTGGGACGCTCTGCTACACCCCATAAAGAATGATGAAGAGAATCTGGTTACTAAGGATGGAGAGATGGCGAAGGTATTGAAATTTTTCTTCTCCTCAGTCTTCACAAGGGAAACGGGGAGATTCAGTAACCAAAACTGCAATATTTATCCTCATGACACGTCACAGGAAGCACCCCCATGTCTAACAGTGGATAGAATTAGAAATAGACTTGAGAAACGTAACATTAATAAGTCACTGGGACCAGATGGCTTGCACCCGAGGGTCCTTAAGGAACTCAGTCAAGTAATTGCCAGATCATTGTTCCTAATTTTTACTGACAGTCTACTGACTGGAATGGTACCAGCTGACAGGAGAAAAGCCAATGTGCACCAATATTTAAAAAGGGCCCAAAATACATCCCTGGGAATTACAGACCAGCTAGCCTAACATCAATAGTATGCAAGCTCTTGGAGGGGATGATAAGGGACTATATACAAGATTTTAGTAATGAAAATGGTATCATTAGCAGTAATCAGCATGGATTCATGAAGAATCGTTCTTGCCAAACCAACCTATTAACCTTGTATGAGGAGGTAAAAGTGTGTATAAGGGCACTCTGAGTAACAGACCAAGCAGAAATCAGTCTATGTAGAAATAGAAGAGGGTCTTCATGCACTTCCGGCAGCACTTGAAGGGAGAAGCAAACTCTGGAAGAAAAATGAAAAGAAAAAAAAAATCTGCCACATTACTAATATGATTTGTTCCTACCCATCCAGCCTTTTCTAAGTGTCTTTAACCCTTTTGGGAAATATAAAGTTGTGCTTCTGTACTTAGAGGCGCCTTTTTTTCTTTTCCTTCTATGAGGAGGTGAGCTGCCATCTAGATATAGGAAGGCCCGTAGACATGGTGTATCTGGATTTTTCAAAGGCATTTGATACCGTTCCCCATAAACATTTACTGTACAAACTAAGGTCTGTCGGCATGGACCATAGGGCGAGTACGTGGATTTGGAAACTGCCTACAGGGGCGAGTTCAGAGGGTAGTGATAAACAGGGAGTACTCGGATTGGGCCAGTGTGCAAAGTGGGGTCCCCCAGGGTTCTGTCCTGGAAACAATCCTATTTAATTTATTCATAAACGACCTGGAGAATGGGATAAACAGCTAAATCTCTGTATTTGCGAACGATACTAAGCTAAGCAAGGCAATACCTTTGCAAGAAGATTTGAACAAATTAATGTGGTAGGCAACTACATTGCAAATGAGGTTTAATGTCGAAAAATCTTAAATAATGAATTTGGGTGGCAAAAATATGAATGCAATCTACCGTATATACTCGAGTATAAGCTGACCCGAATATAAGCCGAGGCACCTAATTTTACTACAAAAAAATGGGAAAAATTATTGACTCGAGTATAAGCCTAGGGTGTCCATCTGCATGCCTCACTGTGCCTCACTTTGCCTCACTGTGTCCATGTGCATGCCTCACTGTGTCCATGCCTCACTGTGCCCATGCCTCACTGTGCCCATGCCTCACTGTGTCCATGACTAGACTGACGTTTAACATGGGAGTCTATGGAAGGGGTGCCAGGTTTGAAAAATCGGTTCTCCTTGGCCGTAGGTCTTCCAGACAACAAACTTTGCACACTTGTAGAGGAGAAATGGGGCTACATGTTTGACAGGTTTGGGGTTCAGAGGACCTAGGGCAGGCCAGTACCGGGTCCCCAAATCACCGGAGAAATTACCGTTTAACATGGGAGTCTATGGAAGGGGTGCCCGACTTTGAAAAATCGGTGCTCCCCGGCCGTGGGTCCCCCGGACAGCAAGCTTTGCACAGTTGTAGAAGAAGACTACATGTGTGCCAAGTTTGGGGTCCAGGGGACTTACGGCCGGCGAGTACCGGGTCCCCAAAATTTGGTAGATCAGGCACAAAAAGGTGACTCGAGTATAAGCCGAGGGGGCACTTTCAGCACAAAAAAATGACTTATACTCGAGTATATACGGTACTCACTAGGGGGAGAACCTCTGGGGGAATCTAGGATGGAAAAGGACCTTGGGGTCCTAGTAGATGATAGGATCAGCAATGGCATGCAATGCCAAGCTGCTGCAAGTAAAGCAAACAGAATATTGGCATGCATTAAAAAGGGGATTAACTCCAGAGACAAAACGATAATTCTCCCAATCTACAAGACTCTGGTCTGGCCACACCTGGAGTATGCCATCCAGTTCTGGGCACCAGTCCTCAGGAAGGATGTGCTGGAACTGGAGAAGAGATGCTTGAGAGGGGATATGATTTCAATGTACAAATACCGTTCTAGTGACCCCACAATAGGGATAAAACTTTTCTGCGAAAGGGAATTTAAAAAGACACGCAGCCATTCACTAAAATTAGAAGAGAACCGGTTTAACCTTAAACTGCGTAGAGGGTTCTTTACTGTGAGAGCGGTAAGGATGTGGAATTCTCTTCCACAGGCAGTGGTTTTGATCATTTAAAAAAACTATTAGATAGGCACCTGAACGACCACAACATACAGGGATATACAATGTAATATTGACATAAAAGAACACACACAGGTTGGACTTGATGGACGTGTGTCTTTTTTCAACCTCACAATACAAAAAAAGTCACTGCCCACATTTATAACTGGTCTTCACAGCAAGGAGCACTGGAAGGGCAAACGCATGTCAAATAAAACCAAAGAATTTCCAAGCTCAACTTACCAACCAGCCTGCGACCAACCAAATTAACCTGTCTAACAGTATGCGTTAAAAACAGGGGTTTGGTTGCACACATTTGCAAATACATGCGTAAGCTGCAGGCCCCGCCAAGGCACCCTGTATCCTGCAGACCCTAACTCTAAATTTGAAGAGTCTCCACAGTGGCAGCACATGTATTCTAAAGTATAGATGAAGGGCAGATGATTGGTCAGATATTGGTCAGGCAACACACTGACACCTTTGCTGCCATTGTGCAATGTGCTGGGTGTCTAGTGTGTTCCTGCGCCTTTAACCACTTTAGGACTGGCTCACGACTATATACGTCGGCAGAATGGCCCGGACAGGCAAATCAATGTATATTTACATCACTTTGAATTTGCCGCGAGCTCCGTGCACGTGGGACCTGTGGACCATGCGATTTTTATTGGGACTACGACATTATGGCGAACAAATCAGACACTTTTGACGCTATTTTGGGACCATTGTCATTTATAAAGCGATCAGTGCTATAAAAATGCACTGATTACTGTGTAAATGACACTGACAGGGAAGGGGTTAAACACTAGCCGGCGATCAAGGGGTTAAATGTGTCCTATTCTAACTGTGGGGGGGGGGGGTGGGCTGCCACTGACATGACAGCGATCACTGCTCCCGATGACAGGGAGCAGTAGATCCCTGACATGTCACTAGGCAGAACAGGGAAATGCCTTGTTTACATAGGCATCTCCCAGTTCTGCCTCTCCACACCGCAATCGTGGGCCACTGGCGAACATCGAGTTGGCGGGACCCGCGAGCACGCTAGGCGGCAAATTCAAAGGGACGTACAGGTACGCCCAATTGCCTGCCCATGCCATTCTGCCGACGTATATCGGCGTGCGGCGGTCGGGAAGCGGTTAAAATGGTGTGCTTCTGGTGGATGTGTGTTGCACCCCCTGCTATATATACCACTGGAAGTGAATTTTAAAGTGATGAGTGCTTCAGGTGTATCCTGCAGACCCTAACTCTAAATTTGAAGAGTCTACACAGTGGCAGCACATGTATTCTAAAGTATAGATGAAGGGCAGATGACTGGTCAGATATTGGTCAGCAGAGGCGTAACTAGAAACTTCAGGGCCCCGGTGCAAGGAATCATGAAGGGCCCCCCCCGAAAAGCATGATTTTGATACTTTATCTTTGTCTATACTTTACTGCGGGTAGACACCCTCTTAGTGCAGACCCCCGCAGTATAGACACCCTCTTAGTGCAGACCCCCACAGTATAGACACCCCCCTTAGTGCATACCCCCGCAGTATAGACACCCCCTTAGTGCAGACCCTCGCAGTATAGACACCCCCCTTAGTGCAGACCCCCGCAGTATAGACACCCTCTTAGAGCAGACCCTCGCAGTATAGACACCCCCTTAGTGCAGACCCCCGCAGTATAGACACCCTCTTAGTGCAGACCCCCGCAGTATAGACACCCTCTTAGTGCAGACCCCCGCAGTATAGACACCCTCTTAGTGCAGACCCCCGCAGTATAGACACCCTCTTAGTGCAGACCCCCGCAGTATTGACATCCCCTTAGTGCAGACCCACAGTGTATTACACAGCCCCCCTTAGTACAGAACCCTGCAGTATAGACACCCCACTTGGTGCAGACCCCCGCAGTATATACACACCCCCTTAGTACAGACCCCTATACATACAGTATATACACACACACACTATACATACAGTATATACACTGTGAGGGGGTTAGCTCGGCAGCGGGTGTGTGTGACCCCCGGGATGGGCTCCCCACACAAAAACAGGCCCAGCAAACGGAGGTTGTGGTTTTCAAAATCAAAAAGGTGCGGTTTATTTTCTATTTACAGTGACAAAACACAGCAAAGCAAAAGAAACATAAATAAAATAAATCCTGGTCAACTTGACCTCTGACTAAACATACAGGTTTCCTAACTAACAACTGGGATCAGCCTAGTGCTGTCCTAGTCCCTAAGTCCCTGGTTTTAAATGTCCAAGCAAATAGCCACACAGGCTTTGTCTCACCGCACAGGGGTTCACTCTCCCTAGACAGTCCACACAGGTCTGGGTCCAGGCATGAGCAAACACCTAATGAATCTGGGAGTTCTTATAGAGGCCTAAATGAGCTGACAAGCTTCAGCTGGTCTCATCAACTCCCTGTCTGCACGACGCCCCACACTCTCCCTAGAGGTATGAGTCATCCATGAGCCCACTAGCCTCAGCTGGGCTTATACAACTCTCCACCTAGTTGTATAAGTCGGCGTAAAGCCTGAATCTGGGCGAAATATATCTACCCCCCTGGATGCAACCAGGTGACTTTACCTTCCTGCTGTCACATACCCCCCCCCTCTTGTTTTAACCTCGGGGTTGGAACACCAGCAATCAGGCATTCATGTACTCGAGACAAAGCATCTACATTCCCCATTTGAACGCCAGGGCGATGCTTTACTGTGAAGTTGAATTCCTGGAGGGCCAGGAACCACCTATTCACTCTTCTATTTGTTTCCTTGTTTTGAGCCATCCACTTTAACGGAGCGTGATCCGTAACCATGTCAAAGTGCCTACCTAGCAGGTAGTACCGAAGGGAATCTAGAGCCCACTTCACCGCTAAACACTCCTTTTCAACGGTGGCGTAATTTACCTCATGGGACTTCAACTTCCTGCTGAGGTAAATGACTGGGTGCTCTTCCCCGTTCCAGACCTGGGACAATACTGCTCCTAACCCCACATCTGACGCATCACTTTGTACGACAAAGTCTTTAGAGAAGTCGGGTGAGTACAACACTGGCTGGCTACATAAGGCTTGTTTCAAGATTTGGAATGCTGCCTCAGCCTCGGGGGTCCATTTAATCATGACCGACCCTTTCCCCTTCGTCAGGTTGGTTAGGGGCACAGCCTTAGAAGCAAAGTGGGGAATGAATCGCCGATAATACCCAGCGATTCCCAGAAAGGCTCGTACCTGCTTCTTGCTGTTGGGACGTGGCCAACTCTGGATGGCCTCGACTTTGTTGAGTTGGGGTTTTATTACTCCCCTCCCAATGGTGTACCCAAGATATTTGGCCTCCTCCTGCCCAATGGTACACTTCTTGGGGTTAGCCGTAAACCCCGCTTCCCGAACAGAGTCCAGGACTGCTTGCACTTTTGGCAGATGTGAGGCCCAATCTGTGCTATGGACAATTACGTCATCCAGGTAAGCCGCAGCATACTTCCGATGGGGCCTCAGCATCTGGTCCATTTTCCGCTGGAATGTGGCCGGTGCATTCTGTAACCCGAACGGCATTCTTTTATATTGGAACGCCCCGTCTGGGGTTACAAATGCGGTTTTCTCTTTGGCCGACTTGGCCAGGGGGATTTGCCAATACCCTTTTGTGAGGTCAAGAGTCGTCATGTATCGGGCTGTTCCCAGCCGGTCGATCAACTCATCTATACGTGGCATGGGGTAGGTGTCAAATTTTGTAACTTTGTTCAACTGACGAAAATCGTTACAAAATCGCCAGCTCCCATCCGGTTTAGGCACCAACACAATGGGACTAGACCAATCACTTTGGGACTCCTCTATCACCCCTAAGTTCAGCATTTTCTGTACTTCCTCCCGTATTGCCTCCCGTCGGGCCTCTGGGATCCGATAGGGTTTTAACTTCACCCTTTCACCGGGCGGGGTAATGATGTCATGCTCTACCCCAGATGTTTGTCCCGGCAGCTCAGAGAATACCTCCTTGTTGCGAAGCACAAACTCCTTAACCTCCTGTTGTTGGGGTTGTGACAAGGTGGCTGCTATTCCAACCTCAGGAATCACGCAACCAGTTTGAGCTGGTGACCAAGTGTCTGCGACTAGGGACTCTCTATCCCTCCAGGCTTTCAACAGATTAACGTGATAGATCTGTTCGGGCTTTCGCCTTCCTGGTTGTCTGACCTTGTAATTCACTTCGCTCACTTTTTCCATTATCTCATAGGGGCCTTGCCATTTGGCAAGGAATTTACTTTCAACCGTAGGGACAAGTACCAGTATCCTATCCCCCGGGGAAAAGGTACGGGTCTTGGCTCCACGGTTGTACACTCTCTGCTGTGCTAACTGCGCTTGGGCCAAATGTTCCTTCACGATGGGCATTACCTGTGCAATTCGGTCTTGCATCAGGGCGACATGCTCAATCACACTCCTGTGGGGAGAACTCTCACTTTCCCAAGTTTCCTTGGCAATATCCAACAGCCCTCTTGGGTGTCTCCCATACAGTAACTCAAAGGGGGAGAATCCCGTAGAGGATTGGGGCACCTCCCTAATAGCAAACATCAGATAAGGAAGTAGACAGTCCCAATCCTTTCCATCTCTATCCACCACTTTCTTCAACATTTGTTTTAGGGTTTTGTTGAATCTTTCAACCAGCCCATCGGTTTGGGGGTGATACACAGATGTACGTAATTGCGTCACTTTGAACAATTTACACAGCTCCTTCATAACCCGGGACATAAAGGGTGTACCTTGGTCCATAAGCAGTTCTTTACAAATACCCACCCGGCTAAACACAAGAGATAGCTCTTTGGCTATGGTTTTGGCCGAGGTATTTCGGAGAGGGATCACTTCTGGATAACGGGTGGCATAGTCCATTATAACTAATATGTACTGGTGCCCCCTAGCGGACTTGATTATAGGCCCTACCAAATCCATGGCGATCCTCTCAAACGGGACCTCAATGATGGGTAGAGGGACCAGCGGGCTACGGAAATGTGGCATCGGGGCCGACCTCTGACACACAGGGCAGGAGGAACAATAATTTTCTATGTCCTTCATCACCCCCGGCCAATAGAATCTCTGTAATACCCTCTCTCGGGTTTTCTCTGTCCCCAGATGACCTCCAAGAATGTGCCCATGGGCCAACTCCAACACCAACTTCCTGTAAGGTTTGGGCACCACAAGCTGCTCAACGGTTTCTTCTGCCCTTTTTGCCACCCGATACAGTAGGTCCTTCTCTACGCTGAAGTATGGGTAAGTGCAGGTATTATCTGGGTTCACTAACTCGCCATCTATTTTCACTACGTTTTCCCGTGCCTTTATTAGGGCGGGGTCTTTCAACTGTTCTGTGGCAAAGTTTTCCCTGTGAACCTCAAGATCAGAAAACTCCACAGACGGTAGGTTTTCGTCTGAGGAGGTGGGCTCCTCTCCAGTTTCTTGAGTCTCCCCTGCCAATACTGATAAGGGAAATTCCGGAGAGTCCTCACCACTCTCAGGGGAGTTCTGGCTATCACATTCCTGGTACATAGGGGCACCAGTGGGGGGCTCAGGATCATCCCACAGTTCCCAGAACTTCGGAAAATCCCTTCCCACAATGGCGTCATGCGGTAACTGAGATACTAAGCCCACTGGATGAGAGAGGGTACCTTTGGGGGTCTCGAAACACACTGTAGTCACTGGATACTCTCGGGTGTCCCCATGCACACAAATAACAGCTACCTTGCTATTCCCAAAGACCTCTGTTTTAACTAACTCAGCCTTTATCAGGGTCACAAGGCTACCTGAATCCAGCAATACCACAACATTTCTACCATTAACACACATTTTGCATAAATGTTTCTCAGTTCCTCGAATGGCAGTGCATGCGACTGTCGCACACAGCGACTGACGTCTGCCCGTCAGAAAGTCACACTGCATGGGTTCCTCCACAACCGGGCAATTGGCTGCAATATGTCCCGCTTGCCGGCAGCGGTAGCAAACGATCCTTCTTGCCGCCTCTTGAGCCGCTGATTTCCCAGGCTGTTCTCGCCAAACTTGGGGTAGAGCTCCCACCCTCTCACTCTCTCCACCCTCACCCCTTGGAATCCTCTTATCCGCCCCTGGGGATGGTCTGGTCTTAGGGTGGAAAGTCCGAGTGTCTCTGGAAGAGGCCGTCAGGTTCTCTGTAGCCAAGTATTTCTCCACACGATCCACAAGACCATCGGCCGTCTCTGGGTCTCCATGGCTTACCCACTTTTGGATGGCAGTAGGAAGAGCTCTCAAAAACCGATCCATTACAACACGTTCCACAATCTTTGGTGCGGACAAAGTCTCTGGCTGTAGCCACTTTCTGCTCAGGTGAATGAGATCATACATTTGAGACCTGGGGGGTTTTCCAAGCTGGAAAGTCCAGTTATGCACACGCTGAGCCCGGACAGCCTGGGTGACACCCAGCCTTGCCAAAATTTCAGCTTTTAGCATCACATAGTCTTTTGCTTGGTTAGGCTCTAGGTCATAGTAAGCTTTCTGCGATTCACCAGTTAACAGAGGAGCCACCAGTCCAGCCCACTGCTCCTCAGGCCACTTTTCTCTTTCAGCGGTCCTTTCAAATGTGGTCAAAAATACCTCTGGATCATCCTCTCCAGTCATTTTTGTCAATAAACGACTCACCCCAAAGGACGCGGTATTAGTGGGACGGCTTTCCTCACTGGTCTGCGGACGTTGCTGCATTACTGCTTCCATTTGTTGTAGTCTCTGCTCTTGCTTCTGTAACAGGTCTATGAAGAGGGCCTCAGATTGCTGCTGGGCTTGTTGCTGAGCTGCAAGGCTCTGTTGATGAGCTTGCTGCTGGGCTGCAAGGCTCCTTTGTAAACCTGCATTTGTCTGCTGTTGATTGGCATTTGCTAGAGCCAGCTGTTTCAGTATCTCCTCCATGCTGGCTTAAAAGAAAACTGCTACCTGCATTCTCCACCAACTGTGAGGGGGTTAGCTCGGCAGCGGGTGTGTGTGACCCCCGGGATGGGCTCCCCACACAAAAACAGGCCCAGCAAATGGAGGTTGTGGTTTTCAAAATCAAAAAGGTGCGGTTTATTTTCTATTTACAGTGACAAAACACAGCAAAGCAAAAGAAACATAAATAAAATAAATCCTGGTCAACTTGACCTCTGACTAAACATACAGGTTTCCTAACTAACAACTGGGATCAGCCTAGTGCTGTCCTAGTCCCTAAGTCCCTGGTTTTAAATGTCCAAGCAAATAGCCACACAGGCTTTGTCTCACCGCACAGGGGTTCACTCTCCCTAGACAGTCCACACAGGTCTGGGTCCAGGCATGAGCAAACACCTAATGAATCTGGGAGTTCTTATAGAGGCCTAAATGAGCTGACAAGCTTCAGCTGGTCTCATCAACTCCCTGTCTGCACGACGCCCCACACTCTCCCTAGAGGTATGAGTCATCCATGAGCCCACTAGCCTCAGCTGGGCTTATACAACTCTCCACCTAGTTGTATAAGTCGGCGTAAAGCCTGAATCTGGGCGAAATATATCTACCCCCCTGGATGCAACCAGGTGACTTTACCTTCCTGCTGTCACAACACACACACACACAATACATACAGTATATACACATACTATACATACACACACAGTATATACACACAGACACAGTCACACACCAGCATTTTTTACCCAAAAATCAGCCTGATTGAACACACTGCTGCCCCCATCTCCTGGCATGCTGAGACTTGTAGTGCCCCAGCAGCTCACAGACACATTAGTTGGTAATACAGGAGAGGAGGGGAGTGTGCTTGTTTAGTGGTGGGCAGCTAATGAATAGGAGATGTAGTTAGTAGAGATTGGGGAGACATTCATGTTCTTCCTCCAGCAGCAGTGCTCTTCTCACACACAAAATCGATCTAACAGCCTCAGAGACAGGAGGAACCATGCTGGAGATAACACATCCTCTCCCTCACTGCTCACCAGGCTAATCCATCGACAAGAATCCATTAAGTAAATCTCAGCCAGCTTACCTTATCAGGCAACAGTCCATCCCACACTGCAGGCTGTGTCCCCGCCTCCCTCTCCTCTCCTCATCTTCTGCTCTTGGGTCAAAAAAGCCGCGCTGTGGAAGGGGGCGTGTACAGCATGTTCCTATTGGCTGAGGGGGCAGTGAAGAGGCGGGGCAGCTATAAACTGACTGAATGGTCAGTCCTCCCCTGCCAGCAACGCCGTGACGGGCGGGTGGCGGGCCCCCGGGACTTGGCAGAACTACAGGGCCCAGTCGCAACTGCGACTGCTGCGACCATGAAAATTCCGCCACTGTTGGTCAGGCAACACACTGACACCTTTGCTGCCATTGTGCAATGTGCTGGGTGTCTAGTGTGTTCCTGCGCCTTTAACCACTTTAGGACTGGCTCACGACTATATATACGTCGGCAGAATGGCCCGGACAGGCAAATCAATGTATATTTACGTCACTTTGAATTTACCGCCGTGCATGCGCGCCTGCCGCGAGCTCTGTGCCCGTGGGACCTGTGGACCCTGCGATTTTTATTGGGACTGCGACATTATGGCGAACAAATCAGACACTTTTGACACTATTTTGGGACCATTGTCATTTATACAGCGATCAGTGCTATAAAAATGCACTGATTACTGTGTAAATGACACTGGCAGGGAAGGGGTTAAACACTAGGGGAGCGATCAAGGGGTTAAATGTGTCCTATTCTAACTGTGAGGGGGGGGTGGGCTACCACTGACATGACAGCGATCACTGCTCCCGATGACAGGGAGCAGTAGATCCCTGACATGTCACTAGGCAGAACATGGAAATGCCTTGCTTACATCTCCCAGTTCTGCCTCTCCACACCGCAATCGTGGGCCGCCGGCGAACATCGAGTTGGCGGGACCCACGAGCACGCGTGCGCGCTAGGCGGCAAATTCAAAGGGACGTACAGGTACGCCCAATTGCCTGCTCGTGCCATTCTGCCGACGTATATCGGCGTGCGGGAAGTGGTTAAAATGGTGTGCTTCTGGTGGATGTGTGTTGCACCCCTGCTATATATACCACTGGAAGTGAATTTTAAAGTGATGAGTGCTTCAGGTGTATGTGCGTTACACCCCCTGCAGTGTATGCCACTGAAAATAAACTTTAAAGTGATACGTGTAGTGTTGAGCGAACCCGAACTGTAAAGTTCGGGTCCGTACCGAACTTTAGCTTTTTCCCGAACCCGAACTTTGCGCAAAAGTCCGGGTTCGGGTTCGGGTTCGGCAATCTAATTACGCATTTAGAAATGCTTCAGGGGCCAGCCAATCACCTTTTGATTAGCTGGTGTGCCCTTAGAGGCCATCATAGCCATGCCTACTAATGGCATGGCTGTGATTGGTCAGTGCAACATGTGACCCAGCTTCTATATAAGCTAGAGGCACACAGCACACACGTCACTCTGCTTCAGAATAGATAGGGAGAGGATCTTGGCTGCTGCTGTTGCTAATAGGGAGAGATTGTAAAATACATGAGGTAGTCCTGATTCTGCAATCTGAGGGAAAAGATAGAGAGATAGTGTAGTGTAGGGCCAGGTTCCTGTTGGTGCTTTCAGGGAGAGAGAATATTATATAGGAGTCCAGATTCAGAGATTAAAATCAGCGATCTGCATAGGTTTACCTGTTTGTGTTGCAGTACACAGTCTTTTTACACTGCCATGAGCCCAGTGTCAGAGAAAATCTAACTTTTATCTGCAAGCTCAGTGCACCAGCACTGCATATTACGTTGAGAGATACACCGTTTCCATACTGTGGGTGTATTCTGCTCTTTGAAAAAGATCCATTTAGGGGGAAAAAAAAAGGCACTTTATTGTGCTCTTTTCCAAAAGACCCATAGGGCAAAAAAAACAAAAAATTTGCATTTTATTTTGCTCGTGCAAAAAAAGACCCGTTTAGGGCAAAAAAAATAAAAATAAAACAAAAATTTGCACTTTAATGTACGCTTGCAAAAAGAGCCATTCAGGGCCACAAAAAATAGTTTGCAGTGTGTTATACATATGTGGAGGTGTGTGAAATAAACAATTTCTATATAGTTTTCTCCTACTGTGCTATACTAAAAAAAAAAAAAATTTTTTGAATAGCATTTTCTGCAGTTCTGTAGCTGTGCGATTCAGCGGTTACGTACTGTGGATGTGTTCTGCTCTTCCAAAAAACGCCGTTTAGGGGCACAAAAAATATTTTGCAGTGTGTTATACATATTTTGAGGTGTGTGAAATAAACAATTTCTAAATAGTTTTCTTCTACTGTGCTATACTAAAAAAAAACCATTTTTTTTGAATAGCATTTTCTGCAGTTCTGTAGCTGTGCGATTCAGCGGTTACGTACTGTGGGTGTGTTCTGCTCTTATTTTTTTGTAGCGCACAGATCCTTTCCCCCTTACCTGCCTTTATGTTGTTGGCTCCTCGCAGGAGGGAGAAAGGCACACCGCACTACCAGCCCGTACCCTCCTATATAAAGAGGTTGAGCGGTGTACTTGACGGGCCGTGTCCACAGCCGGAGTCAAAACTCCTCCAGAGGATGATTCTCACCTCTACTGTAGGTAGAGGCAAGTCCTTTAATTCCCAGTAAAGTCAATGTCCACACCAGCTGAAATTACAACTCTTATTCTCTCATGGCAAAATAAACTCTACTCGGATAGAAAAGGTTAGAGCAAAGAAACAGGACAGCTTAAGGTGTGGAGGAGGTCCAGGAACAAACGTAGCACATTCACTTCACTGCTTAGGTTTCTCAAACAGTTTTAGGTGCACGGTCTCTGCCACAGACCTTGAGGTTGGTCTCTGCCACAGACCGGGTGTACAAGGCCCCTGCCACGGACCTGGAGAACTTTGGTCTCTGCCACAGACCAGGGTGTATAAGGCCCCTGCCACGGGCCGGGTGAATAAGGCCTCTGATACAGTCAAGATGACCTTGAGCTTCTCCTTCTACGAACCTAGCCCATATCAAGGGGAAGACATCTCACCAGGGAGTCAACAGACCCTTCCTTCACCGTGACTCCCGCATCGGTCCATCAGAATGATCCTCCCTTCCCTGGAACATGGTCCCCTACACGAGGCGGCACCCTAAGACTCCTCGACCCTTAGCGGACTCCAGACGAAGGCTCTGGACTCCAGACTTTACTCCCGCACCTAGGCCTCCATACCCAGGGCAGCAGGAACTCCAGGATAGTACCTCACCCCGGGCTAAAGGTACCCGAGATGGAACAGGAACACATGCACCCAGGCCGAAGGCACCTGGGCGTGGACCCCACTGGACATCAGCCCCCAGGCCAAAGGTCTGCCCCTTTTATATGCTCTCCCGGCATGCACAGCAGGTTCCCCGCCCCGCTGTACTACTGCCAAGAGGGGACACAAAAGGCACAGCACTGTATCAGCGTTTCAACCCTAGCCTACCATGGCAGCGCCACCTGTAGTCTGCAGGGAACTGCACACCAATACTGTCCCCCGAGGACAAAATGGTCCATGAATCCTACAGAATTAGGGTGTTTGAGCCTATTTACCACTCAAACACTTCCCTTAAATTTAGCACCCCGCTACATTTTTATTTCAAAGTATTTTATTTTCCCACTAGGTTATCCATTAAATTGAATAATTTATTCCAGAAAGGGCGTATTCTGGGGCATTCCCACCATATGTGTGGCATTGTGCCGTTGTGTTTCTGAGGTTCTTAATTACTTCCCGTACATCTTCTGCTGAAAAGGGGGCCTCCAGCATATTTTTTTATTTTTTTATTTTTTTAATGTTATTTTAAGTTATTTCCCTATCCACATTTGTTTGCAGAGCACTTGCCATGCTCTTAACAACATTTTGCTGCCATTTGCAGCCCTCTAGCCCTTTCCATTACTTTTTTAGAGCCTTTTTAGTCCTTAGAAGTCCGGGTCCCCATTGACTTCAATGGGGTTCGGGTTCGGGTCCGGGTTCGGGTTAAAGTTCGGTCCCGAACCCAAACTTTTTTCCGAAGTTCGGCCGAACCCGTCGAACCCGAACATCCAGGTGTCAGCTCAACTCTAGATACGTGCTTCTGGTGTGTATGTGTTACATCCCCTGCATCAAATACATAACACTTTTTTATTACAATACATGCAGCAATCTATCACACACAAAAAAAAAAACTAAATGAAACAGTCCTTATAAAACTATATGCACAAAAAGAACAAAGTGACTGGTGCTCTTCAAAGTGACTGGTGCTCTTCAGAAAAAAAGGAGCCAGATGATGTCTTCAATGATGAAACGCGTAGGACGTAGTTACTGAACGTCTTTGCGTCACTTCCGGTCAGGACTGTGGATAGGATATCGTCCCGGCGTCGGTGTATTTTAAACTTGTCTGCCACGTTTTAAACAAATGTGAGTATATCTCCATCGTTTTTTGATACAATAAAGTTTTTAAAGCGGTATCATGCTTTGGCCACTTTCTTCTTCCACACATGATAAAAACGGAGGATCGGACTAGGAATTAACAGATCGAGGATCCACAGAGTGCTGCATAGTGGCATATACTGTGACTGCGCAATACCCCTGTGTGGGGTAAGGGAATCCGGTGAGTGCATTTCCAATAGAAACACTGATGAGAACACCAGCACTAGCATCACCAAAATCAAGAGCGCAGGAAAAGCCATTTTTTCTGAAGAGCACCAGTCACTTGGAAGAGCACCAGTCACTTTGTTCATTTTGTGCATATAGTTTTATAAGGACTGTTTCATTTAATTTTTATTTTATTTTTTATTTTTGTGTGATAGATTGCTGCATGTATTGTAATACTTAAGTGTTATGTATTTGATTCAGGGGGTGTAACACATACACACCAGAAGCACGTATCACTTTAAAGTTTATTTTCAGTGTCATACACTGCAAGGGGTGTAACACATACACACCAGAAGCACGTATCACTTTAAAGTTTATTTTCAGTGGCATACACTGCAGGGCAGGGGTCTTCAAACTATGGCCCTCCAGCTGTGGTCTGTGCAGTGCTTGCTGGCTCTATCACTTATGTACTGCCCAGTCTACCTTTATGGGCTACACAACACCTTCCTCATGTTATGTAGGTGAGGAGAAGGTGCTCTGTAATCCTAAAACTCTTCCTGTTCTAGTGTGACAAGACTGCTCCTCCAGAGATACAGTACAGTAAGGTTACTTTCACACTGCGGCCGTGGCCGCGTTGGCGGTAAAGCACTGCTCGTTTTAGCGGCGCTTTACCGTAATTTTAAAAGTGCCCCGCTAGCGGCCAAAGAAGGGGTTAAAACCGCCCATGTTGCGGCACTTCAGAAGCTCTTTTCAGGCGATTTGGAAGCGCTGCTCACGCATTCCAATGGGCAGGAGCAGTTTAGGAGAAATGTGTATACAGCGCTCCCAAACTGCCCCAAAGGCGATGCTTGCTGGACTTTTTGTAACGTCCCGCAAGCGCACCGCCCCAGTGTGAAAGCACTTGGGCTTTCACACTAGGGAGGCATGGGAGGCGGTTTTAAGGCGCTTTACAGGCACTATTTCTAGCACTAAAATGCCTGAAAACTGCCTTCAAAGTGAAAGCAGCCTTAGTGTGTGTCACCCTAGGACAGAAAGTGTGTTACTGGCAATATCACCAGCTGAAAATAAAGGGGAAATAACTCTGAAAAAAAGAAAACGAATGCAGCCACCAGATTTAAAGTGGTTTAAAAACTTCTGTGTGCAGCAGCTCCCCCAACCCCCCACCCCCCAATACTTACCTGAGCCCCCTCTCGATCCAGCGATGTCCACGAGAGCCTTTCCAGATAGCAAGGATAACTTTCCACAAATTTGTGGCAATGTTGAATTGTAAGACTGTTAACTTGGTGCACATTTCCACTGGCAAGTTATAAACTTGCAGAGCACTTGAAGCGCAAGTTCTAGTTGACACTTTTCCAATTCGTAGAAAATTTGCGTGGCAAGTCTCTAGCAAGAGCAAAGTTGCAGTAGTGAGTCTACAGTGAAAGCTCTGCAAGTCACTCTATAGCATAAAAATTCAGCCACAGTGACCCCTGTGGTGGGATGATGATTGCACAGCATAACTGAACCAGAACTTGCAGCCGACTTGTAGAATGTTTGCAAAGAAAGTTGATCTGGAGTTATGCAATGCGGACTTGCTGCAATTGTGCATTAAACTTGTGAAGCCTGGCAAGCCTTTTTAAACTTACAGCACAATTGCTTGCGATCGGGGTTGCCAGGGACTCGCACTCCTGATTGGATTTTGGCAGCAGAGGGAACCATTGTCTCTCGCTGCTGTCAATCACAGCCCGTGAGCCAATCAGTAGATGGAGAGGGCGGGTCCGAGCAGCAGCTCCGTGTGTGAATAGACATACAGAGCCACAGCTCGGCAGCACGCCTGCTTTGGGTGCCCCCACAGCAAGCTACTTGCTGTGGGGGCACCCAGCAGAAGGGAGGGGCCAGGAGCACCGGCGTGGGACCTGAGAAGAGGAAGATCTGGGCTGCTCTGTGCAAAACTACTGCACAGAGCAGGTAAGTATAACATGTTTGCTATTTAAAAAAAAAAACAAGGCTTCAATATTGCTAAGGACTAGTAATCTCGAACGTGTTATACAGTATATGTGTTCTTGGGTTTAATTAAACGCTGTTGAGATTGTTGATCTATCAGTTGAAAGGAAGAATGTATCACTCATTTTTACAATTATATCTTTATCTTTCTTGAAAGACTGTATAAAATATTGAAGCTGGGAGCCAGAGTTTGAATATTTCCATTATAGATGAAGACATCTGTTGTTATGTTGCTTATTTTGTGATGTAATAGAGACGCATCTGGAAAACGGCATCTTCAGATTATGATGGAAAACTCTATAAACTGACTATGACAGAAAACACTACACACAGACTATGATGAAAAATATTATCCACAGGCTATGATGGAAAACACTGTCTACTGACTGTGACAGAAAATAATATCCACAGGATATGATGAAAAACATTATCCAGAGGCTAGGATGGAAAACAACTGGACTCTATCCACTTCGTAGTCTTTGACTTCCCCATTGACTTTTTAATTGCTGGGAAATGAAAACTCTTTATTTTGCTTATCCTATTTGTCAGAATCTTACACAAAAGCTTTCTTTTCTGCCCATATCCACCAACCAGATTATTGTTAATAATAAAAAGAATAATATAGTTGCGCTAAACCAGGAAGTTCCTGAATGTGATAGTATGGTGATGGGTAAACGAATAAATTAATAAGAGTGACCCAAGCTTGAAACAAACCAATATGAAGAAATCACATTCTGGAATATGTATACAATCTGAATAATATCAAAAAATGTGATTACAAAAATATGAATAGAGTTCATAAAGTGCAAAAACAAAAATTGAATTGAGTTCATAAAGTGCATGAAAGATAGTCCAAATATCACATTGATGCTGATATAGACACCTGTGTTGAAATCCAGTGTCTTTCAGGCTCTTCAAATAAGAACTGAAACCAAATGAGATCCACCACTGTATAATAAGTGAGTCTGCTTACCAGAGCTCCATGGTCCCCCATGACAGAGGACCTAAGAGTGCCTTTATTGAATCCCAGCTGGATGGTATAAAAACCCTGTGTCCACAGCCTCGCCGGTCAGCGCTATCCACAGCAGTAAACCATTGGTATTCATATAGCATGCAAGGAAACAAATGCCTCGATAGTGTAAAATCTTCCAGTATTTTATTTAGACATAAAAAGTAGTTAAAACACTCACATTTGACAGAAGAAAAACCAACCTTAAGCCTGTTGCGCCGGCCGGACGTTTCCTTGCATGCTATATGAATACCAATGGTTTACTGCTGTGGATAGCGCTGACCGGCGAGGCTGTGGACACAGGGTTTTTATACCATCCAGCTGGGATTCAATAAAGGCACTCTTAGGTCCTCCGTCATAGGGGACCCTGGAGCTCTGGTAAGCAGACTCACTTATTATACGGTGGTGGATCTCACTCGGTTTCAGTTCTTATTTGAAGAGCCTGAAAGACACTGGATTTCAACACGGGTGTCTATATCAGCATCAATGTTATATTTGGACTATCTTTCATGCACTTTATGAACTCAATTCATTTTTTGTTGTTTTTTTTGCACTTTATGAACTCTATTCATATTTTTGTAATCACATTTTTTGATATTATTCAGATTGTATATGTAGCAACCTCACCCCTCTCACCCCTTCTCATTCTCGGCTTGTTGGTCTTGTCTATGGGGTTAGTACTGGGGGGAGGGATGCGATACACCACGGCCCATGTCCTCCAGAGAGACTGGAGGTGAAAGCCAGAACTATTGGGTTTTGTGTGTATGTCTCAGAGTCAAATCCTTTCTCTGAAATGACTCCCTTTGCTACTAGTAACCAGAGTTCCACACACTGAAAAGGTCCAACTCGTATTTATTCTCTTCCAGCAATAAATAGTCATACAGCACAGACAGGTTGAGACCCATAGAACACTTCAAAATTTGTGGGGAGTAGGTTAAGGCACAATCCTTTAAGTAGAGCTAACCACTGTGGTGTCACCAATGGTTATGATGTATAGTCACTGCCACCGACTATATAGAACAAGAGCATGAATTACCTTCGCTATCACAGCCCCTGTCAGAGGGAAGACATCCGTCCAAGAGAGTTACCGGAGGCCTCTCCATCACCAGCAAATGCTGCGTCGGACTTTCCGGAGAAGTTCCGCTCACCAGCCTCCTCATCTCAGACACGGGCACCCAAGGAGTTAGGGCCCCCTCGGATTCCTCCACCCTCGCGGAACCCAGTCGAAGGTACTGAGTCCCAGGCTTCCGCATTAGTACCTCACCCCAGGCTAAAGGTGCCTGGGATGGACTCCATCTCCCGCTCCGGCCAGGTCAAGGGCACCTGGGTCCGGAACTCCGGAACGCCAGCACCCAGGCTGAAGGTGCCTGGGCGCGGCTGCGTCCTCCGACTCTGAACCCCAAGGTCAGGGCGTCCGCCCCTTTTATCTCCTCTCCCTTTGCATCACAGCAGGTTCCCCGCCCCGCTGTACCAGCGCCAGGAAAAGACAAAAAGGGATGCAGTCCTGCGGTGAGTGTTCAGCTCCGGCCCAGGGCGACAGCGCCACCTGCAGGCCGCAGGGAACCTCACAACACCAGAATCCTCCAAGAACCATAAAAGGGTCTCAGATTCCCTAACAATCAGTGCATCTGGGTTACACTACCACCCAGATGCCTCCCCTAAATTCAAATACCCGCTACACTCTCCCCCTGGTGATTTGACACTGGTCCCCAGTGTCTGGTGCAAACCCATGTCTCCCAAAGAGTGGTAACATAAGTTCGACCCAGAGACCAAACTACACATAGAATCCAACCTCACAATTTAGTCATGAATTGTGCCAGGACCTAAAACGGGAAAGGGAAACAGGAATATAAAACAATGAACTTGGTTATCAAAAAAACTTTAAATGATTTTTACACATTGAAATTTCCCCCCCCCCTCGCTATCTAAGAACCACCCCATTCTCAGCAGCCTTGACAGACGAATCTCCTGCAGAGGGGAAAAGAAAAGAAAACACACATCCTAACACAATGTATATGTTTTCTTGGAAGGAATGGGTCTATACAGGGAGAAACCCACTCGCTCCAATGATCATGGTGTATAGTGTACAGAAAAAACACAATCGTTGCGCAACACCGCCACCTGGTGGCAATGCCCCGGTCAAGACACTTATCAAATCCAGATGAACTTTTCTCTCTTCTTTTTTTTTTCTCTGTACTGTGACCCTATACTAGCTATGCCCCAAAGTCACTGATTTCTTTTCTTGATGAAAGGAGAAAGAAGGAGAACAAAACAACTATAACAGCTACCATTTCTCCAAAGAGCAAAAACACCCAAAAAAAATATAGGGCACAGTCCCTGTGTTCCAGCAAATACTCTCTAAATTTCAGCAACAAAAAGGGAATATAAAGGAGTCTTTTTCTCCTATAAATAGAACTTTGGATGTGGCAGGAACAAAGGCTTCAAATGCTTGTCAAAAGCCTCCACGTTGTACTCAATGTTCCCTCCATCCTTCCGACAGATAATCACCCTGTCAGCATGGATGTGCCTTCCCAACATCCACTCCGCCTTACAGTCCTTGAATTTTCTGGTGACTGTAGGTGAACACGAGAGGTAGCGGCATGCGTGAGGTACCTTAAGCTTTGTCCAGACAAAATCATTGTACCACCGCTGCCGAAAAACTTCCACCTCATAGAGCAATTCACGGGGTAGATATGGGTATTCCCACCCATATTCTCGGGCAACCTTCTGACAAAAGACAGGCTGCAGCCTTGACAAGGGTGGCATTGTGGCACGGTCTCCTTCTCCAGGCAGAACGATTGATTCAGGATGACGAGGTACTCCAACCACCTCGGCAGACTTGGGCCTAGGAGCCCGCAGTGATGCACGTTGCACTACCGCAACAGGAGCAGGTGAAACATTCGATGATTCAAGAAGCGAAAGTGTAGGCAGGGGACCAGATTCTTCCCTAGGCTCTGAGGCCTCCACCCGGAGCGTACTATCCCCAATGGACATAGGTGGGTCCCTTGTGACACGGGTCGAGGGTAACTTCATCTTGTCCCATCCCTTCTTGTGGAAGATTTCATCTATCTCCCCATCATCACCGGCATCAGATAGCGACTCTAGGTCGGAGGTGTCATAACACTCTGCGGGCAGGTAATTCCCCGTAGACACGGAATCACCCCCCTCCAAGGGTTCCACCGACTCTGGGCTCCCGGCACCTCCAACCACACACACAGTCCCAACTCCTGGCTCACCTGGGCCTTTAGAAGAACTGGGATGTCCAGGGCTCTTCCCCCGGATCCATCCAGGCCAGGCAAGCGATGGGGCGAAGCTCTTCCACGACCACAGGATGCCATCACCAGGCCAACTTTCCTCTTCGGCGGTGGGAGCAGGGAGCTTGTGGTGACCGAGGCAGTATCCTCGGATTTCTCTCTCTTAATCACACTGAGGGCCTCTATGTCTCTGCAGGTATACAGAGCCAACTGCCCCCGGGGCCTTAGTCTTATTCCTGTGTCCGTGATCGGAGCAGCAAAGGAAGTCATCTCTGCTGTAGAAGGAACAGAAATCCAGGGAGTACTTGAGGTCATCCTGACTGGCTGCTGCTCCAATGCACACTGACCCCTTTGCGCCGGAATCCCCACGTGTGTCCTTCCACATGGCCAGACTCCTCCCATACTCTGCATTTGTTTGCAGGCTTTCTCTTCTTCCCGCTCACGAACTGCGCAGCTATGGTGTGCCTCGTGGCGCGTTGGCCAACATGGCCGACCTACTCTGAACTCCTCCGGGCAGCAAAGTTCAAATTCAGACACAATACACATCCCGGAAACGATGCCCCCACGTGTAGCGACCTCACCCCTCTCACCCCTTCTCATTCTCGGCTTGTTGGTCTTGCCTAGGGGGTTAGTACTGGGGGGAGGGATGCAATACACCACGGCCCATGTCCTCCAGAGAGACTGGAGGTGAAAGCCATTACTATCGGGTTTTGTGTGTATGTCTCAGAGTCAAATCCTTTCTCTGAAATGACTCCCTTTGCTCCTAGTAACCAGAGTTCCACACACTGAAAAGGTCCAACTCGTATTTATTCTCTTCCAGCAATAAATAGTCATACAGAACAGACAGGTTGAGACCCATAGAACACTTCAGTATTTGTGGGGAGTAGGTCAAGGCACAATCCTTTAAGTAGAGCTAACCACTGTGGTGTCACCAATGGTTATGATGTATAGTCACTGCCACCGACTATATAGAACAAGAGCATGAATTACCTTCGCTATCACAGCCCCTGTCAGAGGGAAGACATCCGTCCAAGAGAGTTACCGGAGGCCTCTCCGTCACCAGCAAATGCTGTGCCGGACTTTCCGGAGAAGTTCCGCTCACCAGCCTCCTCTTCTCAGACACGGGCACCCAAGGCGTTAGGGCCCCCTCGGATTCCTCCACCCTCGCGGAACCCAGTCGAAGGCACTGAGTCCCAGGCTTCCGCATTAGTACCTCACCCCAGGCTAAAGGTGCCTGGGATGGACTCCATCTCCCGCTCCGGCCAGGTCAAGGGCACCTGGGCCCGGAACTCCGGAACGCCAGCACCCAGGCTGAAGGTGCCTGGGTGCGGCTGCGTCCTCCGACTCTGAACCCCAAGGTCAGGGCATCCGCCCCTCTTATCTCCTCTCCCTTTGCGTCACAGCAGGTTCCCCGCCCCACTGTACCAGCGCCAGGAAAGGACAAAAAGGGATGCAGTCCTGCGGTGAGTGTTCAGCTCCGGCCCAGGGCGACAGCACCACCTGCAGGCTGCAGGGAACCTCACAGCACCAGAGTCCTCCAAAAACCATAAAAGGGTCTCAGATTCCCTAACAATCAGTGCATCTGGGTTACACTACCACCCAGATGCCCCCCCTAAATTCAAATACCTGCTACATATACATATTCCAGAATGTGATTTCTTCATATTGGTTTGTTTCAAGCTTTGGTCACTCTTATTAATTTATTTGTTTACCCATCACCATACTATCACATTCAGGAACTTCCTGGTTTAGCGCAACTATATTATTATTTTATTTCGTTCAGTGTTTATGATTAGGGATGAGCCGAACACCCCCCAGTTCGGTTCGCACCAGAACCTGCGAACGGACCGAAAGTTTGCGCGAACTTTAGAACCCTATTAAATACAATGGACGCGAACGTTCAAAATCAAAAGTGCTAATTATAACGGCTAATATGCAAGCTATTGTCCTAAAAAGTAATTGGGGACCCGGGTCCTGCCCCACGGGACATGTATCAATGCAAAAAGAAGTCTTAAAAACTGCAGTTTTTTCAGGAGCAGTGATTTTAATGATGCATGAAGTGAAAAAAAAAAGTGAAATATTCCTTTAAATATCGTACCTGGGGGGTGTCTAAATTATGCCTGTGAAGTGGCACGTGTTTCCCGTGTTTAGAACTGTCCCTGCACAAAATGACATTTCTAAAGGAAAAAAAGTCATTTAAAACTGCTTGCTTTAATGTAATGTCTGGTCCCGGCAATATGGATGAAAATCATTGAGAAAAATGGCATGGGTAGCCCCCCACCCCACCCCACCCCAGCCCACTACCAGCCCCTTTGGGTCTTGTATGGATTTTAAGGGGAACCCAAATTAAAAAAAGGCCCTATATTGTCTGAACAGCAGTATACAGGCGGTGCAAACAAGACAGGGACTGTAGGTTTGTTCTTAAGTAGAATCTGTTTGTAATTTGGAACAGGTACATTTTTTAAGTGTAGCTCCAGCCAAAAAATCTATTTTTAAGCTTTTTGGAAAACATAGGGAAGGGTTATCACTCCTGTAACATTTGTTTTGCTGTCTGTGCACCTGTTCAGAACATTTCACCTCACTTTCCGTCCCAATGACAAATGTTTGTTGAAAATTTGGGGGTTTTATTTGAAACAAGGATTAGTGATAAAGCATCAGTGCAGAGGAGACACCTCTTTCCCATATTAACTCTTACAGGAGAGAATTTTCCTTCCTAGGGGTAGATCTCCTCTCACTTCCTGTTGTCTCCTTCCGTTTGCAAGTAGGAGTCGTTTGTAAGTTGGATGTTTGAAAGTAGGGGCCTGCCGTATATACTCTGCAGAAATTTGGCCCTTAGGTGTTGGTGTTGCCACAACACTGTAAGCCCTCACAGTTACTCTTGGTGGGCGCTGGAACGCCCTGCTGTGAACTATTATATCAAGAATTGTAATTACATGCCATTATTGAACAGTGGTAGGAAAAATTGGGCCTTTGGTAGTGGTGCTGGTGCCACAACACTGTAAGTCCTCACAGTTACTCTTGGTGGCCGCAGGAATGGGCCCAGCTGTGTGAAATATTAGATCAAGAATTGTAATTACATGACATTGTTGAACAGTGGTAGGAAAAATTGGGCCTTTGGTGGTGGTGCTGGTGCCACAACACTGCAAGTCCTCACAGTTACTCTTGGTGGGCGCAGGAATGGGCCCAGCTGTGAAATATTAGATCAAGAATTGTAATCACATGCCCCTGTTGAACAGGGGCATAAAAATTGGGCCTTTGGTGGTGGTGATGGTGGTGGTGCCACAACACTGTAAGTCCTCACAGTTAAGCCCTGTACACACGATCGGATATCCTATGGATTCTAATCCGATGTTTTTTTCCATCAGAAATCCGATGAAACTGTCTTCCATCAGTCTTGGCCACACACCATCAGTCAAAAAACTGACCGTTTCAAACGTAAAACACACCGATGAGCCGAGAAAAATTAAGTTCAATGCTTCTGAGCATGCGTCAACTTGATTCTGAGCATGCGTGGGTTGCTTATCCAATGGAGTTCCCCACAGACGATAGTAATTTGCTATCGGTTTTTTAACCATCGAATAAATTTAAAACATGTTCTATTTTTTGTCCGATGAAAACAGTCCATCTGACTGTTTTCATCGGTAAAACCTATCGTGTGCACACGGCTTTACTCTTGGTGGGCGCAGGAATGGGCCCAGCTGTGAAATATTAGATCAAGAATTGTAATCACATGCTCCTGTTGAACAGGGGCAGAAAAATTGGGCCTTTGGTGGTGGTGGTGGTGTTGCCACAACACTGTAAGCCCTCACAGTTACTCTTGGTGGGCGCAGGAATGGGCCCTGCTGTGAATTATTAGATCAAGAATTGTAATTACCGTATTTATCGGCGTATAACACGCACTTTTTTCCCCTGAAAATCGGGGGAAAATCGTGGGTGCGTGTTATACGCCGATACCCACATCCCCGGGCGGTCTCCGACGACTGTGAGCGGAACGGAGCGAGATACACATAGCCGAGTGTACTCGGCTATACTCGGCTTTTCTCGGCTCCGCTCACAGTCATGCCCAGTCCCGCCATTGGACCTGTGTTATGCCCATCATAGGGCGGGACTCGGCGTGACTGTGAGCGGAGCCGAGAAAAACTGAGTATAGCCGAGTACACTCGGCTATGTGTATCTCAGCTCCGCCCAGTCCCTGCATTCTCGGCGGCGTTCGCCCCGCTGCGCTCAGTCTCGGCGCCAACTTTAAAACCCGGCAAGGCGACACTGGGGCAAGGCTGCACGGCTACACTGTGACAAGGCTGAAATGGACTCTGGGGCAAGGCTGAAATGGACTCTGGGGCAAGGCTGCAATGGACACTGACAAGGCTGCACTGTGACAAGGCTGCAATGGACACTGACAAGGCTGCACTGTGACAAGGCTGCAATGGACACTGACAAGGCTGCACTGTGACAAGGCTGCAATGGACATTGGGGCAAGGCTGCACTGTGACAAGGCTGCAATGGACACTGATAAGGCTGCATTTAAATGTAAGTTATTTTTCCTTAAACTTCCCTCCTAAAAGTTTTTTCCCCTAAAATTCCCTCCTAAACTACTGTTGAACAGGGGCAGAAAAATTGTGCCTTAGGCACTGGTGCCACAACACTGCAACCCCTCACAGATACTGTAGTTGGAGCGCAGCAATGAGCCCTGTTGCAAAGTATTGCATCAAAAATTTTAATTATATGCCCCTGTTAAACAGGGGCAGAAAAATTGGGCCTTAGGCACTGGTACTGGTGCCACAACACTGCAACCCCTCACAGATACTGTAGTTGGAGCATAGCAATAAGCCCTGCTGCAAAGCATTGCATCAAAAATTGTAAATACACGCCCCTGTTAAACAGGGGCTGAAAATTGGGCCTTAGTCACTGGTGGCGGTGCCCAGAACCAAAAATGTTCTTTCAAGCTATCAGCATGATTATTGAGGAGGAAGAGGATAGTCACTCAGCATAACAGGATAGTCACTCAGCATCAGCATAGGCAGTCTTGAAGGGATCTGACATTTCCAAAAAAAATATTCGGTTACATCAGCATCAGGTGCTTGGTAGCTGGTGGTGATCCAAGAATGATTAATTTTTATGAAAGTCAGTCGATCGGCACACCCTGTGATCGGTTACAAAGCCTCCAGCAGCACAGAATGTGCGTTCCGAAAGAACGCTGGATGCAGGACAGGCCAGTACCTAATTTGCATACTGTGCAAGCTCTGGCCAGTGATCCATCCTCAAGACCAAGTAACCCAGAGGATTTTCGGTGGGAAAGGTGTCTAAGTCTGATCTTGCCCCTAGGTATTCCTGCACCATGTAAACCAGACGCTGGCGATGGTTGCTGGAAGCGATCATACCTTGGGGCTGCGTACTAAAAATTGTCTGAATGCATCGGTCAGACGGCCACATTCTCCACCGCTCCTTCTTTGAGCCTCAGCAACATGTTGTCCAGGACCAGGAATTTGTTACCTCCCAGTCCCTGGGAATGCGTTGCACAGACCTTTCTGCAAGGCATCCCAAAGATGCTTCATCCTCTGCTCCCTCTTCGACGGAAAGGTAAGGTCCGCAACCTTAGCCTTGTACAGTGGCTCAAGGAGGGTTGCCACCCAGTAATGATCCCTCTCCTTGATCGCACGAATACGAGGATCCTTCCGCAGGCTTTGCAGGATCAGGGAGGCCATGCAGCGTAGGTTTGCTGAGGCATTCGGTGCGGTTTCCTCTGGGTCACTGAGGACGACATCATCCGCAGCCACCTCCTCCCAGCCACGTACAAGTCCATGGGTGTCTTGGGACTGTAATTGATCCCTTGAAGACTGCTGCTGATGCTGAGTGCTAGGCTCCACCTCCATGCTGACACAATAATCCTCCTCCTCCTCCTCCACTTCCTGTGTGATAGCCGGAACACTGTCTGGATAAAGGGGGCCTCCTCTTCCTGCCTCTGTTCTGCCTCAAGTGCCCTGTCCATTATTCCATGCAGCATGTGCTCCAACAGGTGAACAAGAGGGAGAGTGTCACTGATGCATGCACTGTCACTGCTCACCATCCTCGTGGCCTCCTCAAATGCTGCCAGGACAGTGTATGCATCCCTGATCATGGCCCACTGGCGTGGGGAAAAAAATCCAAGCTCCCCTGACCCTGTCCGGGTGCCATATTGCAACAGATACTCATTGATGGCCCCCTGCTGCGTGTGCAGCCGCTGCAGCATGGCCAACGTAGAGTTCCACCTGGTGGGCATGTCACAGATTAGGCGGATCTTGGGCAGGTTGTAATCCTTTTGCAGCTCAGCCAGCCAAGCACTGGCATTATATGACCGGCAGGAATGCCCACAGAGTTTCAAGAACCACTGCACCACCAAGTTAAGGACACATGGGTCAGTTGTCCCTGTCGGAGGGCGGAGAGGAGGTTGGTGCCATTGTCGGAAACCACCTTTCCTGGCTTAAGCTGGCGTGGCGTCAACCACCTCTGAGCCTGCCCCTGCAGAGCTGGCAGAATCTCTGCCCCAGTGTGGCTCCTGTCCCCCAAGCACACCAGCTCAAGCACCGCATGGCATCTTTTTGCCTGCGTACTTGCGTAGCCCCTTGAACGCCTACGGAGCAACGCTGGTTCCAAGGACAAAGCACAGGTAGAGGCCATGGAGGAAGAAGAAGAGGAGGGGGTGGAGAGGAGAGGTGTATCAGAATCACCAGTAGTAACATTTTGGAGGCGTGGTGGCGGAACAACCTCCAACACTACTGCACCTTGTCCTGCATCCTTCCCAGCTGCCAGCAGAGTCACCCAATGCACCGTGAAAGATAGGTAATGTCCCTGTCCATGCCTACTGGACCATGAGTCAGCGGTAATATGCACCTTACTGCTGACCGCTCTGTCCAGCGAGGCCAAGACATTGCCTTCCACATGCCGGTAGAGAGCCGGAATCGCCTTCCGTGAGAAAAAGTGGCATTTGGGAACCTGCCACTGAGGAACCGCACATTCCACAAACTCACGGAAGGGGGCAGAGTCTACCAACTGAAAAGGCAGCAGTTGAAGTGCTAGAAATTTAGCTAAGCTAGCATTCAACCGCTGGGCATGTGGATGGCTGGGAGCGAACTTCTTTCGGCGGTGCAGCAGCTGGGGCAGGGAAATTTGCCTGGTACAATCGGACATCGGTGTACCGATAGCAGATTGCCCGCAACTACTTGGCTGTGGCACACCTAATTCTACACCTTCATTCCTCTCAGTGCAGGTTTCAGAGAGGACTGAAGGTATAGTGGGGTTGGAGATCCCAGCTGATGAGGAGCAAGGAGCGGTCCGCTTTGTTCTTTGGTGTGGGTCTTTTAGGTAAGCTTGCCAACGAACTGCATGGCAGGTCGACATATGTCTGGTCAAGCACGTGGTGCCCAATAGACTTGTGCACAACGGAAAAATTTGTTTAGTTTCGGTTCGTTTCTTTTCGGTCCTGTTGATTCGTAATCATTCGTAATTTTGCTAGACGGGATTTTTCGTGTTCGGACTAATTCGTATTTTCACAAGCGACATTTTTCGTTGAATTTTTTGTTGATTTATAATTCGTACTTTCGGTAGAGTACATTGTTTTTCGTTGATTCTGGACACAACTCCTACTTTCGTAACTTTTTTTGGGTTTGTTGATTCGTAATTTTCTGTGTCTCTCTCACGACGACGCTGCCTATTATGCCTAATGTGCTTCGAATGGATTTGTACTTTTCTAAATACATAGCGGTTATTTGTAACGATTCGAAATCTCGTATTTTACTTTCGTTTTTTACATGCGGCTATAGCCTCCGCCCCTGTACACCATTTTGAGAGGGTTCAGCACGGTGAGGGAGAAGCAGAGAGGAGAGCAGAGTGTTATTGTGCTTCGAATGGATTCAAAATCTCGTATTTTACTTTTGTTTTTTACATGCGGCTATAGCCTCCGCCCCTGTACACCATTTTGAGAGGGAGTTCAGCACGGTGTGGGAGAAGCAGAGAGCAGAGCAGAGTGAGTGTTATTGTGCTTCGTATGGATTCGTACATTCGTAACTTTTTCATAACGAATTATGCCGAAGACATTCCGGCATTCGCTATTTGCGGTATAATTTATTTCGGATTCGGTTTTATTCGTAATTGCTTTGTTCGGAAATTCGAATGCTTCCGAATGTCCGAAAGTTGCTAAATTCGGACGAATTTCGATTCGTTACGAAACAAATTGCACAAGCCTAGTGCCCAAGCGGCTGATGTTTTGGCCACGCAAGATACACTTTAGACATATGTTGCAAATGGCAACGGTGCGATCTGCTGCACACGTCTGAAAAAAGGCCCACACCAAAGAACTTTTGGAATAATGCGCAGAGGCAGCAGCGCCTTGCACATGCGGAGCTCTGCAGTGTGATGCAGTCGGTGTGCTGCCCTTGAGCTGGCCCCTGGAGGGCATCCTGCCTCATTGGAGATGTGCCTCCTCCTCCTCCTCCTCTCTCCTATCAGGCACCCATGTGGAGTCAGTGACCTCATCATCCCCTCCCTCTTCATCACTGTACACAGGGACACAGGGACACAGGGACAGGGACACAGTACACTAACTGAAAATACTTGCAGCTCTCTGCCTGTGGTTTAATTATGAGAACACCACTATTAGTCACTAACTGTATTCAGGTAAGCTTTAGGTGAACGCTATGCAAAGCCCACAGTACACTAAGTGAAACACTGACTCTCTGCAGCTAGCACAATCACCTGCCTGCCTGTCACAGTATAGAGAATAACAGGAACGGATCTAGCTAAACTGAATACAATGTATAAATATATATACAACACCTAGGATGCAGGATATATCCTCTACACACTGTAACTGCAGCAAACTGACTCGCCTGCCTGCTTTATCTATCTCAATATAAACGACACTGTCTGTCTCTGTAATCTCTCATTAAACCACTCCAACACACTACACAAGGCCGCCAAGCCGGCAGCCTTATATAGTGTGGGGCGTGTACTAAACCCCCTGAGCCATAATTGGCCAAATCCACCCTGGCTTTGGCCAATTACGGCGCTCTGTTTTTTCTGCGCTGTGATTGGCCAAAGCATGACGGTCATAGTGCATGCTTGGCCAATCATCAGCCAGCAATGCACTGCGATGCCGCAGTGAATTATGGGCCATGACACGCCACTCGAATTTGGCGCGAATGGCCCATTAAGTTCGCAATTCGGAGAACAACCGAACAGGCTATGTTCGAGTCAAACATGGGTTCGACTAGAACATGAAGCTCATCCCTATTTATGATGTTTGCAGAATAGTTGCTGCTTCCAAACTTTGAGCTTTAGGCATCTTTTGTGTGGGCACTGGTGTGCCATTATTGATCTTAGCGCAATTTCTTCCCTTTTTTTCATATTGTTAATAATAGTCAAGTAATTTATTATGCAGCAACATGACACTAGGCCTATACATCCAGTATTGCAACAGCCATCTTTTATAGAATAATTGTCATGCTGACAAAATACTACATGTTCTGTATGTAGCCAGCACCAACATTGGCCCACACGGTGCCCTGTGTAAAATTATTTCCTGGTGTTCTACCAACACATGCTATCATATGCCCTTGTATCAAAACATCAAGAACCTTTTTCAAAAAGTTGTTAGCATGATGTGATAAATTAAAAGAGTGAATAGAAAACTTGAAAAAAAGTGCACTTGAAAATTATTCCAACTAGAACAACTTTACAAAAATATACAGCATAATCAGATTTTTAAATCTGGCTTGCAATAAAAACAATGTTAAGGGTCTAGTACCAACACACAGCACTGCACCATCACTCAGGCATTTTATTGCCATAGCAGAGTGCCCATTTTCTCATTATACATAGACGCAGCCTGTTCTGTCTCAAGGGCATTCAGCTAAACCATTCTTATCCCATAAACATGATACCATATTTCTTTTATCGCAGTTTATTGGAACAAGCTAGGTGAAACTACAAATAACAAGAATAAACCTTGATAAGTACAATATCCCATACATTTAGCATACATTGCAGAGACAAAGATATACAGTACAATATGAGACAGTAAAAACGTACTTTTTAAGTTCTCTAAGGGATGATGGTAAGAGATTGAAATAAGACACATCCTGCTTCCTGCAGTGTCATGGTGAATGTGTCTCTTCCTGTAAGATTTTACCCAGAATACTTTGCTTTCTAATCACTTCCTAGGTTACACATTAATGCATTTAATAATGATTCTACTGAAACAATACCAAAAAGGGATGCTAGATGGCGCCTACGCTCTGCAAATGATTTCTATAGAAATTACAACCTTAAATGTCATTTTAATCAACACAAATGCAGATAATCAGAATATAGACATCTTTTAGCGGCCGAAAAAGTGTTAATACTGCCGACAATGCGCCTCTGTAGAGGCGCATTGCCGGCGGTATTACCGCGGTTTCCCATTGCTTTCAATGGGAAGGAGCGGTGTAGGAGCGGTAAACACACCTCTCCAAAGATGCGGCTAGCAGGATTTTTTTCACGTCCTGTTAGCGCACCGCTCCAGTGTGAAAGCCCTCGGGCTTTCACATTGGAGAGACAGCAGCCGCTGTTTAGGCTCGGTTTGCAGGCGCTATTTTTAGCACAATAGCACCTGCAAACCGCCCCAGTGTGAAAGGGGCCTTAGTGTACTACTGTGTCCTTTGCATAGCGATCACCTAAAGCTCACCTGGATACAGTTATTCTCTATACTGTGACAGGCAGGCCGGTGATTGTGCTAGCTGCAGACAGTCAGTGTTTCACTTAGTGTACTACTGTGTGCTTTGCATAGCGATCACCTAAAGCTCACCTGGATACAGTTATTCTCTATACTGTGACAGGCAGGCCGGTGATTGTGCTAGCTGCAGACAGTCAGTGTTTCACTTAGGGCTCTTTCACACGGACGGACCGTTCAGGTCTGCCTGTCAGTTTTTTAGGCGGACCTGAACGGATGCTCCATGTACCCTTATGGAGCCACGGATGTCAGCGGTGACATGTCCGCTGACATCCGACCCGCTCCGATCCGCCAAAGTGTGACGGAGGAAAACCCTACTTTTCCATCTGTCTGTGGATCGGAACAGATGACAACCGACTCTACGGTCTGTCGTCATCCGATCCCCCATAGGGGAGAGCGGCGCTCTGACAGGATGGTCCCTGCACAGTGTGCGGAGACAGACCTGTCATCTGCTTGCTCAGCGGGGATCGACGGAGCGATCCCCACTGAGCAAAGTGGAGCCCGCACACGTACACGGGTCGTGTGAAAGGGGCCTTAGTGTACTACTGTGTGCTTTGCATAGCATTCACCTAAAGCTCACCTGGATACAGTTATTCTCTATACTGTGACAGGCAGGCCGGTGTTTGTGCTAGCTGCAGACAGTTAGTGTTTCACTTAGTGTACTACTGTGTGCTTTGCATAGCATTCACCTAAAGCCTAAATTTTTGATGCAATACTTTGATGGGGTAGCCATGCCATTTTTCTCAATGATTTTCATCCATATTGCCATGACCAGACATTACATTAAAGCCGCAAGCAGTTTTAAATGGCTTTTTTTCCTTTAGAAATGTCATTTTGTGCAGGGACAGTTCTAAACAAGGGAAACACGTGCCACTTCACCGGCATACTTTAGACACCCCCCAGGTACGATATTTAAAGGAATATTTCACTTTTTTTTTTCACTTCATGCATCATTAAAATCACTGCTTCCGAAAAAACGACTGTTTTAAAAGATTATTTTTACATTGATACATGTCCCCTCGGGCAGGACCCGGGTCCCAAATCCTTTTTAGGACAATAACATGCATATTAGGCGTTATAATTAGCACTTTAGATTTTGAACGTTCGCGTCCATTGTATTTAATAGGGTTCTAAAGTTTGTGCGAACGTTCGGTCCGTTCAAAGGTTCTGGTGCGAACCGAACGGGGGGGGGGGTGTTCGGCTCATCCCTATTCTTCTTTAACAAGAAAACAATAGAACATTTGTTGTATGTCTGCCATGAATGCGACCGAATCCTTGCGGAAGCGGAGAAGTACTCCTAATAGCCTGTTGTTGAGGTCAGGGCCAGAAAGAAGGACATCATTTAGAGAGACACCCTCATGCTTGGCGCTTGAATCAAACACCACTCTAATCTGCCCTGGCTTCTTAGGGTGATAGACCCCAAATATGGGTAAGTACCAACATTCTTCTGAGTCTTTGAGGTTTGGGGCTATCTCAGCATGACCATTCTGGAATATTTTGTCCATGAAGGAAAATAAATGTTCTCTCATCTCTGGTTTCCTTTGAAGATTGTGTCTTAGGGAAGTGAGGTGTTTATATGCTAGTTCTCTGTTGTTAGGCAAACGCCGTCTCTGTGGCCTAAAGGGAAGAGGTGCTACCCAGCTATTAGTCACGTCTTTCTCCATACTGCTTTCCATAACCTCTAGGAAGATCCTATCCTCAATGGACATTGCTACCTATTTGTCCTCCTTTGTTCTCCTGAACACTGAGGGGCTGATTTACAAAATGTTTGTGCCATGAGTATCGGCGCATCTGCATGCGCAATGGCTGTTTTGGTATTTACAAAATATTAGCGCCGTGTTGTCGGCGGACGGGAGGAGACGCTCAGTGTGCCACTATGGACCTGGCGCACGGCATGTTAAAATCTAAATATAAAGAAGCTGAGAATATAATGGGGGTGATGTGGGATGATGTGAGGAAGTGTAGTGACACCTGCCCAAATAACTAATATGCCAAAAATAGAGTGAGAAAGTAACTTTTTCAAAACCAGCCCGCTGCGCCGGCAAGTACGATTTGAGCTGCGGGAGGTTTTTTTGAGCTCAGCGCAGGAATTTTCCTTGTTTCCTTGCGCCAAGACACGGCAAAATCTTAGTAAATGTCAAGTCACGTAAACCAATTTGCATAAGTTGAACAGGAGCAGCTCTGAAATTGCCAGTGCGCCAGCAAAATGACATTTCTAAAGGAATAAAAAAGGCATTTAAAAGCACCCGCGGCTGTAATGAATTGTCGGCTCCTGGCAATATAGAGAAAAGTCATTGAAAGTCATTGATAACAAAAAAAAAAAAGCGTGGGGGTCCCCCAAATTCCATTACCAGGCCCTTCAGGTCTGGAATGGATATTAAGGGGAACTCCGCCGCAAATAAAAAAAAAAATGCGTGCGGTTCCCCCCAAATATCCATACCAGGCCCTTCAGATCTGGTGTGGATTTTAAGGGGAACTCCACCCCAAATAAAAAAAAAATGGCGTGGAGTTCCCCCAAAAATCCACACCAGACCCTTATCCGAGCATGCAACCTGGCAGGCCGCAGGTAAAGAGGGGGGACGAGAGAGCGGCCGCCCCTCCCCCGTGAACCGTACCAGGCCACATGCCCTCAACATGGGGAGGATGTCCCCATGTTGATGGGGACAAGGGCCTCATCCCCACAACCCTTGCCCGGTGGTTGTGGGGGTATGCGGGCAGGGGGCTTATCGGAATCTGGAAGACCCCTTTAACAAAGGGGACCCCCAGATCCCACCCCCCCCTGTGTGTACCCCTACCATTTCAAAAAGAAAGTGTCAAAAATTTTAAAAATTACAAGAGCCGTTTTTTGACAATTCCTTTATTAATGTCTTCTCCTTTCTTCCATCTTCTTCCATCTTCTTCTTCCATCTTCTTCTTTTCTTCATTAGGGTTTCTTCCTCCATCTTGTTCTTCATCTTCATCTTCCTCTTTATCTTCATCTTTATCTTCATCTTCATCTTCCTTCTTCTTTCGGTCTTCTCGTCCGCATCTTGCTCCGGCTTGCTGAATTGGAGGTTCCCGCTGTGTGACGATTCAGTTCTCCTCTTGGTCCGCTGCCACCCGGTGGCTCCGCCCCCCTCTGACACCACGGGGAAAGTCCCCTGTGAAATCCATGTGCGTCAGAGGGGGGCGGGGTCACCGGGTGGCAGTGGACCCAGAGGAGAACTGAAGAACTGAAGCGTCGCACAGCGGGAACCTCCAATTCAAACGGAGCGGCCGAAGAAGAAAGAAGAAGCCGGAGCAAGATGCGGACGAGAAGACCGAAGGAAGATGAAGATAAAGAGGAAGAGGAAGATGAAGATGAAGAACAAGATGGAGGAAGAAACCCGAATGGAGAAAAGAAGAAAATGGAAGAAGATGGAAGAAAAGAGAAGACATTAATAAAGGAATTGTCAAAAACCTGGTCTTGTCATTTTTAAAAAATTTTACACTTTCTTTGTGAAATGGTAGGGGTACATTTGTACCCCATTACCATTTCATACGGGGGGGCGGGATCTGGGGGTCTCCTTTGTTAAAGGGGTCTTCCAGATTCCGATAAGCCTCCGGCCCACAGACCCCCACAACCACCGGGCAAGGGTTGTGGGGATGAGGCCCTTGTCCCCATCAACATGGGGACATCCTCCCCATGTTGAGGGCATGTGGCCTGGTACGGTTCAGGAGGGAGGAGGGCCGCTCTCTCGTCCCCCCCCCTCTTTTCCTGCGGCCTGTCAGGTTGTGTGCTCGGATAAGGGTCTGGTGTGGATTTTTGGGGGGACTCCACGCCATTTTTTTTTTAAATTTGGGGTGGAGTTCCCCTTAAAATCCATACCAGATCTGAAGGGCCTGGTATGGATATTTGGGGGAACCGCACGCATTTTTTTTTTTAATTTGCGGCAGAGTTCCCCTTAATATCCATTCCAGACCTGAAGGGCCTGGTAATGGAATTTGGGGGGACCCCCACGCTTTTTTTTTTTGTTATCAAAAACTTTCAATGACTTTTATCCGTATTGACGGGAACCAGCAAATCATTACAGCCGCGAGTACTTTTAAATGACTATTATTTTACTTTAGAAATGTAATTTTGCTCTGGAACTGTAATAAACATGGAAAACATGCGCTACTTTACAGGCATACTATAGACACCCCCCTGGTATGATATTTAGGGCCAGTTCACACCGGATGCAGTGCAGTGCGTTTTTTTGATGCCTGAAAAACGCAACGAAAGTTGATCACATTAATGCCAATGGCATAGTTCACACCACTGCAGTCCGTTCCAGTGCGTTTCAGAATGACAAAAAAAAATTGGTCATGCTGCATTTTTTAGGTACAGAACTGTACTGGACCGCAGTAAAACACATCAAAAATGCAACGGAACGTACCATAAACGCACTGGAATGCACCGGTACGCACCTAAATGCACCAAAGACGCACTGCAACACACTTGTCCTAAGGGAAAAGAGGGGGAAAAAACACTGGACTGCATCAAAAACGCATCAAAAATGCACTGGAACGTGTCAAAAACGCGCATGCAGAAAAGCACCTGGAACGCATCCAAACTGCGTTTCTATGGTGTGAACTAGGGCCAGTTCACACCATAGAAACGCAATCCGGATGCGTTCCAGGTGCTTTTCTGCATGCACGTTTTTGATGCGTTCCAGTGCATTTTTGGTACGTTTTTGATGCAGTCCAGTGTTTTTTTTCACCCCTCTTTTTTATTAACCATAGATAAGGACAAGTGTGTTCCAGTGCATTTTTGGTGCATTTAGGTGTATTCCTGTGCGTTTCAGTAAGTTTATGATGCGTTTTGCTGCGTTCCAGTACAGTCCAGTGCAGGTAAAATGCAGCATGTTCTACTTTTTTTGTGGAACTGGAACGCACTGGAACAAACACTGCCATTTAGAACCATATAACCAACTTTCCATGCATTTTTGATGCATAAAAAACGCAATGCACTGCATGTGGTGTGAAATGGCCCTTAAGCAATTTGGCATATTTAAAGGCACTTCTCCTTGTTTTGTTTTTGTTGTTGTCCAAATTGGTGACATTGATATATGTCCCTAAGGGTGGGACCTGGTCCCCCATTTTAAGGACAATAACTAGAACAGTGATTCTCAACCAGGGTTCCGTGGAACCCTAGGGTTCCTCCAGAGGTTGCTAGGGGTTCCTTCAGCATTGGGCAATTTCTGCCTCTCAGATAAGTTCACACTGACCCCATTGATCTTTTTAGCTATCTGTAAGGAGGTAATTCTTCCCAATTGCCACAAGTGTAAGGACCATTCTTCCAACTGACCGTCACACTAATGTATCATAAGTGGTAGATTTCAAAATTTTAGCAGGAGTTCCCCGAGACCGGAGAACTATGTCAAGGGTTCCTCTGTGTTGAAAAGGTTGAGAAAGGCTGAACTAGAAGATAAGCCAGCCAAGTGGGGACTAGCAAAATTAACATGTCAGTTCCCATAGACTGCAATGGTATTTGTTGGTGGGGGGGGGGGGGGGGTGATTGTCCCATCCCTAATTTTGTAGCATGCTGGATGATGTGCTTAATTTTGGATGGGGGGTTATTTTCTGCTAGCTGCATTTGAGTTCTTCTGAGCATGCCCAGCCTGTTAGATTTTTTTTGGTGCTTTTTGTGTGTGAACAGCACCTGGACATTTCTGGGCATGCTCAGAGAGTGTCTTTATGGGTTAGTAATTGAAGGACATCCTTAACAGGTGTAGCCACTTTGAAGTTCAGTCTCTACATTGGGTGAACTTGCATTTTGGGTGTTCCATGGACTGTGCATGTGTTTTCAATTGCCTCATTAGCACACAAACCTATGTTATATAAAGCTCACAGATAGCATTCTCTACCTTGCCCTGAAAAGAGGCAAGCGTGTGTGTGTCCGTCCGTCCGTCCGGAAAAATTTACATTTTGGTGTCCTTATCGAGTTTGTAACACATGTATTTTATTTGTTATGTCTTTGCAAAACAGATGTTTGGTTTACTTTTGTGGATTGTATTTTTTTGTGTGGGGGAAATGTTCCCCTGAAATAATTTTGATGTTGTTAATGTTTGTCGTTTGTTCACTTTGATTTAATTGCCTGTGCTGCATTATTTAGCCAAATCTTTCTCAAGATGTTGTGAGTCTGTAACTGTTTCAAATTGACCCTGTTTTTTATTTTTTTTATTTATTTATTTTTATTATTCTTTGTTTTGTTGACCAATAAAATTTGATGCAAAGTTTTGAGGTTTGTTTTGCGTTTTCTTTGCAACAAATGTGACAGCTGATTGGCATGTCAAAACAACAGGTGTGATTTGTCTACCCTGGTGCCTTCATGCTAGCATATGCATGTATTGTGTGCTGCCATGGAAAATCACCAGAAAATGAAAAATACAGAGCGGTAAGTATTCAATTTTCATTTTTTACTGCAGTGGTTCTCAGCCTCAGCCCTCAAGTACCCCCAACAGGACATGTTTTGTGAATTTATCTTATGGAGAATTGCTGTCCAAAATACCAAACCATTGACTGTGATTTAAAGCACATGTGCAAGATGAAGGAAAACCTGCAAACATGGCCTGTTGGGGGTACTTGAGAAGCACTGATTTAGAGCACTGCACTTAAAAATAGCTCAAGGCAATACAATTCTAATTGTGGGCATTTTGAGGGAAACAAAGTAAGTGTTAGAACCCCTGCTTGTGTTTTTTTTTGTAGGTTGGGCTTTGTGTCCCCTTTTAGTAAAATTGGCTTCACTTCCTGTCACACAGCTAAACAGGAAGTGAAGGTAAAACCCTACCAATGTCTTTTCTTGGACACACAGATCAATCTAACTAGTGTCCCCATTAAGCAAATTACACTCTAGCACTTTGTTGTGTACACCCCAAATCATTGGGTAGTTTGGGGTTTAGTAAAGACAAATTCACTCTGCAGTAAAAGTGTAGCTGCTAAAAATCTGAGGGATCACTGGTGATTGTAACATCCAATGATGTAAAAGCAAAGATGGTGCTTTTTTTGTTTGCTTGCATGTCCCCCTCGGATATCCAGCAAGTGCACTTGTAGTGCAAAGTAGATTTGCCTTTAGTAAATAAACCCCAAAGTCCAAAATACCTAATAATTTGTGGTGTAACCCGCAAAATGCTGGAGTGCAATGTACATAATGGGGAAAGTATCTAGATTGACCTGTGTGTCCCCAAGGAAAGACATTGGTAGGGTTTTCCCCTCACTTCCTGTGTGGCTATGTGACAGGAAGTGAATTATTTGGAAGGATAAAGTGGCCAAATTTGGGAGTTGTCTTCACCCTATCAGGGGTGCAGACTTCCCCAAAAACTGTCTAGACTTGTAATCCTTCTGCACTCTATCCCCAAGCAAAAATAAGAAAGGATTTCATTTAGTTTAACTTTGCAAAGACACATTCCTAAGTTGAATTGTGATGCATGTCAATGGCCCATTTAGACCCTCTTTAATCACAGTGCTTCTCCTCAGTGCTTCTCCGGGCTCTCCCGTGCCATCTGGGGCTCGGAGAACGAATTGGCCAGCGCCGGATGGGAAGCATAGAGATGACTGGTGACCAGATGGTCACCAGTCATCTCTATGACCGTCGGAGGCCCGGGCGCGACGTTATGACATCACGCCGGGTTCCCGTATGTAAACAAAGCCGTGATCTCGGCTGTCAGCATGAGATCGGTGAATTTTTTTGACCGATCTCATGCTTTCCAGCCTGGAGGAGAGATGTGGGGTCTTATTGACCCTGCATCTCTCCATAAAGAGGACCTGTCACAATAGATTCCTATTACAAGGGTTGTTTACATTCCTTGTAATAGGAATAAAAGTGAACAAAAAAACAAAAAAGTAAAAAAAAAGAGTAAGAAATACAAAAAAGTAAAAACCCAAAAAAATAAAAAACGCCCATGTCCCTGGTAGCTTGCGCTCAGAAGCGAACACACACGTAAGTCCCGACCACATATGTAAATGCCGTTCCAAGCACACATGTGAGGTATTGCTGCGTGCGTTAGAACAAGTGCAACAATTCTAGCACTAGTTAATGAAAACAATTGGTGACGGTGCTGGTGCCCGATAATCCAAAGTGAGGTGACGTAGTAGAGAGGGAACTTTCCTATTTCCCTTGAGATTAGTGTAGATGTCCCCTTACCTTACTGCTGTAAGGTAACAGCATATAAAGATATAGATAGGTGGATCTGGCGTGTATTCCGGCCAATCCCTGGTGTGGCGTCTCCTAGCGCTGTATGGTCTCTATCTTTTACTGGGGTGGTACACTGAACTTCCAATTGGTGTGGTAATAACCCTCACAGAAAAAAGAGGATAGGATGCGCCAATAGTGTAGTATATTAAAATACATCACCCCTGATGAAGTCACGTGAGAGTGACGAACACGCGTCGAGACACCAGAGGCACCGGAGGTGACACTTGCGAGTTTGCTGCTCGTTTTTATATGCCTTCTTTTATACAACTTTTGTGAGTACCCTTTTCTGTGATGTTTTATTGCCAATAAATGTATTTTAATATACACAGTTTTTTTAATAGTCACAGTTTTCTGCACAACAACACAGATCATCATTCTGTTTTATTTTTGTTATTTGGAATGACTTTTATTCAGTTACCATAGTTTGTGTTACTCCAGCATCAGCTTGAGGACTTGGATTGATGCCCTTTCACAGCTGGACTCAGCATTGCTTATCACTTTGGATATATTCACCTTTGTGTTTCACATATTCTTTGATGTTTCACATATTCTTTGATATGATGTTTTGATATCAATTATTATTTGTATGCTCATTAGGTGCACTTATTATCTACCTTTCCCACATCCCCCATTCAGCGCAGCATTACCTTTCTTTTATATTCATATTCATTTGGGTTTCTGATATACCTACAGTGCTGCAGCAGTACCCTCTCATTTCCCCCCTCCTTACCTCTTTGGTAGCGCGGTAATACCATACCATTTTATCAATTCTAGCACTAGACCTCCTCTGTAATGCGAAAATGGTAACGTGTAAAAATTTCAAAAGCATCGCCTAGGGAGATTTTTAAGTACTGAAGTTTGGTGTCATTCCATGAGTGTGCGCAATTTTAAAGCGTGACATGTTATGTATCTATTTACTCAGCATAACAACATCTTTCACATTATCCCCAAAAATTGGGCTAACTTTACTGTTTTGTAATTTTTTTTTATTCATGAAACAATTTTTTTTAAAAAAAAAGGCGTTTGAAAATTAATTGCGCAAATACCGCGCGAGCTAAAAATTAGCAATGACCGCCATTTTATTCCCTAGGGTGTCTGCTAAAAAAACATATATAATGTTTGGGGTTTTAAAGTCATTTTCTAGCCCTAAATTTATGATTTTTACATGAAGGAGAGAAGTGCCAGAATAGGCCCATTGCTGAAGTGGTAAAATATCCCAATTTTTTTTTTTTTTAGTCAGTCTTTTGTATTTATAGAAAAAAAAATTATTCTTCCGTCTTCGGGGTCTTTCTGCGGGGCGCCCACTATCTTCTTCCAGCTCTTTTGCTAGCGGGGTCCCGGTCTTCCTCGTCGTCTTCTTCCGACTTCGGGGGGTCTCTTGTTCTGTTCTCCGGTGTCGTCTCCGCGCTCTCTGGTTCTTCTCCAGCTCTCCGGTGCCTGGTATGCTCCTGAAGGGGAACCCATGCCGGTTTTTTCATTAAAATTTGGCATGGATTTCCCCTTCATGATTCATACCAAACACGGGACAGCGAGGCTGCCGAGAACCAGTGCGATGCCATCGCGCTGGAGACATTCTCGGCCAGCTAGTCGCCTCTAGGACACGACTTGAGCGGCTGCTTCACGCTCAGGTCGTGTCCAAGTTGCCTCGCAAAGTCACGCTGTCGGCACACGAGTCGCCCCGCGAGTCGGATCGGCTTCATCCGACTTCCCGGGCGACCTCTATTCAAATCAATGGGCTCCCATAGTGAACCATTAATTTTCAATAGAGCGCCGCTGACATTTTTATTTACTATAACAGTGCGCCGCTGGTTCCTGTGCCCAGTGAAGGATTTATCCGGCGCAGCAATTAAGGTATCAACGGCGCAGCGCACTGTTATTAGTAAATCACCCCCATTGTCTCTGTAATCCCAGAGTCCAATGAGCATGACATTTCTTTTTTTTCAAGTGCTCCAACACAAGTTAAGTGGGTACAAACTTTAGTGTGAACATTCTTGCTGGCTCTGTCACACCAAATTCCAACAGGTACTTTCGTTTTTTTAAGTGTCACAAAGTTCCATTGTAGAGTGACAACAACTTGTTTATCCCTAGTTACTGATTCCAGAGACTAAAGACTTGAAACTTATAGGGGCTGATTTACTAATAACAGTGCGCTGCGCTGGTTCTAACCTTAATTGGTGCGCCAGGTAACTCCTTCACTGGGCGCAGGAACCAGCGGCGCACTGTTATAGTAAATCCAAATGTCAGCGGCGCTCTATTGAAAATGAATAGAGGTAGCCCGGGAAGTCGGATGAAGCGGATCCGACTCGCGGGGCAACTCGTGTGCCGGGTGACACAGGGACAGCGCAACTTTGCGAGGCGACTTGGACACGACCTGAGCGTGAAGCAGCCGCTCAAGTCGTGTCCTAGAGGCGACTAGCCGACCGAGAATGTCTCCAGCGCAATGTCATTGCGCTGGTCCTCGGCAGCCTCGCTGTCCCATGTTTGGTATGAATCATGAAGGGGAACTCCAGGCCAAATTTTAATTAAAAAAACGGCATGGGTTCCCCTCCAGGAGCATACCAGGCCCTTAGGTCTGGTCTGGATTTTAAGGTGAACCCCCTAAGCCAAAAAACGGCGTGGGGGTCCCCCCAAAATCCAAACCAGACCCTTAGGTCTGGTCTGGATTTTAAGGTGAACCCCCTAGGCCGAAAAACGGCGTGGGGGTCCCCTCAAAATCCAAACCAGACCCTTATCCGAGCACGCAACCTGGCAGGCCGCAGGGGAAAAGGGGGGGACGAGAGAGCAGCCCCCCTCCCTCCTGAACCGTACCAGGCCGCATGCCCTCAACATGGGGGGTTTGGTGCTTCGGGGCAGGGGGTGACCTGAGGCCCCCCCACCCCAAAGCACCCTGCCCCCATGTTGATGGGGACAAGGGCCTCTTCCCGACAACCCTGGCTGTTGGTTGTCGGGGTCTGCGGGCGGGGGGCTTTTCGGAATCCGGGAGCCCCCTTTAAAAAGGGGGCCCCCAGATGCCAGCCCCCCACCCTATGTGAATGCATATGGGGTACATCGTACCCCTACCCATTCACCTGGTGGCAAAATAAGTCAATAAAAAAGACAACACAGGTTTGAAAAGTAATTTATTGGGCAGCTCCGGGGGTCTTCTTCCGACTTCGGGGGTCTTTCTGCCGGGCGCCCCGCTATCTTCTGCCAGCTTTTTTGCTAGCGGGGTCCCGGGCTTCCTCGCCGTCTTCTTCCGACTTCGGGGGTCTTTCTGCCGGGCGCCCCGCTATCTTCTGCCAGCTGTTTTGCTAGCAGGCTTTTTTTTTGGCGCAGGGTTCCCCTTAAAATACATGCCAGACCTGAAGGGCCTGGTATGGATTCTGGGGGGACCCCCACGCCATTTTTTTTTCATTTTGGGGTGGGGGGACCCCCACGCTGTTTTTTTTCTAGTTTTTTTTTTTTTTTTTGAACCGGCATTTTTTTTTTTTTTTTTTACATTTCCTTTAACAACCAGCTATAAACAGGTAAAACAAAAAATGTATGCAAAATTGCAGTACTTGCGTTTTGGATGCGGGTCCATTGAATTCTATTACATCCAAAACACTGTTTTTGGCCTGGCAAAAAAAATCTGCAGTTGCGTTTAAAATCGTTTTTCACAAAGCCTAAAAATGCCTTCAGACGTCAAAGATTTCCACGTTTCAGACGCGGTACCAGCGTTTAGCCGCATTTTAGTTTAGAAGCGTTTTTAAAGGTGACCTATTTTTTTACATTGATAAACTCCAAATTTATGGCAAATGAGGAAAAACCATAAAATATATATAGTGCAGGCTGGAGGAAACCATAGGATTGAGGACCCCACTCCAGCTGTCCGGGGAATCAATACAACATCAGAGGATCCGCGGATGAAGCCCTTTTAACCCTCTACATGCCTTACTACCTCTACTCTAATGTGAGTGTATTTTAACATTTAAATTAAAAATTGTTTTTATCTTGCTGCACTTAAAGGGCGCTGTTCCCTTTTGTTTTGTTTTTTTTGTGTGGCAAGTGATGTGGCAAGTAGGGTGACCAAATTTCCAAACTACCATTCAGGGACACCCCCCTTCCCAAAAATCAGCTTGTGCTGTAAAGAATCATAGCACAGTGATTGGACACAAGAGGCGGGATTTATGAGTTCTCCAATCACAAGCAGGGGGCGGAGATTGTGCTCCTCCAGGCATTCCCGGCCAGGACAAGTACTGTAAGTGAGTAAAGCGGTGATGTGGCGGCCTTTTTTGGGGGCATCAGATTGGCCCGGGGGGTGGCTGTGTCAATTTCATTCTGGGACACTGTATTGTCCTGGAATGAAGGTGCCCGGGACAGACCTGCAAAATGCGGGACTGTCCCGCCCAATCCGGGACACGTGGTCACCCTAGTGGCAAGTGACATGCTAAATACAACTACACTGCTGCTCTCAGCTGCTGATATCACTCTGGTCTCACAAAATAGCTAAAATCGTAAATAATACTGTTTTTGGAGCTTAGGGCGGCTCCTTATCATATACACGCAAATGTGGTAAAACACGGCATGCAAACGCCACAAAGCGCGCCTTTCTAAACGCCACTTTCAACCTTAGTTCTGAACACTTTGCACCAGCGTCCCGTCTACATGGGGCCTAAAAACGCCTATGCCATTTACAGCTCAAAAACGCCATGGTGGCCATGAGGCCATAGGCTAACATGGAGAGATGTTTTTAAGCTGCAAAAAACGCTGAAACAAGCGGCTGGAAAAACGTCCGTGTGCATGTAGCCTTATATTAACCACTTGCGCACTGCCCAGACCAAGTTTCAAATTTCAGCGCTGATGCACTTTCAATGACAATTGCGTGCTCATATAACACTGTAACCCAATGAAAATGTATTATTTGTTGGCACACAAATAGAGCTTGCTTTTGGTGCTATTTGATCACCTTTGCGTTTTTGTTTTTTTTCTATAAATACAAAAGAGCGAGTTTTAAAAAAAAAAAATGGATATTTTAACCACTTCAGCACTGGGCCTATTCTGGCACTTCTCTCCTTCATGTAAAAATCATAAATTTAGGGCTATAAAATTACTTCCAAACACCAAACATTATATATGTTTTTTGAGCAGACACCCTAGGGAATAAGATGGCGGTCATTGCAAATTTTTATCTCGCACGGTATTTGCGCAATAAATTTTCAAACGCCTTTTTTTTGGTAAAAATATTACAAAACAGTAAAGTTAGGCCAATTTTTTGGTATAACGTGAAAGATGTTGTTATGCTGAGTAAATAGATACCTAACACGTCACGCTTTAAAATTGTGCACACTCATGGAATGACACCAAACTTCAGTAATTAAAAATCTCCCTAGGCGATGCTTTACATTTTTTTACACGTTACCATTTTGGCATTACAGAGGAGGTCTAGTGCTAGAATTGTTGCACTCGTTCTAACGCACGCAGCAATACCTCACATGTGTGGTTTGAACGGCGTTTACATATGTGGGCGGGACTTACATGTGTGTTCGCTTCTGAGCGCGAGCTACCGGGGACATGGGCGTTTTTTCTTATTTTTGCTTATTATTATTTTTTATTGTTTTTACTTTTTTGTATTTCTTACTCCTTTTTTAACTTTTTTTTTTTTTGGATCACTTTTATTCCTATTACAAGGAATGTAAACATCCCTTGTAATAGGAATGTGTGTGACAGGTCCTCTTTATGGAGAGATGCGGGGTCAATAAGACCCCAAATCTCTCCTCCAGGCTGGAAAGCATAATATTGGTCAAAAAAATTCACCAATCTCATGCTGACAGCCGAGATCACGGCCTGGTTAACATACAGGAACACGGCGTGATGTCATAACGTCGCGCCCGGGCCTCCGACTGTCATAGAGATGACTGGTGACCATTTGGTCACCAGTCATCTCCAAATCATTCTCCGAGCCCAAGATGGCATGGGAGAGCCCGGAGAAGCACCAGATGGCGGCAAGAGGGGGGGGGGAACGTCCCCTCCCGCCGCCTATAAGAACGATCAAGCAGCGGAACTGCCACTATGATTGTTTTTATTGTGCACAGAATCGCCGGCTGAAAAGAATGATATCTGAATGATGCCTGCAACTGCAGGCATCATTCAGATGTCACCGCACAAAGCCAAGGATGTCATTTGACGGTGGGTGGTAGGAAACTGGTTAATATTTTTAAAAAAGGTAATTTTTCTTCTTCATTGATGTACACTAATGAGACTGCACTGATGGGCTGCACTGATGGGCACCGATAAGGTGGCAAGGGTGGGCACTGAGAGGTGGCATTGCTAGTTGGCACTGGTGGGCATTGAGAAGTGGCACTGCTAGGTGGCAATGATAGTTGGCAGTGATGGGCACTGATAGGCAGCACTGCTAGGTGCCACTGATTGGCACCAGTGGTGGGCATTGATAGGTGGAACTGGCAGGGGCTACTAATTGTCACAGATGACGCAGAATTGCCTCTTCCTCTTCGGGCCCCATGTCCCTTGCACATAAGCCGGTGATTGCCTTTTTTTTATGCTCACACTGTCAGCACAAGGAGAAAACAAAAACCATTACCCAGCTTTTGTTTACATCACGTGATCAGCTGTCATTGGCTGACAGCTGATCACATGGTAAAGGGCAGGGATCGGCCCCTTACTCGGATCTGTCATCACCCGAGTCTCAGTGACTCTGTGACCACAGCGCGCGCAAAGGGGAGGACGTTTATTGACGGACTCCCGGCAATTGAGGACCATGCTGTGGCCATCGATCAGTTATAGCGCTGATCTCAAGTGATTAAAGAGGGTCTAAATGGGCCATTGACATGCATCACAATTCAACTTAGGAATGTGTCTTTGAAAAGTTAAACTAAATAATTTGGCCACTTTATCCTTCCAAATAATTCACTTCCTGTCACATAGCCACACAGGAAGTGAGGGAAAATCCCTCCCAATGTCTTTCCTTGGGGCACACAGATCAGTCTAAATACTTTCCCCAATATGCACATTGCACTCGAGCATATTGCGGGGTACACCCCAAATTATTAGGTAGTTTGGACTTTGGGGTTTATTTACTAAAGGCAAATCTACTTTGCACTACAAGTGCACTTGCTGTATATCTGAGGGGGAAATGCAAGCAAAAAAAAAAAAAACACCATCTTTGCTTTTACATGATTGTAACATCCAATCACCAGTACTTTCCCTCAGATTTTCAGCAGCTACACTTTTACTGCAGAGTGGATTTGTCTTTACTAAACCCCAAACTATACAATGATTTGGGGTGTACACAACAAAGTGCTAGAGTGCAATTTGCTTAATGGGGACACTAGTTAGATTGATCTGTGTGTCCCCAAGAAAAGACATTGGTAGGGTTTTACCTTCACTTCCTGTTTAGCTGTGTGACAGGAAGTGAAGCCAATTTTAAGAAAAGGAGACACAAAGCCCAAACTTCAAAAAAAAAAAAAAAAAAACACGCAGGGGTTCTAACACTTACTTTGTTTCCCTCAAAATGCCCACAATTAGAATTGTATTGCCTTGAGCTATTTTTAAGTGCAGTGCTCTAAATCAGTGCTTCTCAAGTACCCCCAACAGGCCATGCTTGCAGGTTTTCCTTCATCTTGCACATGTGCTTTAAATCACAGTCAATGATTTTGATTTTTGGACAGCAATTCTCCATGAGATAAATTCACAAAACATGTCCTGTTGGGGGTACTTGAGGACTGAGGCTGAGAACCACTGCAGTAAAAAAGGAAAATTGAATACTTACCGCTCTGTATTTTTCATTTCCTGGTGACGCTCCATGGCAGCACACAATCCATGCATATGCTAGCATGAAGGCACCAGGGTAGACAAATCACACCTGTTTTGTTTTGACATGCCAATCAGCTGTCACATTTGTTGCAAAAAAAACACAAAAGAAACATCAAAACTTTGCATCAAATTTTATTGGTCAACAAAACAAAAGGGAAGGCAAAATAATAAACATGGTCAATTTGAAACAGTTACAGACTCAACATCTTGAGAAATATTTGGCCAAAAAAAATGCAGCATAGACAATTAAATCAAAGTGAACAAACAACACACATTAACAACATCAGAATTATTTCAGGGGATCATTTTCCCCACACAAAAAAATACAATCCACAAAAGTTAACCAATCACCTGTTTTGCAAAGACATAACAAATAAAATGCATGTGTCACAAACTCGATAAGGACACCAAAATGTACATTTTGCCACACACACACACACTTGCCTCTTTTCAGGGCAAGCGAACGAATGCTCCCTGTGAGCTTTATATAACATATGTTTGTGTGCTAATGAGGCAATTGAAAACACATGCACAGTCCATGAAACACCCAAAATGCAAGTTCTCCCAATGTAGAGACTGAAATTCAAAGTGGCTACACCTGTTAAGGATGTCCTTCAATTACTAACCCATAAAAACACTCTCTGAGTGAGCATGCCCAGAAATATCCAGGTGCTGTTCACACACAAAAAGCACCCAAAAAAAAAAACTAACTGGCTGGGCATGTGCAGAACAACACCAATGCAGCTAGCAAAAAATAACCCCCCCGTCCAAAATTAAGCACATCATCCAGCATGCTACAAAATTAGAGATGGGACAATCACCCCCCCCCCCCACCAACAAATACCATTGCAGTCTATGGGAACTGACATGTTAATTTTGCTAGTCCCCACTTGGCTGGCTTATCTTCTAGTTATTGGCCTTAAAATGGGGGCCCAGGTCCCACCCCAATGTCACCAATTTGGAAAACACCAAAAACAAAACAAGGAGAAGTGCCTTTAAATATGCCAAATTGCTTAAGGGCCATTTCACACCACATGCAGTGCATTGCGTTTTTTATGCATCCAAAATGCATGAAAAGTTGGTTATATGGTTCTAAATGGCAGTGTTTGTTCCAGTGTGTTCCAGTTCCCCCAAAAAAGTAGAACATGCTGCATTTTACCTGCACTGGACTGTACTGGAACGCAGCAAAACGCATCATAAACGCACTGGAACGCACAGGAATACATCTAAATGCACCAAAAACGCACTGGAACACACTTGTCCTTCTCTTTGGTTAATAAAAAAGAGGGGTGAAAAAAAAGCACTGGACTGCATCAAAAACTTACCAAAAATGCACTGGAACGCATGAAAAACGTGCATGCAGAAAAGCACCTTGAATGCATCCGGATTGCGTTTCTATGGTGTGAACTGGCCCTAGTTCACACTATAGAAACGCAGTCTGGATGCATTCCAGGTGCTTTGGTGCTTTTCTGCATGCGCGTTTTTGACACATTCCAGTGCATTTTTGATTCGTTTTTGATGCAGTCCAGTGTTTTTTTCCCCCTCTTTTCACTTAGGACAAGTGTGTTGCAGTGTGTCTTTGGTGCATTTAGGTGCGTTCCGATGCATTCCAGTGCATTTTTGGTACGTTCCGTTGCGTTTTTGATGTGTTTTACTGCGGTCCAGTACAGTTTTGTACCTAAAAAATGCAGCATGACCAATTTTTTTTTGCCTTTCTGAAACGCACTGGAATGGACTGCAGTGGTGTGAACTATGCCATTGGCATTAATGTGATCAACTTTCTTTGCGTTTTTCATGCATCAAAAAAACGCACTGCACTGCATCCGGTGTGAACTGGCCCTAAATATCATACCCGGAGGTGTCTATGCCTGTAAAGTAGCACATGTTTTCCATGTTTATAACAGTTGGAGAGCAAAATGATATTTCTAAAGTAAAATAATAGTCATTTAAAAGTCCTTGCGGCTGTAATGAATTGCTGGTTCCCGTCAATACAGATAAAAGTCATTGAAAGTCTTTAATAACACAAAAAAAAAGCGTGCGGGTCCCCCAAATTCCATTACCAGGCCCTTCAGGTCTGGAATGGATATTAAGGGGAACCCCGCCGCAAATTAAAAAAAAAATGCGTGCGGTTCCCCCAAATATCCATACCAGGCCCTTCAGATCTGGAATGGATTTAAGGGGAACTCCACCCCAAATAAAAAAAAAATGGCGTGGAGTACCCCCAAAAATCCACACCAGACCCTTATCCGAGCACATAACCTGGCCGGCCGCAGAAAAAGAGGGGGGACGAGAGAGCGGCCCCCCTCCCTCCTGAACCGTACCAGGCCACATGCCCTCAACATGGGGAGGATGTCCCCATGTTGATGGGGACAAGGACCTCATCCCCACAACCCTTGCCCGGTGGTTGTGGGGGTCTGCGGGCAGGGGGCTTATCGGAATCTGGAATACCCCTTTAACAAAGGGGACCCCCAGATCCCGGCCCCCCCTATGTGAAATGGTAATGGGGTACAAATGTACCCCTACCATTTCACAAAGAAAGTGTAAAAAATGTAAAAAATGACAAGAGCCAGTTTTTGACAATTCCTTTATTAATGTCTTCTCCTTTCTTCCATCTTCTTCCAACTTCTTCCATCTTCTTCTTCCATCTTCTTCCATCTTCTTCTTCCATCTTCTTCTTCCATCTCCTTCTTTTCTCCATTCGGGTTTCTTCCTCCATCTTTATCTTCATCTTCATCTTCATCTTTAACTTCCTTCTTCCTTCAGTGTTCTCGTCCGCATCTTGCTCCGGCGTCTTCTCTTCTTCTTTCTCCGGCCGCTCCGTTTGAATTGGAGGTTCCCGCTGTGCGACGCTTCAGTTCTTCAGTTCTCCTCTGGGTCCGCTTACCCCCGGTGACCCCGCCCCCTCCGACGCACATGGATTTCATGGGGACTTTCCCCGTGGTGTCAGAGGGGGGCGGAGCCACCGGGTGGCAGCGGACCAAGAGGAGAACTGAAGCGTCACCCAGCGGGAACCTCCAATTCAAACGGAGCGGCCGGAGAATAAAGAAGAAGGGAAGACGCCGGAGCAAGATGCGGACGAGAACACCGAAGGAAGAAAGAAGATAAAGATAAAGATGAAGAGGAAGATGAAGATGGAGGAAGAAACCCGAATGGAGAAAAGAAGAAGATGGAAGAAGATGGAAGAAAGGAGAAGACATTAAGAAAGGAATTGTCTAAAACCGGCTCTTGTCATTTTTTACATTTTGACACTTTCTTTGTGAAATGGTAGGGGTACATATGTACCCCATTACCATTTCACATAGGGGGTGAGCGGGATCTGGGGGTCCCCTTTGTTAAAGGGGTCTTCCAGATTCCGATAAGCCCCCCGCCCGCAGACCCCCACAACCACCGGGCAAGGGTTGTGGGGATGAGGCCCTTGTCCCCATCAACATGGGGACATCCTCCCCATGTTGAGGGCATGTGGCCTGGTACGGTTCAGGAGGGAGGGGGCCGCTCTCCCATCCCCCCCTCTTTTCCTGCGGCCAGCCAGGTTATGTGCTCGGATAAAGGGTCTGGTATGGATTTTTGGGGGGACTCCACGCCATTTTTAAAAAATTTGGGGTGGAGTTCCCCTTAAAATCCATGCCAGATCTGAAGGGCCTGGTATGGATATTTGGGGGGAACCCCACGTCATTTTTTTTTTAAATTTGCAGCGGGGTTCCCCTTAATATCTATACCAGACCTGAAGGGCCTGGTAATTGAATTTGGGGGACCCCCACGCTTTTTTTTTTGTGTTATCAAAGACTTTCAATGACTTTTCTCTATATTGCCGGGAGCCGACAATTCATTACAGCCGCGGGTGCTTTTAAATGCCTTTTTTTTTCCTTTAAAAATGTCATTTTGCAGGCGCACTGGCAAGTTCAGACCTGCGCCTGTTCAACTTATGCAAATTAGTTTACGTGACTTGACATTTACTAAGATTTTGCCGGCTCAGTGTCTTGGCGCATTTGAACCATTGAAACTCCCGCGCTGAGCTCAAAAAAACCTACCGCAGCTCGAATCGTACTTGCCGGCGCAGCGGGCTGGTTTTGAAAAAGTTACTTTATCACTCTATTTTGGGCATATTAGTTATTTGGGCAGGTGTCACTACACTTCCTCACATCACCCCATGTCACCCCCATTATATTCTCACTTCCTGCTTCTTTATATTTAGATTTTAACATGCCGTGCGCCAGGTCCATAGTGGCGCACTGAGCGCCTTCTCCTATCCGCCGACAACACTATAGTAAATGGGAAATAGGGCTGCGATACCGGCGCTAATGTTTTGTAAATACCAAAACAGCCATTGCGCACGCAGATGCACCAATACTCAAGGCGCAAACGTTTCGTAAATCAGCCCCATAGTGTTGCAAACTTTCCCAAAGGCAACACTAAAACTTGAACATGACTCAGGCTTTTGCAGGAGACTGAGTACACACGACCGTTTTTAATGTCATTGAAAAAAACGGTATTTTTCTCGACGTGATTTTTCGTGTTTCCTCTCAAGCCTGCCTTGCCTACACACTATTGTGGAAAAAAATGTTTGAGTAAAGCGTGGTGACGTACAACATGTACGACGGCACTATAAAGGGGAAGTTCCATTCGGATGGCGCCACCCTTCATGTTAGTAAAGTTTGTTGAGCGACGATTCCCACTTTTCAGCCTTGTGCTTTTCAGTCCGTTACAGCGTGACGAATGTGCTATCTCCATTACGAGCGCTAGTTTTACCAGAACGAGCGCTCCCATCTCATACTTGATTCTGAGCATGCGCATTTTTTTTCACGTCGTTAAAGCCCACACACGCCCGTTTTTCATGACGAGAAAGACGACAATGTAAAAAACGATGTGAAAAGTTAGAGCATGTTCCAATTTTTTCATGGCCGTTTTTCACGTCGTGAAAAATGCTCTGAAGCCCACACACGATCATTTTTAATGACCATTTAAAAAAAATTAATTTTCTCATCATTAAAAACGGTCGTGTGTACACGGCATTAGGCTAGTTTCCTCACACATGGAGGACAAGGATATACTGACAATCCATAGCAACAGATCAGCATATTACTTTGTGTAGCGGGATCCCTACTTAGGGGGTCATTGTGCTTAAATTTAGGGGTGACCTGAGCGGTAGTTGGCTCGGGTCTTCTAATTGTTTGGACTCTGCCTTGCTGCTGTGTCACCTGGCGTGTAGTTCCCCTTTAGGTGTATAGGTGGTACTGTCATTTATACCCGGGTTGAACCACAGGTGATGAAGTGGCTATTGGATGTCCTCTCTCGGCTGCCGTATGGTGGGCGGTTCCGGCCTGCTGTGCATGCCAGGAGCGGGTATATAAGGGACAGACGCCATTGTTCGGAGAGAGTTCCCGGGGACCTGTACCCGGAGGTGTGTGCCCCTCTAAGGGGGGGGGGGTGCGCCCAACTTTGCTTAACCACTTCAATACCATGCACTTATGCACCTTCCCGCCCAGACCAATTTTCAGCTTTCAGTACTCTCACACTTTGAATGACAATTACTTAGTCATGCTACACTGTATCCAAACAAAATTTTTATCATTTTCTTCTCACAAATAGAGCTTTCTTTTGGTGGTATTTAATCGCCACTGGGTTTTTTATTTTTTGCGATATAAGCAAAAAAACAGCAATTTTTAAAAAAAAAAACACTTTTTTTTAGTTTCTATTGTAAAATTTTGCAAATAAGTAATTTTTCTTCATAAATTTGTGCCAAAATGTATACTGCTACATATCTTTGGTAAAATGAACCCAAATTAGTGTATATTATTTGGTCTTTGTGAAAGTTATAGAGTCTACAAACTATGGTGGCAATCACTGAAAATTTACCACATCTGATCACGCCTGATGTACTGAAGGGATATCTCATTTCTTGAGACACTAACAAGCGAGGAAAGTACAAATACCCCAAAATTACCCCTTTTTGGAAAGTAGACAGTCCAAGGTATTTACTAAGAGGCGTGGTGAGTTTTTTGAAGTTGTATTTTTTTCCCACAATTCTTGGGAAAATTTAATTTTTTTTTTTTTTTTTTTACACAAACTGGTCATATTAACAGTTTTTTTCTCTCACACAGCATATGCATAATTGCAACTACACCCCAAAATACATTCTGCTACTCCTCCTGAGTGTAGCGATACCACATGTGTGAGACTTTTACACAGCCTGGCCATATACAGAGGCCCAACATTGAAGTAGCACTTTCAGGCGTTCTACAAGCATAAATCGCACATATCCTTTCTCAACCACCTATTACACTTTTGAAGGCCCTGGAGCACCAGGACAATGGAATTTTCCACAAAATGACCCCATTTTGGAAAGCACACACCCCAACGTATAATCTATGAAGCATTATGAGTCTTTTGAACGGTTCATTTTTTTCCAGAAGGTTTTGGAAAATGTGGAGAAAAAATGAAAATGCATTTTTTTTACACAAAGTTGTCCATTTATAAGATATTTCTAACGCATAGCATATACATAGCAAAAATGACACCCCAAAATGCATTCTGCTACTCCTCCTGAGTATAGCGATACCACATGTGTGAGACTTTTACACAGCCTGTCCATATACAGAGGCCCAACATTGAAGTAGCACTTTCAGGCGTTCTACAAGCATAAATCGCACATATCCTTTTTCAACCACCTATTACAATTTTGAAGGCCCTGGAGCACCAGGACAATAGAATTTTCCACAAAATGACCCAATTTTGGAAAGCACACACCCCAACGTATAATCTATGAAGCATTATGAGTCTTTTGAACGGTTCATTTTTTTCCAGAAGGTTTTGGAAAATGTGGAGAAAAAATGAAAATGCATTTTTTTTACACAAAGTTGTCCATTTATAAGATATTTCGAACGCATAGCATATACATAGCAAAAATAACACCCCAAAATGCATTCTTCTACTCCTCCTGAGTATAGCGATACCACATGTGTGAGACTTTTACACAGCCTGGCCATATACAGAGGCCCAACATTGAAGTAGCACTTTCAGGCGTTCTACAAGCATAAATCGCACATATCCTTTCTCAACCACCTATTACAATTTTGAAGGCCCTGGAGCACCAGGACAATAGAATTTTCCACAAAATGACCCCATTTTTGAAAGCACACACCCCAACGTATAATCTATGAGGCATTATGAGTCTTTTGAACGGTTCATTTTTTTCCAGAAGGTTTTGGAAAATGTGGAGAAAAAATTAAAATGCATTTTTTTTACACAAAGTTGTCAATTTATAAGATATTTCTAACACATAATATGTACATAGCAAAAATTACACCCCAAAATGCATTCTGCTACTCCTCCTGAGTATGGCGATACCACATGTTTGAGACTTTTACACAGCCTGGCCACATACAGAGGCCCAACATCCAAGTAGCACCTCCAGGCATTCTAGCAGCATTAATTGCACATATCATTTTCTGACTACTGATCACATTTTTGAAGGCCCTTCATATATCTAACACATAGCAGGTACATACCAAATAACAAAAGATTATCTGTGGTTTTAGAAGTGCAGTGGTCCACAGAGGAGAGCATCGGTCCAGGCAGCAGGCAGGGATGAGGTCAGCGACAGCAAAAGCAATCATCCAGGCAGCAGGCAGGAATACTGTCCATAGTTCGCACAGGCAGAGATACTGTCAGCACAGCCAGAGCACAGCCAAAGCACAGGTCCAGGTAGCAGGCAGAGGTGTCCTATCCTATCCTATCAATGATATCTTCGATATATTGGAGGTAGTGGAGTCTGTGATTTTGAGTTGCTTTTTTGGTAGCAGACAAACGAATTAAAAAGGGCCATGTGAAACAGGTGAAACGCAACTTTTTTGTGCCAATAATGGGACTTTCTGGTTGATAAGTAGGGCTGTAGCATCTGGTCGTTTAAATCCACCCCCCCCCATGTACAAATTATAGTCGTGGACACATTCAGGCTTTACAATGGAGCCGCGTCTTCTTGGGATCTCCACCATGGTGTCATTGTGGATCGTAGAGAGGATGTGGACATCTTTCTTGTCCCTCCACTTCATGGCCAACACCTCCTCGTTCCTCATGGATGCCGATTCTCCAGGTCGCAATTTTTTTGTCAATAAATTTGTGGGAATCCCTTCCGTTTTTTTTTTAAGGTACCGCAGGCCGGGGTTTGTTTACTGTAAAGGTGGCGAAAAAGGGGCAGGCTGGTATAATAATTATCAACATATAAATGGTAACCTTTTCCGAACAGGGGGTATGCCAACTCCCAGACAATTTTCCCACTGGTTCCAATATATGTGGGGCAATCACGGGGCTGGAGCTGGGAGTCTTTGCCTTCGTAGATCCTGAATTTGCAGACGTATCCAGTGGCTCGATCACATAATTTATTTAATTTTAACCCATACCTGGCTCTCTTGCTTGGTATGTACTGCTTGAACTGCAGTCGGCCGGTGAAATGTACGAGGGACTCGTCCACACAAATTTTTTGGTCTGGGATGAAAACTTCTTCAAATCGCTGGGAAAAGGCATTGATTAGGGGGCGTATCTTGTACAATTTGTCGTAGTTGGGATGATCTCGGGGAGGGCACTGTGAATTGCCATTGAAGTGGAGAAAGCGCATAATCATGTCGTATCTTTTCCTGGACATGACAGCGGAATATATGGGCATGTGTTGGATGGGGCGTTTGGACCAATATGAATGGACTTCGTTCTTTTTTGTAAGCCCCATATTGAACATAAGGCCCAAAAATAATTAAAATTCCTCCAATGTTAGACGCCGCCACTGGAACATGCGGGCGTAGGAAGAATCGGGGTTGGCAGCAATAAATTGGGATGCATACAGATTCGTTTGATCCACTATATTCTGCAGCAAATCTTGTGGGAAAAATAAACAAAAATAATCAAATTTAGAAAAATTTGTAGTGTCGGGCTGCACACCTGGCTGTGCGGTGAAAGGGGGGATGATAGCGGATCCTGAGTTGGCAGGCAACCATAAGGGGTTTGCCAGGGCATCGGGAAGGTAGGATTGGGGCTGGATTCTTCGGGTTGGGCGTGCATTTCCATTGCTTGTACTGGGCTCCTCTTCCTGGGGTATGGCGCTGCTGGTGGTAGGCAGTTCTCCTGATCTTGGTGCTGATCTTGGTGCTGATCTTGGTGCCGATCGCATTCTTTTGGGAGGGACGGTTTCCTCCGGGGACTCGGACTCTGAGCCACTATCCTCCACTGGCTCGTATTCCGAACCAGAATCGGATAATGGGAGCTCCCCGCTGCTCTCATCATCCGACATGGCAAGAATGGCATATGCCTCCTCAGGTGTGTAAACCCTTTGGGACATTATGGCAGTGCTTATTGGTGGGCCTGTGTAATGGTACTGCTGGTGGTAGTGGTGGCGGTCTGTGTGGTAGTACCGATGGAGGTATTAGTGGTGGGCCTGTGTGGTGGTACCGATGGCGGTATGGGTGGTGGTGGTACCAATGGCGGTACAGGTGGTGGTGGTACCGATGGCGGTATGGGTGGTGGTGGTGGCGGCGGTACCGATGGCGGTACAGGTGGCGGTACGGCTGGTGGTGGTAGCGATGGCGGTATGGGTGGTGGTGGTACCGATGGCGGTACAGGTGGTGGTGGTACCGATGGCGGTACAGGTGGTGGTGGTACGGGTGGTGATGGTGGTACAGGTGGTGGTGGCACTACCGACGGTGGTATGGGTGGTGGTACTGGTGGTGGTACCGATGGCGGCACTAGTGGTGATACTGGTAGCGGGCCTGTGTGGCAGTATAGATGCTGGGCCTGGTGGCGGTACTGGTGGTGGTACTGGTACCGATGGCGGTACTGGTAGCCTGTGTGGCGGTGCCAATGGCGGTACCGATGGAGGTGGGCCTGTGACAGATGATTGACAGATGGGCTGATTGATTGACAGATGGGCTGATTGATTGATTGACAGATGGGTTGATTGATTGACAGATGGGGTGATTGATTGACAGGTGGGGTGATTGATTGACAGATGGGCTGATTGATTGACAGATGGGCTGATTGATTGACAGATGGGCTGATTGACAGATGGGCTGATTGACAGATGGGCTGATTGACAGATGGGCTGATTGGCTGGGCTGATTGATGTGCTGGGCTGTGTGACAGGTCCTCTTTATGGGGGGGGGGGGGGGGCGTGTTGTGCACTGTAAACTTATGTAGACAAACTACACTGAGCTAACTTACTGATCTCTTCTCTCTCCTCACAGATCGGTGTGAGGAGAGAGCAGGGATCAGGTAGTAACTCCTGTGGAGTTTGTTTACATTTGTGACCGGCTGTAATTGGACACAGCCGGTCACGTGGTAAACAGCCAATTCATTGGCTGTTTACTCTGATCGGGGACACGCTGTGTCCAAGGGACACTCGCCTTCCCCGATCCCCGCTCTGCAAGCCTGTGGCGGCGCGCACGGAGCGCGCCGCCAAGTTTGTTTTGACAGGTGATCGGCTGTGACTTTGACACAGCCGATCACATGGTAAACAGCCAATGAAATTGGCTGTTTACCGTGATCGGGGAAGCGCTGTGTCCGAGGGACACATGCCGTCCCCGATCACCGCGCTGCGTGCCCCCGCGGGCGCGCGCAAGGCAATATCCTGCAGGACGTCATATGACGTCCAGTATCGATATTGCAACCACTTCCTGGACGTCTATTCGCTATTGACTGGGCGGGAAGTGGTTAAGGAGTCTCGGGCACGCCGAGGCTGCGGAGTTCCAGGTGGGCCCAGTATCTTCAACTGGGTCTACAAAACCAGGGAGGAAACCCAGGGAGCCCAGGTGAGGGCGACCGCTCTGACATAGAGGATACCGGGGGAGGATCGGTCCCATAGAGGAGACGATTAATCCAGTATTGCTGTCTTGGGAGAGGCCTGGTGACCTGTCGGAGGGAAGGATTCCTTTCTTCGCAGACTGCCCTTGCGGAGTGTCGTTATTAAAGAAGGGATTGCCTTGACTTTGTCCTTGGAGGGGACTACTGTAAGTCACTGTTCGAGTTTCATGCCGGCTGCTAGTGCTATTGAGTGACTATCCGGGTGAGCTGTACCCACTGGGGACCGAGTGGCAATGAAGCCAAGAGTGTGCCTGAATCCATTCTATTCTGCTAACCCCTTTCCTCTCTTCAACTTTCTGGTTACTGAAGCAAAAGAGAAAATAAACTCTTATTGGAGTTGAAGTGTTGTGTGGACATTGACCTTCTTTGGGAAAGGTAAAGACTTGCCTCTATAATCTAGAGGGAAGAACCAGTGAAAGGAAGCAACTCGGTGCGGGACCCAAATACATAACACCGTCCGACCTCTAATTTAGCTCATCACACTAATGTCAAAGGCAACAGCACCAACTACTGATAAAAGAGAGAAAAAAAAAGAGAGAAGCCACAACTGGAACAGGATTAGGAGCAGAAGACATTTGACCACTAAACACTACAAATTAGCCAGGCTGGCTACCACCCAGCATAACTAAATTTACCTGTAGCCCTATTCGAGGATGAAGGTGCTACAGTATATTATTGTATGACTTTATAGCGATGGGACATTGAATAGTTTGTTATTACTTATGGAGAAGGGGTGGGATTACTGTATACAATTAGGTCCATAAATATTGGGACATCGACACAATTATAATCTTTTTGGCTCTATACACCACCACAATGGATTTTAAATGAAGCGAACAAGACGTGCTTTAACTGCAGACTTTCAGCTTTAATTTGAGGGTATTTACATCCTAATCAGGTGAACGGTGTAGGAATTACAACAGTTTGTATATGTGCCTCACACTTTTTAAGGGACCAAAAGTAATGGGATGGATTAACAATCATAAATCAAACTTTCACTTTTTAATACTTGGTAGCAAATCCTTTGCAGTCAATTACAGCCTGAAGTCTGGAACGCATAGACATCACCAGACGCTGGGTTTCATCCCTGGTGATGCTCTGCCAGGCCTCTACTGCAACTGTCTTCAGTTCCTGCTTGTTCTTGGGGCATTTTCCCTTCACTTTTGTCTTCAGCAAGTGAAATGCATGCTCAATCGGATTCAGGTCAGGTGATTGACTTGGCCATTGCATAACATTCCACTTCTTTCCCTAAAAAACTCTTTGGTTGCTTTCGCAGTATGCTTTGGGTCATTGTCCATCTGCACTGTGAAGCGCCGTCCAATGAGTTCTAAAGCATTTGGCTGAATATGAGCAGATAATATTGCCCGAAACACTTCAGAATTCATCCTGCTGCTTTTGTCAGCAGTCACATCATCAATAAACACAAGAGAACCAGTTCCATTGGCAGCCAATGTTCATTTCATTTCAAATCCATTGTGGTGGTGTATAGAGCCAAAAAGATTAGAATTGTGTCCATGTCCCAATATTTATGGACCTCACTGTATACTCGAGTATAAGCCAAGATTTTTAGCCCTTTTTTTGGGCTGAAAATGCCCCCCTTGGCTTATACTCGAGTCAGTGTACCTGAAAATATTGAGAGGCTGCGGGCGTCCATCGTTTAAAACTCGCGGTCTCCTCCTGGTCACTTCCGTGATAGGCATTTCTCAGCTGACACAGTTCCGCCTGTTTTGCTTGCGTCTATCTAGCAAGGTTACTCTGTGGTATAACAAGGAAGCTGAGACTTCTGCAGTGTGTAAATGTGCTTTTACTATACAAGATGCTGTACATACAAAACTATTACAATATTAGGACTACAATACAAGATTGACAGATCTCTATAACAAGCAAAATGCCTAGCAAATGAACAGTCTATGGTCTATAACAGTACAAATACATTTAAAGGTTACTTAACTTCGATTACGCTATGTTCATGATCTCCATTGCTGGTGACCAGGCATCTTCTTCTTATGATGAGTGGCTTCTTCTGATCTTACAGCAACATGATGTGTGTCCCTGTGTCCTAGCTTATGCCTGCTTTTATGTGTCAGGCTTACCAAACAACAGAAAACATACCTGTTTACTGTAGCTGTAGAAACAATGGACTGTTGAATACAACAATGCTATCTACCTATTGTCTACTCAACCCAAACCTGTCAGTAATCTAACAGTCATTCTTTCAGTTTGAGAGCTGAAAGAAATCTCAAACAAGTAATGTCTTACTTGTTTACTGTAGCTATCCTGTTGAATACAACAATGGTATCTAACCCCATTGTATGAAAACAGCATTTGTTTGAGAAATCTACTCAAACCAAAAGACTGACAGTAATCTGACCAACTCACTATTGTAATATTGTCCCATGTATCCTATGTCTGATTAATATAATAAAAATCATATTTTTAACAAACGCAACACATTCCGCCCTATGATTTTTTTTTCTCTCAGACTACACAGAAAATCTCTTCATTACTAACAACTCATTCTACACATGAATTTTCCTTAAATGCAACCCCTCCCATATTTCTGTCACTGGGAAGGTGTTTCAGTCTTTGGATAATAGTTCATTAGAAAGTAAATTCTAAAGTTCTTTAGAAACAAGTCCAGGTTTGAAATACATCAAAGGCCTTTCACAGCTCTTGCGATCTTCCGTCATTCTTTCCATCATGTAACCACTTTTCTCTGGTCTTCCTATGGATCAAATCGGAGATAGCCTGTGGAGTGGAAAACAAAGCGGATTATCTGTTCCTTCTAACATTACATAAACAGTAGATCCTGGCCCTTCAGCTACAATCTCTCCTCTAAATGGCTTCTTGCCTGGATATCTGACCAATACTTTGCCACCTGCCTGTATGCACCTCTGACCCTCCCAAAGAACATCAATAGGGAGGAGAGGAAATATACAGATATTTCCCAGAAGATCACTGCTGTTTATTTTGGAAGGTTTGATGTTATGTAGCCTCACTTTCCACTTTTGCTGAGAAGTATCCACTAACCAGTCAGAGTCCCAGCCACTGTCTTGAAGCTCATCTGCCAATGCAAATATAACTTCAAACCTTCCTGCCAGATTCCCTCTCATTCCTAGATAGGCTTCAGCTTCAGATATGTCACTCTTGGTTCCCTATTACAGTCTTTATCATGTCCATGGATATAGGCAATCCTCTCTGCTGTGCCCATTCATATGTTGCTTTCTGCCCCAAATGTCCAGATTGCCTTCACTTTGGCGATTTCATCTGCAACTCTGTTATAGTTCTTAAAGTTTGGTACTAGGGGCACATGTGCATCAACATGCCCCACTTTTATGGTGCGGGAGTAAGCTTCCTTCCAGATGTAGTCCCAGACTTCCTTGCCTCCCCACACCACCTTTCCATGAATCATCCATTCATTGGACTTCCACGTGGGCATCCAAGTTGTCAGTCCTTTAAAAACCGCCCAGCTGTCAGTGTAGATAGTGACATGGGAAGAAGGATCCTCCTGAAGAGTCATCACCACAGCTTTCAACTCTGCATACTGACTAGACCCTCCGATTCCGGACTCCTGCAAGACTGTGTCTGTACTTGCGGGTGAGGCTTTATTTCCTCATTCCCTTACCAAAGATGACCCCGGGAGCCGAGGGACAGATCGAGAATCTGTGGAGTATTGTGAAGGGGAAGATGAGAGACACCAGAACTTACAATGCAGATGAGCTGAAAGCCAATATCAAAGAAACCTGGGCTTCCATCCCACCTCAGCAGTGCCACAGGCTGATCGCCTCCATGCCACGCCGCATTGATGCAGTAATTCATGCAAAAGGAGCCCCGACCAAGTATTGAGTGCATACTAGGCTTGTGCAATGCGTTTCGTAACGAATCGAAATTCGTCCGAATTTAGCAACTTTCGGACATTCAGAAGCATTTGAATTTCCGAACAAAGCAATTACGAATAAAACCGAATCCGAAATAAATTATACCGCAAAATAGCGAATGCCCGAATGTCTTCGGCATAATTCGTTATGAAAAAAGTTACGAATGTACGAATCCATTCGAAGCACAATAACACTCACTCTGCTCTCTGCTTCTCCCTCACCATGCTGAACTCCCTCTCAAAATGGTGTACAGGGGGCGGAGGCTATAGCCGCATGAAAAAACGAAAGTAAAATACGAGATTTCGAATCCATTCGAAGCACAATAACACTCTGCTCTGCTCTCTGCTTCTCCCTCACCGTGCTGAACCCTCTCAAAATGGTGTACAGGGGCGGAGCCTATAGCCGCATGTAAAAAAACGAAAGTAAAATACGAGATTTTGAATCGTTACAAATAACCGCTATGTATTTAGAAAAGTACAAATCCATTCGAAGCACATTAGGCATAATAGGCAGCGTCGTTGTGAGAGAGACACGGAAAATTACGAATCAACGTACCCAAAAAAAGTTACGAAAGTAGGAGTTGTGTCCAGAATCAACGAAAAACAACGTACTCTACCGAAAGTACGAATTATAAAGCAACAAAAAATTCAAACGAAAAATGTCGCTTGCGAAAATACGAATTAGTCCGAACACGAAAAATCCCGTCTAGCAAAATTACGAATGATTACGAATCAACAGGACCGGAAAGAAACGAACCGAAACTAAACAAATTTTTCCGTTGTGCACAAGAAGCGAACCGAAACGGAACAAATTTTTCCGTTGTGCACAAGACTAGTGCATACTATATCCTTTTTTTTTATATTGGTGTTATGTAATATTCTATTTTTCAGAGAAACTGAATTTTGGGTTTTCACTAGTTGTAAGCCATAATCATCAAAATTAAAAGAAAGAAATGCTTGAAATATATCACTCTGTGTGTAATAAATCTATATACCCGTAATATATGAGTTTCACTTTTTGAATTGAATTACTGAAATAATTTTTTTTTTGATGATGTTCTAATTTTATGAGATGCACCTATATATGATTGGTAATTTGTTTTGGGTTAAATTTGAATGGTTAAATAATGTTAATCATTTTAGTACAGAACGTAAAGTGTACGTATGGAATATGTAATAAGCTGTCTGTTTACTGAAAAGAGGTAAAAAAATGCTTTAAGCTTTCACTACAAAAAAAGATAAAGCCTGCCTGTAAAAATAATTACCAATGCTGAATAATACTAACAATAATAATAATTAAAATTATTATGAATAAAAAAGCAATCATAATTAGTAATAATATTAATCAAAATTGATGAATTATTCAATTAACATTTAGTAAGTAGTTACAAATTAAATTAACAATTACATCGCGTGGACTGGGACTTTCTTAGCGCGGTTCTTAGGAATACAGGCTTAGGCCCGCATATGTTACAATGGATTTCTGCACTTTATGTGTCCCCTATGGCTCAGGTTAAGGTGAACGGTGGCCTCTCCGCAGCGTTTCCCATTCGGAACGGCACGAGACAGGGATGTCCGCTTTCGCCCCTTCTGTTCGCGCTGGTCTTGGAACCGCTGCTGCAGAGGGTCAGAGCAAATCAAAATATCAGGGGGGTACACGCGGGCTCCCTTGAGCATAAACTCTCTGCTTACGCAGATGACATACGCTTTCATGTGGTTGACCCCCTTGTCTCGCTGCCGAACTTGATGGGAGAACTGACTGAGTATGGGGAGGTTTCCAACTTTCGAATAAATTATACAAAGTCGGAGATACTACCGATCACTGTCCCACAGGCCTTAATATCCTTCCCCTTCACATGGTCCACCTCCTCTATGACATATTTAGGGATCCAGCTTACGAGTCGCTTAGACTCCTTATATACGCACAATTACGTCCCCCTACTTAAAAAAATCACCCAGGACCTTCAGACATGGGATAAGGCACTTTTTACATGGGTCGGTCGGACAAATATTTTAAAAATGACTGTATTGCCCCGTATCCTATTTCTCCTGCAAATGATACTGATACACCTCCCGAAACGCTTCTTTGCGGACCTACGCAGTCTTTTCATTAAATTTGTATGGGGGGGTAAGAGGCCTCGACTCGCTATGGCAATGCTGCAAAGATCAAAGCTCAGGGGGGGCTTGGGTATACCGAACATTCTCCAATATTACCAAGCGATTGCGCTGCAATGTATTTTGAACTGGAAGTTCCACGTGTCCCTCAAATTGTGGGTACCCCTTGAAAAAACTATAGCGGGGCGGGGCGGGACTTGTCCTATGCACCATGGGTCCCTGCGGATGGTAGGGGGCTCTCGGATTGGGTTTCCCCGCTAACTCTTCACTCCCTGACGTTATGGGACAAATTGAATGACCGACTGGCCCTGGCACCTCGGATGTCCCCACTGGCACCGGTGGGTGGATTTCCGTGGTTCCCCCCCGGAGAACTGAAAGCTTCCCTGGGAACCTGGGTGAACGATGGTATCGTTAGTCTGTCACGGTTTGTAGAGGGGGGTATGCTGATGTCACTAGACACCTTGCGAGATAAGTACGGCAGCTTCCCCTTTGACTTTTGGAGACGTCGCCAGCTAGAGACTTTCGTGGCTAAATGTCACAAGACAGCACGGATCAGGACCACCCTCACGGTATTTGAAAATATGTGGGCATCTGTAGATCCGCAGTCCCATTTGATTTCAGCACTGTACGAGATGCTGGAAGGTGCGACGCCCAACCCCACACCCCATTATATTAGGGAGTGGGAAAGGGACCTCCAGTCTGACTTTACTGAGGAACAACTTAGCCAACTTTACCACTTAACTCACTCGAGCTCTATAGATTCTAAGACCCAAGAAAACAACTACAAATTATTGACTCGCTGGTACAGGGTACCCTCCACCCTAGCTAGGATTTTCCCTACAGCCTCTGATAGGTGCTGGAGGGGATGTGGACAGAGGGGCACATTCCTCCACATTTGGTGGGAGTGCCCCGTGCTCCGGCCGTTTTGGGATGTAGTTGGCAAACACATATCTGAGGGCCTGGGTATTGATATCCCGATTCTGCCTCAGCATTTCCTGCTCCATGCCCCCCCATGCCCCTGTCTCGTTACAAACAAAGTGCTCTCCCCCACCTCCTCAACGCAGCAAAACGCCTTATACCAATCCACTGGAAAAGGTCACATATACCGAGCGAGCAGGATTGGTTGGGGAAGGTGGGGGAGATCATGGAGGCAGAAAGTTGGCTAGCTGACTGCAGAGACACTCACAAAAGATTTGACCTTACTTGGACAGCTTGGAAGGCCCACGTACACGACACAACCACGATTTCCTCAAGCTTGGATATCGCATTACTTACCCTAGCAGATCCCTCCTTCGGGAGACTCGTCCAGGCGCACTGCCAGTCGACTACTTCGGGCTCCACCTGAAGGTGGACTCCTCTTCTCAGCAGACCTGGTGAGGGCTGGTCCGCATGCCTTCCTGATCTCCACTCTTCTTTGTTTCCCACCTAACTTTCCATCTTTCTTTTCTCTTTTCCTTTTTCCCCTTTCCTCTTTAGTTTGGGGAGAAATTGTTTGTGATCTGTTTGTCGAAGTGTTACACCTGTGGAACACCTGGGTGCCCTTTTCTGAGCTACCTGGGCGGTCTTCAGGTTTTTTGACTGTGCCAGGTACATAGGATCTGTTTATGATGCTTTTTCAGAAGGGAAGCCGTGTCTGCAACTCCTGTGGTGCTGGAGCAGGTGGTCACCCCTCCCCCCATTAGTATGGGGGGGGAGGCCTGCCCCATAGGGATCGAATATCATGGGCAGGCAGGGTGCCCTTTTGCTTGTGCACCGCTTAAAAGATGTTCTCACCTGTCACTATGGTGATACGGGTTCGGACTGTGTTACACTACCCCTAGGTGTTCCCCTTTTTTTTTTCTTTTTTTTTTCTTTTTCTTTCCCCACCTTCCCCTTTGTCTTTTGTCTCCCCCCCCCCCCCACCCTGTCCCCCCCACTTGTTATTTTGGATGTGTAGTTTGTCTTACTGTTAATGTAATTTGAAAATGGAAAAATAAAGATTATATAAAAATAAAAAAATTAACAATTACATTTTTTATCAATTGCCAATTAGGTAGTACCTATTTTTTTTTTTTGTCTCAAATTTTTTATTAAGATTTTGTGGTATACATGAAGTACAAGCTTACATCTATATTCCATAAATACATAACAAGGTATAATTCAGTCAAAAGGAAAAGCATAAAATTAATATATACACAAATGAGAAAGCACTCATTCAAATAAAGCAAAGAAAAAATTAATTCTGATGAGTCTAACAATTAAGTAGTAATAGTAAGGTTATAATATCCTAAAATATTTTAAAAAATTTTCAGGAGAGAGAGAGGGAAGAAAAATAAAAATAAAAACCAAAAAGAAAACAAGGACACATATGATCATGTCCCCATATTCCAATAATATCGTGGTAAGTGGTGAGTTACTTTCCCAGATCAAGCTATTGTGAGGTGTTGGATGAAAGACGATACTCTTTAGAGTCCACAAATTGAATCCAGCATGCCCATTTTTCATGAAATTTTTAGGGAGAATCTCTAGCTTGTAGAATCAAATCCTCCATTTCAGTGATTCTCCCTATCCTCTGAAACCATTCAGAAATACAAGGGGGTGACTTGTCTTTCCAATGTACTGGTATACAAAGCCTAGCAGCATTAATGAGGTGTAAGATAATAGATCTTTTGTATATGGAATGCGATAAGGAAGTGTGGTGCAGCAGGTATTGAGCTGCTGTAAAATCTGGGGTATAGGTTGTAATACAGGAAATAAGATGGTGAACTTCCTTCCAATATGGCTGTATATGGGGCAATCCCACCAAATGTGAAGAAGTGTCCCATGGGAGGCTTCACATCGCCAACATACAGGTGGAACTCTGGGATTAAATTTATGAATTGTAGATGGCGTCCTGTACCATCTAGAATATAATTTAAAACCGTTCTCTTGAGCTAACACATTCATGGAACCTTTATGAATGTATGTGAAGATGTGTTCCCAATCCTCTTGAGAAAGATTCATGTCAAGTTCCCTTTCCCATTTTTGGCAAGCAATATCCTCTTTAGGGTTAGTTTTTGCAAACAAAAGAGCATACATAGTATACATTAAATGCCTTTGGGGATCAAACTTAACACAAATGTTCTCAAAGGGAGTTTTGTTTCTGTACCATAAAGCCGACGATTTAGAAGTGAGCAGGGAATGTTTGATTTTTTCGTAATCTAAGTAAGAGATACCACTGTCGGGGTATTTGAAAAGAAAATCATTGAAAGGAAGAAATTTCTCCTTGTCAAAAAAGGTTTCAGCCCTAAGTGAGGGAGTTGGAAAGGAGTCATGTGTGTGGGCTTTAGGAGTGTCCAAAAGGAAGTCCGGGTTATGGTTAATGGGGGTTATGGATCCAGGAGAAGAGGAAATGTTAAACTTGTTACAAAGTAATCTAAAGATTTGCAATGTGGGACCCGTAAGAGGATGGACGCTAATTTCTCGTGGTATTTTGCGAGGGCCAATCCAGGGTAAATGGTGTAGTGGTAATTTAGAGGTCAGTCCTTCAAGTTCAATCCAAGCTTTGGTGTTCGCATGGAGGTGCCAGTCTACTATTCGGGTTAAATGGCAAGACCAGTAATATTTTCGGATATCAGGTAAACCGATGCCACCCATCAATTTAGGAATCAGTAATTTGTCCCAATTTATTCTAGGTTGTTTAGAGGCCCAAATGAATTTAGAGCATAACTTTTTATACGTGGTGAAGAAAGAAGCAGGTAATTTGATCGGGATAGTTTGTAAGAGGTAGAGGAGTCTAGGGAGGATATTCATTTTTATTATAGCTGCCCTTCCGAACCAAGAAAAAAAGCCCTTATCCCAATTTAGAAGATCTTTTTGAATGGTTTTAAGTAAGGGAAGGAAATTTCTGGAATATAGATCCTGTAATCTCGATGGAATTTGGATACCTAGATAAAAGGGCTTGATCTTCCCAACCAAAGTGGAAATTACTTTGGCATAATGAAACTATATTAGCAGGTAGCGATACATTTAGTGCTCTGGATTTAGCAAAATTAATTTGTAAATTTGAAAGTAAGTTAAAGACTGAAAAATCTTTCAATAAATTGGATATCGTGGTGATAAGTACAGAGAGAAAAAGTAAAATGTCGTCTGCGTAGGCAGCTAGTTTGTAGTTTCTGTTATGAATTTCAACTCCCTTAATGTCTGAATTATCTCGAATCCTGCGAAGAATAGGTTCCAAAGTAAGTATAAAGATGATAGGAGACAAGGGGCACCCCTGACGTGTTCCGTTCGACATGGAGAAGGCGTCCGACAAGCAACCGTTAATCTTGATTCTTGCAGTAGGTGCAGAATAGAGTGCAAGGATAAAGCGAAGCATACGCTCCCTGAATCCCATTGCTTTTAGGGCTTCTGTCATAAAGTCCCAAGCCACTCTGTCGAACGCCTTCTCCGCGTCGAGAGAGAGAAAGAAACCCGGCTTCGAGGATCTAGACCAGTGTTTCTCAACTCCAGTCCTCAAGGCGCACCAACAGGTCATGTTTTTGGGATTTCCATTGATTTCCACAGGTGATTTCAGCAGTTTCACTGCCTTAGTAATTATCACAGCTGTTTTATCTGCAGGAAATCCCAAAAACATGACCTGTTGGTGCGCCTTGAGGACTGGAGTTGAGAAACACTGATCTAGACAACCAATGATGGATATCAATTGCTTTCAGGGTATTATCCCTAGCCTCTCTCCCGGGGACAAATCCCACCTGATCCAGGAAGATTAAACCAGGGAGTAAAGGAAGTATTCGGTTTGCCAGGATTTTTGCATAAAGTTTTACATCTACGCTAATTAGCGAAATGGGTCTATAATTGGATACTAAGGAGGTATCTTTACCCGGTTTTGGGATAATAGCGATATGTGTTTCTAGAAGGTCTTTGGTACTATGGGAAGAGGTAGGAATAGAATTAAATGTTTTCAGAAAATAGGGGAGGATAGTATTTGTGAAAGATTTATAGTAACTAACCGATAGGCCATCAGGTCCAGGACATTTGCCAGTTTTCATTTGTGTAAGAGCCTTAAGTGATTCCTCCCTCTCGATCGTTTTTTCTAAATTCTCAGCTTCTTCTGGGGTAATAGAATTTGGACTATATTGTGACAAAAAATTGGTGATCAAATCCGTTCTGAGTGCGGTATGATCTGCGGGAGTTTGTGTCGGCAGATTGTATAATTTGGAATAAAAAATGTTAAACTGTTTTGCTATATCAGAAGAAGTACAGATTTTATTAACCGAGGGATCTGAAATGGAATGAATAGTTGAATCAGCCTTTGCCACTTGGAGAGCCCTAGCAAGCAATTTGCCAGACTCATTACCACATTCGTAAAAAAGTTTACGCGTTAATGCAGACTTACGTCTGGTTGTTTTATCCAGTTCCTCAAGGAGAGACTCTCTAGCTTTCAGGAGCTCTGAGTAAGTTTCAGTTGCCAAAGGTTGTTTATGTTTACTCTGAAGAGAATGGATTTGATCCGAAAGAGCAGATATGTGCGCTTGCCTGGCTTTTTTCCTTTTTGTAGCAATAGAGATAAATTCACCTCTGATTACACATTTATGTGCCGACCAAAGGGTCAATGGCTGAATGTCAGTATCTTCATTCTCCTGAAGGTATTGAATTAGGCGAGAGTCTATAGATTTGACATTTACGGGATCATTAAGAAGGGAATTGTCAAGTCTCCAAATTGGGGATCTAGTGGGCATCATAGAGAACGTTAGGGTAATCGAGATAGGATGGTGATCCGATAGGACCATAGGATCTATAGTTGCCGTGACCAAGGAATCGAGGTCTGCTGGAGTAAAAAAAAAGTAGTCAATCCTCGAGTACCTGTTATGGGGAAGTGAGAAAAACGTGAAATCTTTAGTATTTGGGTTTAAAGTCCGCCAAGTATCATGGAGTGTCAGTCCCTTCAATAAAGTTTTAACCGATCTAAGAGCACTATAAGGTAAAGTGGAAGAGCCTGAGGACGTATCAATCAAAGGGGTAAGGGCCAGATTAAAATCTCCTCCCAGAATAAGCAGGCCAGGTTGAAAAGTAGTAAGAAGGTGGATAATATTTCGAAAGAAAGGAACTTGTTGAGTATTGGGAGCATAAATATTAGCTAAAGTAATCGGTTTATTATAAAGCGTACCTTTTATGAAAATGTAGCGTCCATCATTGTCAATTAAAGTATCTTGGATTTGGATAGGGCAATTTTTAGAAAATAAGATAGAAACCCCCTTAGACTTGGATTCTGGATTAGTAGCGTGGTATGAAGTGGGGTACAATTTACTGTGTAGGTTTGGTACCTTATTGTCTTTAAAATGGGTCTCTTGAAGGAACACAATGTGAGCCTTGGCTTTACGTAATAGGAGAAGCAATTTAGATCTTTTTTCAGGGACATTTATTCCCTTGATATTCAGATAGTATAACTTGACCTGGGGAGGAGGACACATGTTGTCCAGTTGAGGCATGTTATAGGGGGTAACACTCACACCAGTAAGGTACTGTACAAAAATTATATCTTAGTAATTAAAGTAAAAAAAAAAAGGTAGAGGGAAGGGGGGAAAATGGGAAGCAAATACTCCCCACCAAAGAACCGAGAAGGAATGGGGCCTGCCCTCACTTCAGTATTGATGGAAAACGGAAAAGTATAGGGAAAAGCAAGTGGGTGGCTACCCGAAGAAAGCCAAACACTCAACTTCACCACTATGTGGGGGTTGGAAAAAAAACAGCCGGAAAGATGTAAAAGGTTGTCATGACAACCCGCCACCACAGTTCATCATGGTTCATATATGGATATCAGAGGAGAGCGTACTAAAAATTGAGTGTAAATGGGGTAATAAAAAGAAGCAATAAAGAGACTCTGCAGAAAGTATATCAGAAAAAAAAAAAACATACATGTTCATCGTAGTATGGGAGGGTTCAAGAATCAGCCGTGCCGACATTCTGTGGACTAGAGATTCGATTCGGCTGATAAAGCACACCTGCAGTTAAACATCTAAACGCAACCTATATTAACAAGACAACAAAAATCATGTATGATATTTGAAACAGTTCCTGTGACAACTTCAAAATGATGAATTATGTAATTATCAGTCTGGAAGGTGATATTATAAAGAGAAAAATTGCACACTCCATCAGGGTGAAGAAATGAAGCTATAAATCCCTTCTCCCTTCTTGAGAAAAGAACCAAGAGCAAGGTAATTTCTACTCATATATGTAAGCAATAACTTAGTGCCTCAAAAATTTACAAAACCCAACATTAAGTATATGGTTCAAAAACAGTTGCAAGAAAAAATATAAATAAAAAATAAAAATAAGACCAAAGCTATATATCACGGTAAACCCTTTAGATCTCCCCGGAAATGCCGCTCAAGAGAGAAGCAAACCCCCAGGGAGATACCAAATGATCCATAATATAAAAAGAAGGTGGAAAGCATATGTTGATTAACATGAACAATAAGGAAGAACTCTTAAGCACTGACCCAATAGAGGAAATGCAACCAGGGGAGAAGGGAGGTGTAAACCATTAGTAGGGAGAGAACTATCACCTCCATCCAACAATATCAAAACATTAACTATTCTCACACCCATCATAAGTCTGTGTAGCTTACTGTTGAAAAAATAAGATAAACATCCTGGCTGTTAGCAAAAAAAAAAAAAAGTATGTAATAAGACACATACCTGAGTGCCAATATTCAGCAAGGAGCTACATCAGTATAAAATAGGAGACGATAAAGTTCATATTTTTGTTACCTTACAGTCCAGCAGACCAAATGTCCAAGAGCCATTTATGTAGCTAAGTACAGACCTATGAAAAAGAGAATGAAGCAAGAAACAGAAGCAAGGAGGGAAAATAAAACAGGGCAATCAAGGGAAATTTCCAAGTAGAGTATAACCATTTGCCTACTGCTCAACAGAACGTTCGTCTTATCTTTAGTAATCATGTCTGAGTCGTCTTGACCGCGGGGAATCAGTCGGGCTTGAACCATTACGGGATCCACGGGTTGCAGCACGAGATCTGTCCCCAGATGGAGAACACCTTCTGCGATATAGGGTCACCTGTGCATCCATAGGTTCCTCGTTTCGTTGTTCTCTTCTTGTGATTGTGCTACGAAATTCAGCATACCAGTTTGGCACGTCAATCACCGGGATGTCCAAGGTGTCACAGAAAGTCTTATGCCGCGTACACACGATCATTATTCACGGCGGTTAAAAAACCGCCGTGAATAATGACAGGAAAAACGAGGGAACCGCTTGGTTCCCTACACACGGTCGTTTTTCCCGTAATATTTTCTCTTGACGAGAAAAACGACCGTCTGTGGGCTCCGCGGCAGTGTTTCCCTATGGGAAAACTGCCGCGGAAAAAAATGCTGGAAAAAACGACGAGAAAATTTAGAACATGTTTTTCACGTCGTTTTTTATGCCGTTTTTCTCGACGAGAAAAACAACATAAAGCCCACAGACGATCGTTTTTCTCTGCGAAAAGAAAAAATGCAGTTTTTCTCGTCGAGAAAAGCGGTCGTGTGTACGCGGCATTAAGGACTTCAGGTACCCTCAATAGTGCCGTACGACCTTGATTGGTAGCTAAAAGGCCAAAGGGGAACTTCCATCTGTAATTTATGGCCTTATCCCGCAGTGCATCCAGCAGTGGTTTTAGGTCTCTTCTATGTTGCAGGGTAATGCCTGAGAGGTCTTGATAAATGTGAATATCTGAACCGCTATGAGAGATTCGGATCCTATTTCTGGTCTTTCTGAGGATTTCCTCTTTTAATCTGTAATCCACTAGGCAGCAAATTACATCCCTAGGAGGGTCTGTGGCTCTTCCCTTAGGCCTAAGAGCACGATGGATACGCTCCATTTCAATAGCCGTCTGCAAAGGTCTATCCAATAAGTCATTAAACAGGCCTGTAATAGTGTCTGTAAGCTACTCTGTATCCACCGCCTCAGGTAAACCCCGGACACGCAGGTTGTGGCGTCTTCCTCTGTTGTCGAGATCCTCCACATGGCGTTGGAGATCCCTAAGTTGAAGTGTCTGGGTATCTACCTTGCGGGTCACTCTTCGGAGGACCGTGCCATGTTGCGCAGTTGTTTTTTCCACATCTTGGACCCTGTCAGTAATGGCACGGATGTCTATGCGCAATTCAGCTATAGCGGCTGACAGGGTATCTTTAATGTCAGCCGCCACCGAGCGGAGGTCATATAGGCTGGGATGTTGTTGCCTTTGAACCGAATGGACCCCCATTTCAGGTGCAGACATGACAGGCTGAGTCTCTGTCAGCGGCGGAGTCGAATCCAGTGAGGGGCCATGTTGTGAGGCCGCCATGTTTCGCCTCTGAGACCGGGATGAGCGGGATGTATAACGGCTTATACCGTTCTCTAGTCCGCGTGGAGACCGGGAGCGAGAGGCAGAAGAGTTCCGCGAAGCCGTCCCCATAGTCGTGAGACCGAATGTGCGGTAATGGACTCTCTTACAGGCTGAGAGAAACTGTGGCGGCGGGAGCTCTGGATTCAAGCGGCCATCTTCCAGCGAGGTCAGACCACGCCCCCAGTACCTATTTTTTAATTGTTAGTTAATGGATGTTTAAGCTCAGAATGTTACAGATTCAGGTTTTCTAAACACATTGGGTTTCTTTGACAGTTGTTATGCAGTCCTGGGTTCAAAACCACAACAAAGCAATACAATAAAACACAACTGTTTTCTTTCTGAGGAATGACACAGGTCGTACTTAAAATGGCAACACATACAGACAAGTCAAGGTAACCTCAAGTGATTTAAAATAAACCCTTATGGAAAGCCTAAAATAAGAAGAAAAGAAGTTTAACCTTAAACTGCGTAAAGGGTTCTTTACTGTAAGAGCGGCAAGGATGTGGAATTCCCTTCCACAGGTGGTGGTTTCAGCGGGGGGCATCGATAGTTTAAAAAAACTATTAGATAAGAATCTGAACGAGCACAACATACAGGGATATACACTGTATTACTGACCCATAATCACACACATAGGTTGGACTTGATGGACTTTCAACCTCACCTACTATGTAACTATGTAACCGTGGGTGGCTGGCTGGCACCCTGGCCCTGATGTGGGTCACAGGTGGGTGGCTGGCTGGCACTCTGGCCCTGCTCTGGGTCACAGGTGGGTCACTGTGGGTGAATGGCTGACACCCTGGCCCTGCTGTGGGTCACCGTGGGTGGCAGCCTGGCCCTGCTGTGGGTAGCTGGCTGGCACCTGGTCCCTGGCCCTGCTGCGGGTGACTGTGGGTGACTGGCTGGCACCCTGGCCTGCTGTGGGTAGCTGGCTGGCACTTGGCCCTGCTGTTGGTGGCTGGCTGGCACCTGGTTCCTGGCCCTGCTGTGGGTAGCTGGGCTGGCACCTGGTCCCTGGCCCTGCTGTGGGTGGCTGGGCTGGCACCTGGCCCTGCTGTAGGCCACTGTGGGTGGCTAGGCAGGCACCTGGTCCTGCTGTGGGTGGCTGGGCTTACACTTGGTCCCTGCTGTGGGTCACTGTGGGTGGCTGTGCTGGCACCTGGTCCCTGCTGTGAGTCATTGTGCGTGGCTGGGCTGGCACCTGGACCCTGGCCCTGCTGTGGGTAGCTGGCTGGCACTTGGTCCCTGGTCCTGCTGTGGGTGGCTGAGCTGACACCTTGTCCCTGGCCCTGCTGTGGGTGGCTGGGCTGGTACCTGGTCCCTGCTGTGGGTCACTGTGGGTGGCTGGGCTGGCATCTAGTCCCTGGTCTTGCTTTGGGTAGTTGGCTGGCAACTGGTTCCTGCTGTGGGTCACTGTGGGTGGCTGGGCTTGCACCTTGTCCTGCTGTGGGTGGCTGGGCTGGCACCTAGTCCCTGGCCCTGCTGTGGGTGACTGGGCTGGCACCTAGAACTGCTGTGGGTGGCTGGCTGGCACCTGGTCCTGCTGGTGGTGGGTGGGGTGGCACCTGGTCCCTGCTATAGGTGACTGGACTGGCACCTGGTCCTGCTGTGGGTGGCTGGGCTGACACATGGTCCTGCTGTGGGTGGCTTGGCTAACACCTGGTCCCTGCTGTGGGTGGCTGGGCTGGCTCCTGGTCCATGCTGTGGGTCACTGTGGGTGGCTGGCTGGCACCTGGTCCCTGACCCTGCTGTGGGTGACTGAGCTTGCACCTGTTCCCTGCTGTGGGTCACTGTGGGTGGCTGGGCTGGCACCTGATCCCTGCTGTGGGTGGCTGGGCTGGCACCTGGTACCTGCTGTGGGTCACTGTGGGCACCTGGCCCTGCTGTGGGTAGCTGGCTAGCACTGGGTCCCTGACCTTGCTGTGGGTGGCTGGACTGGCACCTGGTCCCTAACCCTGCTGTGGGTAGCTGGCTGGCATCTTGTCCTGCTGTGGGTAGCTGGCTGGCACCTGGTCCTGCTGTGGGTGGGTGGGGTGGCACCTGGTCCTGCTGTGGATGGCTGGGCTGGCACCTGGTCCCTACAGTGGGTGGCTGGACTGGCACCTGGTCCCTGCTATAGGTGACTGGACCGGCACCTGGTCCTGCTATGGGTGGCTGGGCTGAAACCTGGTCCTGCTGTGGGTGGCTGGGCTAGCACCTGGCCCCTGCAGTAGGTGGCTGGGCTGGCACCTGGTCCCTGCTGTGGGTGGCTAGGCTTGCACCTGGTCCCTGCTGTGGGTGGTTGGGCAGGCACCTGTTCCTGCTATGGGTGGCTGGGCTGTTACCTGGTCCCTGCTGTGGGTGGCTGGGCTGGCACCTGGTCCCTGCTGTGGGTCACTGCGGGTAGCTGGCTGGCACCTGGCCCTGCTGTGGGTGGCTGAGCTTGCACCTGGTCCCTGCTGTGGGACACTGTGGGTTGCTAGGCTGTCACCTGGCCCTGCTGTGGGGGGCTGGGCTTGCACCTGGTCCCTGCTGTGGGTCAATGTGTGTGGCATGGCTGGCACCTGGCCTTGCTCTGGGTATCTGGCTGGCACCTTGTCCCTGGCCCTACTGTGGGTATCTGGCTGGCATCTAGTCAGCTGTGGGTAGCTGGCTGGCACCTAGTCCTGCTGTCAGTAGCTGGCTGGCACCTGGACCTGCTGTGGGTGGCTGGACTGGCACCTGGTCCTGCTGTGGGTGGATGGGCTGGCACCTGGTCCTGCTGTGGGTGGATGGGTTGGCACCTGGCCCCTGCAGTGGATGGCTGGGCTGGCACCTGGGGCCTGCTGTGGGTGGCTAGGTTGGCACCTTGTCCCTGCTATGGGTGGTTGGGCTGGCACCTGTTCCCTGCTGTGGGTGGCTGGGCTGGCACCTGGTCCCTGCTGTGTGTGGCTGGGCTGGCACCTGGTCCCTGCTGTGGGTCACTGTGGGTGGCTGGCTGGCACCTGGTCCTGCTGTGGGTAGCTGACTTGCACTGGGTCCCTGGCCCTGCCGTGGGTGGCTGGGCTGGCACCTGGTCCCTGGCCCTGCTGTGGGTGGCTGGGCTGGAACCTGGCCCTGCTGTGGGCCACTGTGGGTGACTGGGCAGGCACCTGGTCCCCACTGTGGGTCACTGTGGATAGCTGGACTGGCACCTGGTCCCTGCTGTGAGTCATTGTCGTGGCTGGACTGGCACCTTGCCCTGCTGTGGGGGGCTGGGCTTGCACCTGGTACCTGCTGTGGGAGGCTGGGCTTGCACCTGGTCCCTGCTGTGGGTCAATGTGGGTGGCTGGGCTGGCACCTGGCCCTGCTGTGGGTAGCTGGCTGGCACCTTGTCCCTGGCCCTACTGTGGGTAGCTGGCTGGCTTCTGGTCCTGCTGTGGGTATCACACACAGAGGGGTACAGGTTTTGCTCAAGAATATTCCTGTATTAAGCACCATCAATCTTTCCCTCAACTCTGACCAGTTTCCCAGTCCCAACTGCTGGAAAAACCTCCCCACAGCATGATGCTGTCACAACCATGTTTCAATGTGGGGATGGTGTTTCTTGGGTGATGTGATGTGTTGGGTTTGCGCCAGACATAGCGTTTTCTTTGATGGCCAAAAAGTTCAATTGTAGTCTCATCAGACCAGAGCACCTTCCTCCACACATTTTGTGAGTCTCCCACATGCCTTTTCCCAACTCTATGGAGCGTACGGCTTATTGTCATCCTATGTACAGATACTCCAGTCTCTGCTGTGGAACTCTGCAGCTCCTCCAGGATTACCTTAGGTCTCTGTTCTTCCTCTCTGATTAATACCCTCCTTGCCTGGTCCGTGAGTTTTGGTGTGCGGCCGTCTCTTGGCAGGTTTGCTGTTGTGCCATGTTCTTTCCATTTGGTTATGATATATTTGATGGTGCTCCTAGGGATCTTCAAAGATTTGGATATTTTTTTTTAACCTAACAGTGACTTATACTTCTCAACAACATTGTCCCTTACTTGTTTGGAGAGTTCCTTGGTCTTCCATGGCAGTGTTTGGTTAGTGGTGTCTCTTGCTTAGGTGTTGCACCCTCTGGGGCCTTTTAAAAAGGTGTGTATATATAATGACAGATCATGTGACACTTAAGCCCTGTACACACGATCGGATATCCTATGGATTCTAATCCGATGGATTTTTCCATCGGAAATCCAATGAAACTGTCTTCCATCAGTCTTGCCCACACACCATCAGTCAAAAAACCGACCGCACAAAAACGATGTGACGTACACCACGTATGACGGCACTATAAAGGGGAAGTTCAAATCTAATGGCGCCACCCTTTGGGCTGCTTTTTCTGATTTCGTGTTACCGCTGTGAGGGGGTTAGCTCGGCAGCGGGTGTGTGTGACCCCCGGGATGGGCTCCCCACACAAAAACAGGCCCAGCAAACGGAGGTTGTGGTTTTCAAAATCAAAAAGGTGCGGTTTATTTTCTATTTACAGTGACAAAACACAGCAAAGCAAAAGAAACATAAACAAAATAAATCCTGGTCAACTTGACCTCTGACTAAACATACAGGTTTCCTAACTAACAACTGGAATCAGCCTAGTGCTGTCCTAGTCCCTAAGTCCCTGGTTTTAAATGTCCAAGCAAATAGCCACACAGGCTTTGTCTCACCGCACAGGGGTTCACTCTCCCTATCCCTAGACAGTCCACACAGGTCTGGTTCCAGGCATGAGCAAACACCTAATGAATCTGGGAGTTCTTATAGAGGCCTAAATGAGCTGACAAGCTTCAGCTGGTCTCATCAACTCCCTGTCTGCACGACGCCCCACACTCTCCCTAGAAGTATGAGTCATCCATGAGCCCACTAGCCTCAGCTGGGCTTATACAACTCTCCACCTAGTTGTATAAGTCGGCGTAAAGCCTGAATCTGGGCGAAATATATCTACCCCCCTGGATGCAACCAGGTGACTTTACCTTCCTGCTGTCACATACCCCCCCTCTTGTTTTAACCTCGGGGTTGGAACACCAGCAATCAGGCATTCATGTACTCGAGACAAAGCATCCACATTCCCCATTTGAACGCCAGGGCGATGCTTTACTGTGAAGTTGAATTCCTGGAGGGCCAGGAACCACCTATTCACTCTTCTATTTGTTTCCTTGTTTTGAGCCATCCACTTTAACGGAGCGTGATCCGTAACCATGTCAAAGTGCCTACCTAGCAGGTAGTACCGAAGGGAATCTAGAGCCCACTTCACCGCTAAACACTCCTTTTCAACGGTGGCGTAATTTACCTCATGGGACTTCAACTTCCTGCTGAGGTAAATGACTGGGTGCTCTTCCCCGTTCCAGACCTGGGACAATACTGCTCCTAACCCCACATCTGACGCATCACTTTGTACGACAAAGTCTTTAGAGAAGTCGGGTGAGTACAACACTGGCTGGCTACATAAGGCTTGTTTCAAGAATTGGAATGCTGCCTCAGCCTCGGGGGTCCATTTAATCATGACCGACCCTTTCCCCTTCGTCAGGTTGGTTAGGGGCACAGCCTTAGAAGCAAAGTGGGGAATGAATCGCCGATAATACCCAGCGATTCCCAGAAAGGCTCGTACCTGCTTCTTGCTGTTGGGACGTGGCCAACTCTGGATGGCCTCGATTTTGTTGAGTTGGGGTTTTATTACTCCCCTCCCAATGGTGTACCCAAGATATTTGGCCTCCTCCTGCCCAATGGTACACTTCTTGGGGTTAGCCGTAAACCCCGCTTCCCGAACAGAGTCCAGGACTGCTTGCACTTTTGGCAGATGTGAGGCCCAATCTGTGCTATGGACAATTACGTCATCCAGGTAAGCCGCAGCATACTTCCGATGGGGCCTCAGCATCTGGTCCATTTTCCGCTGGAATGTGGCCGGCGCATTCTGTAACCCGAACGGCATTCTTTTATATTGGAACGCCCCGTCTGGGGTTACAAATGCGGTTTTCTCTTTGGCCGACTTGGCCAGGGGGATTTGCCAATACCCTTTTGTGAGGTCAAGAGTCGTCATGTATCGGGCTGTTCCCAGCCGGTCGATCAACTCATCAATACGTGGCATGGGGTAGGTGTCAAATTTTGTAACTTTGTTCAACTGACGAAAATCGTTACAAAATCGCCAGCTCCCATCCGGTTTAGGCACCAACACAATGGGACTAGACCAATCACTTTGGGACTCCTCTATCACCCCTAAGTTCAGCATTTTCTGTACTTCCTCCCGTATTGCCTCCCGTCGGGCCTCTGGGATCCGATAGGGTTTTAACTTCACCCTTTCACCGGGTGGGGTAATGATGTCATGCTCTACCCCAGATGTTTGTCCCGGCAGCTCAGAGAATACCTCCTTGTTGCGAAGCACAAACTCCTTAACCTCCTGTTGTTGGGGTTGTGACAAGGTGGCTGCTATTCCAACCTCAGGAATCACGCAACCAGTTTGAGCTGGTGACCAAGTGTCTGCGACTAGGGACTCTCTATCCCTCCAGGCTTTCAACAGATTAACGTGATAGATCTGTTCGGGCTTTCGCCTTCCTGGTTGTCTGACCTTGTAATTCACTTCGCTCACTTTTTCCATTATCTCATAGGGGCCTTGCCATTTGGCAAGGAATTTACTTTCAACCGTAGTGACAAGTACCAGTATCCTATCCCCCGGGGAAAAGGTACGGGTCTTGGCTCCACGGTTGTACACTCTCTGCTGTGCTAACTGCGCTTGGGCCAAATGTTCCTTCACGATGGGCATTACCTGTGCAATTCGGTCTTGCATCAGGGCGACATGCTCAATCACACTCCTGTGGGGAGAACTCTCACTTTCCCAAGTTTCCTTGGCAATATCCAACAGCCCTCTTGGGTGTCTCCCATACAGTAACTCAAAGGGGGAGAATCCCGTAGAGGATTGGGGCACCTCCCTAATAGCAAACATCAGATAAGGAAGTAGACAGTCCCAATCCTTTCCATCTCTATCCACCACTTTCTTCAACATTTGTTTTAGGGTTTTGTTGAATCTTTCAACCAGCCCATCGGTTTGGGGGTGATACACAGATGTACGTAATTGCGTCACTTTGAACAATTTACACAGCTCCTTCATAACCCGGGACATAAAGGGTGTACCTTGGTCCGTAAGCAGTTCTTTACAAATACCCACCCGGCTAAACACAAGAGATAGCTCTTTGGCTATGGTTTTGGCCGAGGTATTTCGGAGAGGGATCGCTTCTGGATAACGGGTGGCATAGTCCATTATAACTAATATGTACTGGTGCCCCCTAGCGGACTTGATTATAGGACCTACCAAATCCATGGCGATCCTCTCAAACGGGACCTCAATGATGGGTAGAGGGACCAGCGGGCTACGGAAATGTGGCATCGGGGCCAACCTCTGACACACAGGGCAGGAGGAACAATAATTTTCTATGTCCTTCATCACCCCCGGCCAATAGAATCTCTGTAATACCCTCTCTCGGGTTTTCTCTGTCCCCAGATGACCTCCAAGAATGTGCCCATGGGCCAACTCCAACACCAACTTCCTGTAAGGTTTGGGCACCACAAGCTGCTCAACGGTTTCTTCTGCCCTTTTTGCCACCCGATACAGTAGGTCCTTCTCTACGCTGAAGTATGGGTAAGTGCAGGTATTATCTGGGTTCACTAACTCGCCATCTATTTTCACTACGTTTTCCCGTGCCTTTATTAGGGCGGGGTCTGTCAACTGTTCTGTGGCAAAGTTTTCCCTGTGAACCTCAAGATCAGAAAACTCCACAGACGGTAGGTTTTCGTCTGAGGAGGTGGGCTCCTCTCCAGTTTCTTGAGTCTCCCCTGCCAATACTGATAAGGGAAATTCCGGAGAGTCCTCACCACTCTCAGGGGAGTTCTGGCTATCACATTCCTGGTACATAGGGGCACCAGTGGGGGGCTCAGGATCATCCCACAGTTCCCAGAACTTCGGAAAATCCCTTCCCACAATGGCGTCATGCGGTAACTGAGATACTAAGCCCACTGGATGAGAGAGGGTACCTTTGGGGGTCTCGAAACACACTGTAGTCACTGGATACTCTCGGGTGTCCCCATGCACACAAATAACAGCTACCTTGCTATTCCCAGAGACCTCTGTTTTAACTAACTCAGCCTTTATCAGGGTCACAAGGCTACCTGAATCCAGCAATACCACAACATTTCTACCGTTAACACACATTTTGCATAAATGTTTCTCAGTTCCTCGAATGGCAGTGCATGCGACTGTCGCACACAGCGACTGACGTCTGCCCGTCAGAAAGTCACACTGCATGGGTTCCTCCACAACCGGGCAATTGGCTGCAATATGTCCCGCTTGCCGGCAGCGGTAGCAAACGATCCTTCTTGCCGCCTCTTGAGCTGCTGATTTCCCAGGCTGTTCTCGCCAAACTTGGGGTAGAGCTCCCACCCTCTCACTCTCTCCACCCTCACCCCTTGGAATCCTCTTATCCGCCCCTGGGGATGGTCTGGTCTTAGGGTGGAAAGTCCGAGAGTCTCTGGAAGAGGCCGTCAGGTTCTCTGTAGCCAAGTATTTCTCCACACGATCCACAAGACCATCGGCCATCTCTGGGTCTCCATGGCTTACCCACTTTTGGATGGCAGTAGGAAGAGCTCTCAAAAATCGATCCATTACAACACGTTCCACAATCTTTGGTGCGGACAAAGTCTCTGGCTGTAGCCACTTTCTGCTCAGGTGAATGAGATCATACATTTGAGACCTGGGGGGTTTTCCAAGCTGGAAAGTCCAGTTATGCACACGCTGAGCCCGGACAGCCTGGGTGACACCCAGCCTTGCCAATATTTCAGCTTTTAGCATCACATAGTCTTTTGCTTGGTTAGGCTCTAGGTCATAGTAAGCTTTCTGCGATTCACCAGTTAACAGAGGAGCCACCAGTCCAGCCCACTGCTCCTCAGGCCACTTTTCTCTTTCAGCGGTCCTTTCAAATGTGGTCAAAAATACCTCTGGATCATCCTCTCCAGTCATTTTTGTCAATAAACGACTCACCCCAAAGGACGCGGTATTAGTGGGACGGCTTTCCTCACTGGTCTGCGGACGTTGCTGCATTACTGCTTCCATCTGTTGTTGTAGTCTCTGCTCTTGCTTCTGCAACAGGTCTATGAAGCGGGCCTCAGATTGCTGCTGGGCTTGTTGCTGAGCCTCCAGACTCTGTTGCAAAGTTGCGTTTGTCTGCTGCTGGGCTGCAAGGCTCTGTTGATGAGCTTGCTGCTGGGCTGCGAAGTTCTGTTGTTGAGCTGCAAGGCTCTGTTGATGAGCTTGCTGCTGGGCTGCGAAGCTCTGTTGATGAGCTGCAAGGCTCTTTTGTAAACCTGCATTTGTCTGCTGTTGATTGGCATTTGCTAGAGCCAGCTGCTTCAGTATCTCCTCCATGCTGGCTTAAAAAAAAACTGCCACTGGTTCTCCACCAACTGTGAGGGGGTTAGCTCGGCAGCGGGTGTGTGTGACCCCCGGGATGGGCTCCCCACACAAAAACAGGCCCAGCAAACGGAGGTTGTGGTTTTCAAAATCAAAAAGGTGCGGTTTATTTTCTATTTACAGTGACAAAACACAGCAAAGCAAAAGAAACATAAACAAAATAAATCCTGGTCAACTTGACCTCTGACTAAACATACAGGTTTCCTAACTAACAACTGGGATCAGCCTAGTGCTGTCCTAGTCCCTAAGTCCCTGGTTTTAAATGTCCAAGCAAATAGCCACACAGGCTTTGTCTCACCGCACAGGGGTTCACTCTCCCTAGACAGTCCACACAGGTCTGGTTCCAGGCATGAGCAAACACCTAATGAATCTGGGAGTTCTTATAGAGGCCTAAATGAGCTGACAAGCTTCAGCTGGTCTCATCAACTCCCTGTCTGCACGACGCCCCACACTCTCCCTAGAGGTATGAGTCATCCATGAGCCCACTAGCCTCAGCTGGGCTTATACAACTCTCCACCTAGTTGTATAAGTCGGCGTAAAGCCTGAATCTGGGCGAAATATATCTACCCCCCTGGATGCAACCAGGTGACTTTACCTTCCTGCTGTCACACCGCGTGTTAGCAAAAGTTTGGTGAGAGCCGATTCGCGCTTTTCAGTCTCCGTGCTTTCCAGATCGTTTTCGGGTGTTCAGTTTGTGCTTGTGGCTTCGTATTTGTCATTTAGTGCGTGCAGTCAGGTCGTTACTGTTTTGCAGTGCCTTCTTGGCAGTTCGTTACTGTTTTTCAGGTCGTTCTTCCCAGGCCTTGCTGTTCCTCGTTGCCTTCTGTTTGAGTTCGTTCTGACCAGCCGACCGGTTTAAAGCCATGTTTGAAGTACGTTCTCGTCGTAGAGCTCGTGCTGGCTATGGACTTGGTGTTGTGGTTAACACTGTAACCCGAGTTCAGTCCATGAACAGGGTGAGGAGGAGTTCATGGACCAAGAATTGGTTGCTCCAGCGGGACCAATTCTCTCCTATGTCTCTGCTGCGGGAAATCCAGGAGAATAATCCTGATGATTTCAGGAATTATCTCCGGATGACGGACCCCGTTTTTCACCGTCTGTTGGATTTGCTGTCCCCCTATATCACGAGGCAGGACACTGTGATGCGGCAGGCGATCACTGCCGAGCAGAGGCTTATTGCCACGTTTAGATACCTGGCGACTGGGAGAAGCTTGCAGGACCTCAAGTTCTCAACAGGCATCTCCCCCCAGGCTCTTGGGATCATTATCCCTGAAACGTGTTCTGCCATCATACAAGTCATGCAGAAGGACTATGATAAGGTAATTTTTATCCTTTAACATCACATTAGATGTTTTGATAGTTTGCTAAAGTATTGTATTTCTTTCATCCTTCCCAAATTGCCATGATTGTAAGATTCTGGGAATGTCCCCTTTCTCCCCATGCATGTTTTTTTCTTTTATATTGTGTTTTTTTTGGCCTACATGCCTATTTCCCTTCACTAACCTCTCCTGCATGCTATCCTGGGCCCATATACACCTAGCCTAGTCTGTTATTTAATGATCTTTTTCTTTGCGCCATTGTACATTTGAACCCCTCCCCCCCCCCTAAAATGTGTCATAAAGTTTTTTTGCACATTCAAGGTCAGCAGAGTGGTAGAGCCTTTTGTTGCGGGGCACAAAATCTTCTTAAACAACACCCCCCCTTTATAATTAGTTCCAATGGCCCATCAGCGGGGGTGAGTCATCTGATAAGTGGGCCTTCTATTTTTGTGTTTAAATACTCCTAATAAATGTTATACTGACGTTGGGCAAGAATGTATTTGGGTAATCTGCTTGCAATGTAATGTGCAAAAGTACTAATTTCTTCTTTTTGTTTGACTCCACAGTTCCCTTCCTCGCCACAGGAATGGCAGACTGTGGCCTCCCAATTTGCCGAGCGGTGGGACTTCCCCAACTGCGGAGGGGCAATTGATGGGAAGCACGTCCACATAGTGCCGCCACCCCATTCGGGGTCATACTATTATAACTATAAAGGTTTTAATAGTATAGTGTTAATGGCGGTGGTGTCGGCACGCTATGAGTTCCTGTATATGGACGTGGGGAAGAACGGCCAGAGGTCCGATGGCAGAGTGTTCGCTCAGACGGAGTTCGCTCACCGTCTGCAATCTGGGGGCCTGGCACTGCCTCCAGATGCAGGCAATGTGGATGGACTTCCCTTTGTTTTTCTATCGGATGAAGCCTTTGGACTTGGACCACACCTGATGCGGCCGTTCCCACAGAGGACCCTCACCCCGGAGAGGAGGGTTTTTAATTACCGGCTGGCCAGAGCCCGGAGGGTTGTGGAGATTGCCTTTGGCATAATGGCCAGCCGGTTCCGCCTGTTTCTGACAGCCATGCATATGGCGGAATACAAACTGAACCACATCATCCTATCCTGTGTGACAGCAGGAAGGTAAAGTCACCTGGTTGCATCCAGGGGGGGTAGATATATTTCGCCCAGATTCAGGCTTTACGCCGACTTATACAACTAGGTGCAGAGTTGTATAAGCCCAGCTGAGGCTAGTGGGCTCATGGATGACTCATACCTCTAGGGAGAGTGTGGGGCGTCGTGCAGACAGGGAGTTGATGAGACCAGCTGAAGCTTGTCAGCTCATTTAGGCCTCTATAAGAACTCCCAGATTCATTAGGTGTTAGCTCATGCCTGGAACCAGACCTGTGTGGACTGTCTAGGGAGAGTGAACCCCTGTGCGGTGAGACAAAGCCTGTGTGGCTATTTGCTTGGACATTTAAAACCAGGGACTTAGGGACTAGGACAGCACTAGGCTGATCCCAGTTGTTAGTTAGGAAACCTGTATGTTTAGTCAGAGGTCAAGTTGACCAGGATTTATTTTGTTTATGTTTCTTTTGCTTTGCTGTGTTTTGTCACTGTAAATAGAAAATAAACCGCACCTTTTTGATTTTGAAAACCACAACCTCCGTTTGCTGGGCCTGTTTTGTGTGGGGAGCCCATCCCGGGGGTCACACACACCCGCTGCCGAGCTAACCCCCTCACAGTTGGTGGAGAACCAGCGGCAGTTTTTTTTTAAGCCAGCATGGAGGAGATACTGAAGCAGCTGGCTCTAGCAAATGCCAATCAACAGCAGACAAATGCAGGTTTACAAAAGAACTTCGCAGCCCAGCAGCAAGCTCATCAACAGAGCCTTGCAGCCCAGCAGCAGACAAACGCAACTTTGCAACAGAGTCTGGAGGCTCAGCAACAAGCCCAGCAGCAATCTGAGGCCCGCTTCATAGACCTGTTGCAGAAGCAAGAGCAGAGACTACAACAACAGATGGAAGCAGTAATGCAGCAACGTCCGCAGACCAGTGAGGAAAGCCGTCCCACTAATACCGCGTCCTTTGGGGTGAGTCGTTTATTGACAAAAATGACTGGAGAGGATGATCCAGAGGTATTTTTGACCACATTTGAAAGGACCGCTGAAAGAGAAAAGTGGCCTGAGGAGCAGTGGGCTGGACTGGTGGCTCCTCTGTTAACTGGTGAATCGCAGAAAGCTTACTATGACCTAGAGCCTGACCAAGCAAAAGACTATGTGATGCTAAAAGCTGAAATATTGGCAAGGCTGGGTGTCACCCAGGCTGTCCGGGCTCAGCGTGTGCATAACTGGACTTTCCAGCTTGGAAAACCCCCCAGGTCTCAAATGTATGATCTCATTCACCTGAGCAGAAAGTGGCTACAGCCAGAGACTTTGTCCGCACCAAAGATTGTGGAACGTGTTGTAATGGATCGATTTTTGAGAGCTCTTCCTACTGCCATCCAAAAGTGGGTAAGCCATGGAGACCCAGAGACGGCCGATGGTCTTGTGGATCGTGTGGAGAAATACTTGGCTACAGAGAACCTGACGGCCTCTTCCAGAGACACTCGGACTTTCCACCCTAAGACCAGACCATCCCCAGGGGCGGATAAGAGGATTCCAAGGGGTGAGGGTGGAGAGAGTGAGAGGGTGGGAGCTCTACCCCAAGTTTGGCGAGAACAGCCTGGGAAATCAGCGGCTCAAGAGGCGGCAAGAAGGATCGTTTGCTACCGCTGCCGGCAAGCGGGACATATTGCAGCCAATTGCCCGGTTGTGGAGGAACCCATGCAGTGTGACTTTCTGACGGGCAGACGTCAGTCGCTGTGTGCGACAGTCGCATGCACTGCCATTCGAGGAACCGAGAAACATTTATGCAAAATGTGTGTTAATGGTAGAAATGTTGTGGTATTGCTGGATTCAGGTAGCCTTGTGACCCTGATAAAGGCTGAGTTAGTTAAAACAGAGGTCTCTGGGAATAGCAAGGTAGCTGTTATTTGTGTGCATGGGGACACCCGAGAGTATCCAGTGACTACAGTGTGTTTCGAGACCCCCAAAGGTACCCTCTCTCATCCAGTGGGCTTAGTATCTCAGTTACCGCATGACGCCATTGTGGGAAGGGATTTTCCGAAGTTCTGGGAACTGTGGGATGATCCTGAGCCCCCCACTGGTGCCCCTATGTACCAGGAATGTGATAGCCAGAACTCCCCTGAGAGTGGTGAGGACTCTCCGGAATTTCCCTTATCAGTATTGGCAGGGGAGACTCAAGAAACTGGAGAGGAGCCCACCTCCTCAGACGAAAACCTACCGTCTGTGGAGTTTTCTGATCTTGAGGTTCACAGGGAAAACTTTGCCACAGAACAGTTGAGAGACCCCGCCCTAATAAAGGCACGGGAAAACGTAGTGAAAATAGATGGCGAGTTAGTGAACCCAGATAATACCTGCACTTACCCATACTTCAGCGTAGAGAAGGACCTACTGTATCGGGTGGCAAAAAGGGCAGAAGAAACCGTTGAGCAGCTTGTGGTGCCCAAACCTTACAGGAAGTTGGTGTTGGAGTTGGCCCATGGGCACATTCTTGGAGGTCATCTGGGGACAGAGAAAACCCGAGAGAGGGTATTACAGAGATTCTATTGGCCGGGGGTGATGAAGGACATAGAAAATTATTGTTCCTCCTGCCCTGTGTGTCAGAGGTTGGCCCCGATGCCACATTTCCATAGCCCGCTGGTCCCTCTACCCATCATTGAGGTCCCGTTTGAGAGGATCGCCATGGATTTGGTAGGTCCTATAATCAAGTCCGCTAGGGGGCACCAGTACATATTAGTTATAATGGACTATGCCACCCGTTATCCAGAAGCGATCCCTCTCCGAAATACCTCGGCCAAAACCATAGCCAAAGAGCTATCTCTTGTGTTTAGCCGGGTGGGTATTTGTAAAGAACTGCTTACGGACCAAGGTACACCCTTTATGTCCCGGGTTATGAAGGAGCTGTGTAAATTGTTCAAAGTGACGCAATTACGTACATCTGTGTATCACCCCCAAACCGATGGGCTGGTTGAAAGATTCAACAAAACCCTAAAACAAATGTTGAAGAAAGTGGTGGATAGAGATGGAAAGGATTGGGACTGTCTACTTCCTTATCTGATGTTTGCTATTAGGGAGGTGCCCCAATCCTCTACGGGATTCTCCCCCTTTGAGTTACTGTATGAGAGACACCCAAGAGGGCTGTTGGATATTGCCAAGGAAACTTGGGAAAGTGAGAGTTCTCCCCACAGGAGTGTGATTGAGCATGTCGCCCTGATGCAAGACCGAATTGCACAGGTAATGCCCATCGTGAAGGAACATTTGGCCCAAGCGCAGTTAGCACAGCAGAGAGTGTACAACCGTGGAGCCAAGACCCGTACCTTTTCCCCGGGGGATAGGATACTGATACTTGTCCCTACGGTTGAAAGTAAATTCCTTGCCAAATGGCAAGGCCCCTATGAGATAATGGAAAAAGTGAGCGAAGTGAATTACAAGGTCAGACAACCAGGAAGGCGAAAGCCCGAACAGATCTATCACGTTAATCTGTTGAAAGCCTGGAGGGATAGAGAGTCCCTAGTCGCAGACACTTGGTCACCAGCTCAAACTGGTTGCGTGATTCCTGAGGTTGGAATAGCAGCCACCTTGTCACAACCCCAACAACAGGAGGTTAAGGAGTTTGTGCTTCGCAACAAGGAGGTATTCTCTGAGCTGCCGGGACAAACATCTGGGGTAGAGCATGACATCATTACCCCACCCGGTGAAAGGGTGAAGTTAAAACCCTATCGGATCCCAGAGGCCCGACGGGAGGCAATACGGGAGGAAGTACAGAAAATGCTGAACTTAGGGGTGATAGAGGAGTCCCAAAGTGATTGGTCTAGTCCCATTGTGTTGGTGCCTAAACCGGATGGGAGCTGGCGATTTTGTAACGATTTTCGTCAGTTGAACAAAGTTACAAAATTTGACACCTACCCCATGCCACGTATTGATGAGTTGATCGACCGGCTGGGAACAGCCCGATACATGACGACTCTTGACCTCACAAAAGGGTATTGGCAAATCCCCCTGGCCAAGTCGGCCAAAGAGAAAACCGCATTTGTAACCCCAGACGGGGCGTTCCAATATAAAAGAATGCCGTTCGGGTTACAGAATGCGCCGGCCACATTCCAGCGGAAAATGGACCAGATGCTGAGGCCCCATCGGAAGTATGCTGCGGCTTACCTGGATGACGTAATTGTCCATAGCACAGATTGGGCCTCACATCTGCCAAAAGTGCAAGCAGTCCTGGACTCTGTTCGGGAAGCGGGGTTTACGGCTAACCCCAAGAAGTGTACCATTGGGCAGGAGGAGGCCAAATATCTTGGGTACACCATTGGGAGGGGAGTAATAAAACCCCAACTCAACAAAATCGAGGCCATCCAGAGTTGGCCACGTCCCAACAGCAAGAAGCAGGTACGAGCCTTTCTGGGAATCGCTGGGTATTATCGGCGATTCATTCCCCACTTTGCTTCTAAGGCTGTGCCCCTAACCAACCTGACGAAGGGGAAAGGGTCGGTCATGATTAAATGGACCCCCGAGGCTGAGGCAGCATTCCAATTCTTGAAACAAGCCTTATGTAGCCAGCCAGTGTTGTACTCACCCGACTTCTCTAAAGACTTTGTCGTACAAAGTGATGCGTCAGATGTGGGGTTAGGAGCAGTATTGTCCCAGGTCTGGAACGGGGAAGAGCACCCAGTCATTTACCTCAGCAGGAAGTTGAAGTCCCATGAGGTAAATTACGCCACCGTTGAAAAGGAGTGTTTAGCGGTGAAGTGGGCTCTAGATTCCCTTCGGTACTACCTGCTAGGTAGGCACTTTGACATGGTTACGGATCACGCTCCGTTAAAGTGGATGGCTCAAAACAAGGAAACAAATAGAAGAGTGAATAGGTGGTTCCTGGCCCTCCAGGAATTCAACTTCACAGTAAAGCATCGCCCTGGCGTTCAAATGGGGAATGTGGATGCTTTGTCTCGAGTACATGAATGCCTGATTGCTGGTGTTCCAACCCCGAGGTTAAAACAAGAGGGGGGGGGTATGTGAAAGCAGGAAGGTAAAGTCACCTGGTTGCATCCAGGGGGGTAGATATATTTCGCCCAGATTCAGGCTTTACGCCGACTTATACAACTAGGTGGAGAGTTGTATAAGCCCAGCTGAGGCTAGTGGGCTCAAGGATGACTCATACCTCTAGGGAGAGTGTGGGGCGTCGTGCAGACAGGGAGTTGATGAGACCAGCTGAAGCTTGTCAGCTCATTTAGGCCTCTATAAGCACTCCCAGATTCATTAGGTGTTAGCTCATGCCTGGAACCAGACCTGTGTGGACTGTCTAGGGAGAGTGAACCCCTGTGCGGTGAGACAAAGCCTGTGTGGCTATTTGCTTGGACATTTAAAACCAGGGACTTAGGGACTAGGACAGCACTAGGCTGATCCCAGTTGTTAGTTAGGAAACCTGTATGTTTAGTCAGAGGTCAAGTTGACCAGGATTTATTTTGTTTATGTTTCTTTTGCTTTGCTGTGTTTTGTCACTGTAAATAGAAAATAAACCGCACCTTTTTGATTTTGAAAACCACAACCTCCGTTTGCTGGGCCTGTTTTGTGTGGGGAGCCCATCCCGGGGGTCACACACACCCGCTGCCGAGCTAACCCCCTCACACCTGCTGCATATTGCATAATTTAATGAGACAAAACTCTCCTACATATATGTCTACTGTTGGGCCAGAGGCCGGTGGATCTGACCTGAACAATCTGACTGGCCTGAACACTGGCCGTACTGGCTTGGCCCCCCAAAGCACCCGTGAAGTACGTGATAAATACGTTGAGTACTTCACGGGTAGAGGGGCAATCGCAATGCCAGACCACATTTGATGCATTTTTAAAAAAAAATAATAATAAAAAAAAAATTGGAATACCTTGTTTTGTCAGAATTTATTTTGTACTAATTATGCGTCTCCCAGGTTATCATAGTACACTTTGTAGTAGTGCCAAGTGTATTTGTCTTTAGTAAATAGCCACAATTGTCACATTTAAAAACCTGACCTTTCCCATTTTAGATAACTGCTATTGAGCATAGAATGAACAAGCCACACATTGTTGAGTGTACCATTTTTTTTTTACTCTGTGCACAACATGTGCGGTCGTTTTTTATTCAAAATACAATCTTGAAATTTTGGCCTCCAAATTTTGAAGAATTTTTTTTTTGTTTTTTGGGTTTGCAGAAACATGCATGGGTCAAAAAATAAAAAATAAAAAAGGAACTTACAAAGTTCAACCTTAAAAATGTAAACATGGGATGGGGCGATGTCACCCCTGAACCATCCAAAATTAGAAGATGCACACAGTTTTGGATGTGCAAAATGTTTTTTTTCATCCTGACCCCATGGCTAAAGTCAACATGTGCTATCTGCCATCATGGGGGATCAATGGACGTGTTTTGGGGGTGCAAACCCTTCCTCTCACCTACTTGAGTAGCAAGGAAAAGGTTGCACCCCCAAAACTGGGACATAGATATCCTGTGACGGCAGATAGCACATGTTGACACACTGTGTGCATCTTGTAATTTGGACTTGTGTTGAAACAAATGGCAATTTTGGAAAACATAAGAAAACTAAAAAAGGGGGGGGGTGTGTGGTTCAGACTATTTGCCCCATAATATAAAATATGTTTTTATATTTTTGCTTAATCACATTCATCCTTTTCCTCATAATGTCCATTTCGCTACTACATTCCATTATTTCTTGAATGACGATTTGGGCACTAGCACTTGAGAATGGAGTTGTCTGAGTTTCTGACACCATGTTCATCCCCTAAAAAAATTAATGGATTAGAAATATGCAGGCCTACATCTCTTTTTACCAGAAGCTGTGGTGACAGACACTGACCTGTTGTGGTGATAAGCTCCACCTCTGCTTCCTCCACCTCTCCTTCCTCCACCTCTCCTCCCTCCACCTCTGCTTCCTCCACATGCTGATCTTGGGGTTCTTTTGGATCTTGGTTTTCTTTATGTGGTCTGTGCTTCCTAGGCTCCTCACATTAGCATACATAGATTTGAGGGCATCATTTTATAAGTTTGCCTGGAAGTGGGGTACAATTGTTGGTTTTGCCAGAGTTCCAAGATGAACATATGATATTTTGGGAATTCAACAAAGCAAGAATACTTTCATTCTTGGTCCTCAAAATAAAAAGGAGACACCCCAAGGTATCCACTGGAGCACCTGTGTGTGACACCCTAAAAAGGTTGTTCGGGTGGCCCACACTATAGTGCTTCTGAGTCAAGATGTGTAACCAGCTGCTTGAGTGTCCTCTCCTTTACCCAGAATCTAGTTTACCATTTAACATTCTACTTAACTTACAACACATCATCTAGACAACAAAGTATATATAAACGTTGTTTTATGCCAAATAGGCATGACCACATGTGGTTTACGTGTATATGTGCAAAACATGTTCTTTTTTTCACGTTCGCTGTTTACTAGGAAACATTCCCAAAAATGAGTCCACTCAACTTCACATGAAAGTTGACATTCTACAATATGAAACCAGACAATCCAAGCACATGGAGCAAAACATGCAAGAATATATACTCCAATTTGATTAAAGACAGTAAAACAAAAAACTTACTTTTGTCCAATAATTTTTTAAGCTTCCTATACTGGTCCGGCTCCCTCAGCTTCAGGTCAGACCACCTTTTACGGAGCTGCTCCTTGGATCTCCTGACCCCAAATTTATTATAGAGACTCGTCGCCACTTTGTCCATTATTTTAGACTTCCTGAGATTAGGGGTGTCGTATGGCCCATGCTTCCCATCATAATCCTTCCTCCGCAGGATGTCCACCATCTCCGCCATCTCAGCAAATTACATATTAGTCGCCTTGAATCTTTTATTCCTGGATCGGGACGTTTCCGCCTCCGGAATTTCCTCGTCGGTACTTATTAATAAAGTACGCACCTGTGTCACCTCCATGTCATCATCTCCCACTGTGCGCCGAACGAGAAGGGGCGGGGAAAGTCTGAAAAAGACCGTCATGGGCGGGCGACGCGGCCGGAGTTTCACGCATGCGCAGGGTATATAAAGGGTAAACGAGGTTGTGGTTACGGGGAGTAAGGACGACCGGAAGTGCCGAACGAATCCTACGAAGGTAAGAAATTATCTTGGGGCATCAGTGGCCTATACTGGTTCATGATTGTAGAGGCCTATATTGGGCTATGATTAGAACAATGGAAGCTGACCTCCTGTTTTTGTCTTGTGTTTTATCTTGTAGACTGAACTATGCATAAATTGCGTGAGCCTGACATCATGTTAATTTTTATAGAAAAGTATAAGGAAATGCGCAACCTCTGGGAGCTAAAAAATAGCTCCTACTATAATAGCCAAGTACGCAAGGCAACAATTGTTAAATTTGTGGAATATATGAAGACCTGGATCCCAGAGGCAGACTATACTATGATGAATAGTAAAATCAACAACATGAGGAATGCGTACAAAAAAAGATATAAAGAAGTGCGTGCTTCTACGAGATCAGGAGTAGCAGCAGACGAAGTAGTTCAGCCCAAGCTGGGGTACTACAAGCATCTGCAATTTCTGGATGAACAGATTGAGGCCAGGGAATCATTTTCCACCCTTCCCTCAACCCTTCCTTCCACCCTTCCCTCCAGCGTTCCTTCCACCCTTCTCTCCAACGTTCCTTCCACCCTTCCCTCCACCCCTGCAGAGGGGGAGGAGGAGCCACCTGAGCTTGAAGAGCCGGATCTGCGAATCTTCAGCCAGGTATATTATTTTCTATGATATTTATTGTCCTTAATTGATTTTTGAGAACTACAGGTCCTTCTCAAAAAATTAGCATATTGTGATAAAGTTCATTATTTTCTGTAATGTACTGATAAACATTAGACTTGAATATATTTTAGATTCATTACACACAACTGAAGTAGTGCAAGCCTTTTCTTGTTTTAATATTGATGATTTTGGCATACAGCTCATGAAAACCCAAAAATCCTATCTCAAAAAATTAGCATATTTCATCCGACCAATAAAAGAAAAGTGTTTTTAATACAAAAAAAGTCAACCTTCAAATAATTATGTTCAGTTATGCACTCAATACTTGGTAGGGAATCCTTTTGCAGAAATGACTGCTTCAATGCGGCGTGGCATGGAGGCAACCAGCCTGTGGCACTGCTGAGGTGTTATGGAGGCCCAGGATGCTTCGATAGCGGCCTTAAGCTCATCCAGAGTGTTGGGTCTTGCGTCTCTCAACTTTCTCTTCCCAATATCCCACAGATTCTCTATGGGGTTCAGGTCAGGAGAGTTGGCAGGCCAATTGAGCACAGTAATACCATGGTCAGTAAACCATTTACCAGTGGTTTTGGCACTGTGAGCAGGTGCCAGGTCGTGCTGAAAAATGAAATCTTCATCTCCATAAAGCTTTTCAGCAGATGGAAGCATGAAGTGCTCCAAAATCTCCTGATAGCTAGCTGCATTGACCCTGCCCTTGATAAAACACAGTGGACCAACACCAGCAGCTGACATGGCACCCCAGACCATCACTGACTGTGGGTACTTGACACTGGACTTCAGGCATTTTGGCATTTCCCTCTCCCCAGTCTTCCTCCAGACTCTGGCACCTTGATTTCCGAATGTACTTTGGACCACTGAGCAACAGTCCAGTGCTGCTTCTCTGTAGCCCAGGTCAGGCGCTTCTGCCGCTGTTTCTGGTTCAAAAGTGGCTTGACCTGGGGAATGCGGCACCTGTAGCCCATTTCCTGCACACGCCTGTTCACAGTGGCTCTGGATGTTTCTACTCCAGACTCAGTCCACTGCTTCCGCAGGTCCTCCAAGGTCTGGAATCGGTCCTTCTCCACAATCTTCTTCAGGGTCCGGTCACCTCTTCTCATTGTGCAGCGTTTTCTGCCACACTTTTTCCTTCCCACAGACTTCCCACTGAGGTGCCTTGATACAGCACTCTGGGAACAGCCTATTCGTTCAGAAATTTCTTTCTGTGTCTTACCCTCTTGCTTGAGGGTGTCAATGATGGCCTTCTGGACAGCAGTCAGGTCGGCAGTCTTACCCATGATTGCGGTTTTGAGTAATGAACCAGGCTGGGAGTTTTTAAAAGCCTCAGGAATCTTTTGCAGGTGTTTAGAGTTAATTAGTTGATTCAGATGATTAGGTTAATAGCTCGTTTAGAGAACCTTTTCATGATATGCTAATTTTTTGAGATAGGATTTTTGGGTTGTCATGAGCTGTATGCCAAAATCATCAATATTAAAACAAGAAAAGGCTTGAACTACTTCAAGTTGTGTTTAACGAATCTAAAATATATGAAAGTCTAATGTTTATCAGTACATTACAGAAAATAATGAACTTTATCACAATATGCTAATTTTTTGAGAAGGACCTGTAGATGTTATTATTCACAAATGTCAAATTTTAAATGTGAAAAAAAAATTAAAAAATGAAAAAAGGATTGGTACAGTATATCAAAAAGCTGGCGTCACAATGAGAGTCTTTTATATTTTTTAAGATTCAAATTGCAACAGTCATGAGATGAAAATTGTGTGTGATTGATTCAACAAAAAATAAAACGATGTCCCTTTTTTCTACACAGGATGAGCTCAGCCAGGAGGAAGAGGCTCCGGAATGTGAGAGGCAGGAGGAGGCAGGGGTGAGTGGCAGCCAGGAGGAGGCAGGCCCAAGTGGCACTCACCAGGTCCCCAGGCCTAGTGGCAGCACACAGTCCCAAGTGGCTCCCCTCCACGTCAGACCCCCAAAACATCGGCGGATGTCAAAGGTGGAGGAAGAGTCACTTAAGATGATAAGGGACGCTGCTGCCATAATGAGGGCACCCCTCAACCCAGTTGAGGGCTTTAGTAACTATCTGTCCGAAAAGCTGATAAAACTGGAGGAGGGACAACGTGCCTTCTGTGAGCACCTGGTTTATACGGCCATTCACATGGCGGGGATGGGGCAGTTGACAGAGGCCACTCATCTCTGCCATCTGCCCCATCCTTCTCCTCCTCCTCCTGCCATATTACCACCAACAGAGCCACAGCCTGCAAGTGGGCGTGGACGGGGCTGTGGAACAAATGCTGGAGGAAAGCGTGGAGGGAACACTGCAGGGAACAGTGCAAGGAAGGCTAACAAGAAGAGCAGAAGGTGATTCCCTGACTTCAAGCTGCTCTTCCAGAAGTAGCAGTTTGTAGGAGTACCACAGCTTGGGATGATGCATGTCTTTGGCTGCTGCTCCTGATTTCCTCATGTTGTTGATTTTATTGTTCATGTCTGCCTTTGAGGTCCAAAGTCTTCATAAATTCCCCTAATTTAACAATTGTTGCCTTTCCTGTTTATTTATTTTTTGCCAGAATAAATAGATTTTTGATTTCGGAAAAATACTTGCCTATTTATTTTTATTGGGAGTAGCAATAAGATGTCATAAATACAATGTGTAATTAACAAGGGACACCAACCTCCTTGAGGAAAAATTTTTAAACAAAATATGTTGTTGGGAGAACTTGACACCCAAAAAAATTAGCCCACAAGAACCAAAATCTAATAAAATAAAAAAAATTGTATATCTTGATTCTAAATAACAATTAAAATTAGGGAGAACTGGCTTTAAAAATATCTAAAATTATTCTAGAGATGACAAGAAAGGTGTGTCAGTACTGGTTAAAAGAGGGGTGGTGTTTACTTGCAGACAGATCAGCATTGACGAGGAGGGGCGCTATATTTTTCTTCACTGCGTAATAGAGAGTAGAGAATATGTTCTTGCAAATATTTATATACCCCCGCCCTATAAAATGGAGGTTATATATAAGCTAATGGAATTTATGGTGGATAAGATGGGGATGCCAATCATAGCAGTGGGGGATTTTAATGAGGTTATAAATAGAAAATGGGATAGGTTTCCAGGGGGAAGAGAACCAAATCCTCCAGAGAGTCGATTGTATCAAATTCTACAAGAAGCTGGTTTGTTTGATATATGGAGAGCGAGGAACCCAGATGTGCTGCAGTATTCTTGTTTTTCTAGTTCCTATTCAACACTTTCCAGGATAGACCTAGTTCTAGGTAATACGGAAGCATCCCAGATAATAAAAAACATAGTATACCAGCCGGGAGGGGTGTCAGATCACTCGTTAGTGACAGTTCTGGTAAACTTAGAAGGGAATAGAACCAAGGGAGTATGGAGGATGAATCCTTTATGGTTTGAAGTTATCGGAGGCCCTGTGGAGATTCTAGACAAATTACAAGAGTTTATAGAATTTAATGAAGGAACGGTGACACAGGGAGTGATGTGGGATACGCTGAAGGCATTTTTAAGGGGAATATGTATTCAAAAAGTGGCAAAAGTAAAAAAGGCATCCAGAGAGGGGGAGAATAGGATAAGGCAGGAATTGGTGAATTTAGAAAAGAAATATGTTGAAAACCCAACATCAGAGCGACAAGGAATATGGATGAATAAACAACAAGAATATAAAATAGCAATGATTAAAAAATCTGAGAATAAAAGATTATTTCAGAAACAAGCCGCATTTGGGGAGGGGGAGAGTGTCGGAAGAATGCTGGCACATTTAGTGCGAACCAATTCCTCCCCATCCGCAGTACCCGCGATTAGGACTTCGAAAGGAGAAATCTCCACTCGGGTATCAGATATCACAGAAACCTTTAGAGAATATTATGATAAATTATACAAATCGCAGGGTGCAGCGGGAGAGGAGGAATTGGAAATATTCTTTGGGAAAATTAAAATACCAATTCTTACTGAAGCAGAGAAAGAGGGAATGGAGGCTACGATAACTCTTGAAGAAGTACAGTTAGCAGTTGCAGAGATGGCCAATCAGAAATCGCCTGGACCTGATGGTCTCCCTATAGAAACTTATAAACACTACGGGAAAGTGCTATTGCCGGAACTTCTTAAAACACTGAATTGGGCAAGGGAGGAGGGGGAATTGCCTAAGTCAATGTCAAAAGCAATGATTATAGTTCTGCATAAGGAAGGGAAAGATCCACTAGAGACCTCATCCTATAGGCCCACCTCCCTTTGCTTTGCTCAGACGCTAAAATATTGGCCAAAATAATGGCAACTAGATTAAACAAAATTATTTCAAGACTAATACATCAAGATCAAACTGGGTTTATCCCCAGTAGATCAACTAGTATGAATATTAGAAGGGTATTCCTTAACCTACAAACTCCAACACAGAATATGGGTACTAGGGCAGTTATGTCCTTAGATGTGGTCAAGGCGTTCGATAGCTTGGAGTGGGGGTATATCTGGCATGCTCTAGGAGCATTTGGTTTTGGTCCATCAGTTATTAGATGGATAAAAATCCTGTATAGTGACCCAAGTGCAAAAATTAGAGTCAACAATGATTATTCAGGCAAGATTAAATTGGAGAGGGGCACAAGGCAGGGGTGCCCATTGTCACCCCTGCTTTTTGCACTAGCAATGGAGCCATTGGCCATAGCAATAAGAACGAATACAAAAATGAAAGGATTTGTGAGACCGACAGGAGAGGAGAGAATCGCATTATATGCGGATGATGTTCTTCTCTTCCTGGGGGACACAGATCACTCACTTAAGCAGGCTATGAGTATCTTTGGAGAATTTGGTAGACTCTCAGGATTGGTTATAAATTGGGAAAAATCAGCCTTGATGCCGGTGGACCCGATTGCCAATCAAACCTTAGCAGAAACACCCCAATTAGAAATGGTGGATACAATGAAATATCTGGGAATATATATAACAATTGACCCAAATAAATATATAAATAACAACATAGTTCCCCTCCTGTCTAAATTTAAAAATAAAATTCAAATATGGCGGCGGCTCCCACTGTCAGTTGCAGGGAGATGTAACCTGATCAAAATGCTGTGGATGCCACAATTATTATATGTATTGCATAATACACCAACATGGATACATAAGAAATGGTTTAGGAAAATTGACACACTATTTAGAGAATTAATATGGAAAGGAGGCCAAGCGAGGATAGGACTACAGACCCTGCAACTGTCAACAAGGGAGGGAGGTATGGCAGTACCACACCCACGGTGTTACTTCCTGGCAGCACAGATGCAGCATATAGGAATGAGACCAGAGCTGGGAGGAGATACAAATGGGCGATTGATGACATTGGGTCACCCCATAAGGTGGTGATGGAGGCTCTGGAGGAAAACTCATTTTTATATAAATCCCCCACGGTCAAGATGGCAATAAAGGTGTGGAAAGCTGTGAAAGCAATAGGGGGATTAGAAGGAGAGACAGAATACACACCCCTTTGGGATAATAGGAATCTTCAGGAGTTGGAGCTGATGGGGAAAATTAAGGAATGGGAAGGGAAGGGGATAACCAGGCTGGCCCAGCTGTATGAGGGAAAAATTCTAAAAACTTTTGCTGCACTTAGAGAGGAATATGATGTCCCTAAACATACATTTTATAGATACCTTCAAATTAGACATGCATTAAATACGCAGTTTGATAGACAGGGACCCACCTGGCACAAATCCCCTATCTTTCAGAGATTGGGCAATCAGAGCGAGACCGGGGGCCGTATATCTGAAATATACCCACATTTATGCAAAGGAAGTATTACAGCTCCAGAACATCTCAAAAGCAAAGGGAAATGGGAGGAAGATCTAGGGCCCATATCCGAGGGGCAATGGAAAAAGGTACTAGAGAGTGGACACCTTGTATCTGTTTCACCGGCTCAGAAGTTTTCATTTCTAATGCTACTACATCGGACATACTATACACCAAAAAGGTTGTTTGATTTTGGATGGAGAACAGATGCAGGGTGTCCCAGATGTCAGGACACAGGGGACCTGATGCATATGCAATGGAGGTGCCCAAAATTATTTAGGTACTGGACAGAGGTACTGGATAGCATAAATAGGACATATATGACAACAATAGAAATGGACCCCAGAATGTGTATCCTGGGACTAGGGGAAGGAACAAGCAGAGCAACAAATATAACAAAAGCAGTGCTCAGATGCCTTTTTCATGCAAGAAAATTGATAGCGCAGAGGTGGCAGGCAGAAGACCCCCCTTCAGTGAGAGAATGGGCTAACACGGTCACTGAAACAATATGGAAGGAGAAGGTAGTATATATTAAGAGAGGGAACACAAGAGAGTTTGAAAAGGTGTGGAACCCGTGGCTGGAAAAAATAGGGATATCCCTGTAAAACGGAGAACGAGGGAAAGAAAAAGAGAAAAAAAGGAGAAAAGAAAAGGAAGTAAGAAAAATGGTATAAGGAAAATAAATGAAAATAATAAATAATATTGAATAATGTGTAAAAAATGGAAGAAAGGAAAATAGAAAAAAAACCAACATGAGAAATGGTAAATGGGGAGGGGGGAAGGTGGGAGGGACGAGGGTCAACAGAGTGAAAATTACACTGATAATATTTTGATATTTTTTATTGTGAAAAATAAATATGTATAAGTATGTACACTGTCAATTTGAAAATGCAAGAAAATAAATAAAGAGAATATAACAAAAAAAAAAAAAAGAGATGACAAGAAACTATAAAGAAATAAGTTTGTCAGAACTCGGGATAAAGATCTGCAGCCAAAAAACATTTTAAAGACCATTATAAGGAAGAAAACAATGCGCTGCATTAACCACTTCCCTACCCAGCCATAGTCAAATGACGTCCACAGATGGGATCTCCCATCCTGGGTGGTTGTCATATGACGTCCTGGCTTTGTAGGGGGATATCTGAATGATGCCTGCAGCTAGAGGCATCATTCAGATATCCTTTTAAAGTGCCGGCGATTCTGTGCACCATAAGAACGATCATAGCAGCGGTTCCACCGCTTGATCGTTCTTATAGGCGGCGGGAGGGGACATCCCCCCCTCCCGCCGCCATCCGGTGCTTCTCCGGGCTCTCCCGTGCGATCGGGGACCTGGAGAGAATCTTCCGGCGCCGTTGGTGGGTCATGTGACGAGCATAGAGATGACTGGTGACCAGATGGTCACCAGTCATCTCTATGATCGTCGGAGGCCCGGGCGCGATGTGATGACGTCACGCCCGGGTCCTCAAATGTAAACAAAGCCACCATTGCGGCTAGTAAGTATGAGATCAGTGAAAAATGTTTCACTGATCTCATGCTTTCCAGCCTGGAGGAGAGATGTGGGGTCTTATTGACCCCGCATCTCTCAATAAAGAGGACCTGTCACACACATTCCTATTACAAGGGATGTTTACATTCCTTGTAATAGGAATAAAAGTGATCAACAAAAAAAAAAAGTTAAATAATTGTAAAAAAATAAATAAATAAGTAAAAAAAAAAAAAAAAAAATTTTTTAAACGCCCCTGTCCCCGGTAGCTCGCGATCAGAAGCGAATGCCCACGTAAGTCGCCCACATAAGTAAACGCCGTTCAAACCACATATGTGAGGTATCGCCGCATGCGTTAGAGCGCGTGCAAGAATTCTAGCACTAGACCTCCTCTGTAATTCTAACCTGGTAACCTGTAAAAAAATTAAAGCGTCGCCTATGGAGATTTTTAAGTACCGAAGTTTGGCGCCATTCCATGAGTGTGCGCAATTTTAAAGTGTGACATGTTAGATATCTATTTACTCAGCATAACATCATATTTCATATTTTCCCCAAAAATTGGGCTAACTTTACTGTTTTGTTATTTTTTAATTCATGAAAACATTTTTTTTTTTTAAAAAGGCGTTTGAAAAATTATTGCGCAAATATCGTGCAAGAAAAAAAGTCGCAATGACCATCATTTTATTCCCTAGGGTGTCTGCTAAAAAAACATATATAATGTTTGGGGGTTCTGAGTAATTTTCTAGCAAAAGAATGATGATTTGTACATGTAGGAGAGAAGTGCTAGAATAGGCCCGGTATGGAAGTGGTACAAAAAGCCCTGTATTGAAGTGGTTAAACGAGGCAAAAATTGTCAGAATGACGAATGTGCTCTCTCCATTAGGAACGCTAGTTTTACCAGAACGAGCGCTCCCGTCTCATAATTCAGTCTGAGCATGTGTGGGTTTTTTAACCGATGGACTTGCCCATAGACGATCGGAATTTGCTATCGGTTTTTTATCCATCGGAAAAATTTAAAACATGTTCTATTTTTTGACACCGATGGAAAAAAGACCGATGGGGCCCATACACGATCGGTTTGTCCGATGAAAAAAATCCATCGGACTGTTTTCATCGGTAAAACCGATCGTGTGTACGCGGCTTTAGATTGCACACAGGTGGACATCATTTCACTAATTATGTGATTTCTGAAGGTAATTGGTTGCACCAGAGCTTTTTATGGGCTTCATAACAAAGGGGGTGAATACATACGCAGATGCTAATTATCAGGTTTTTATTTCTGAAAAATTGTTTTATGTGTAGCACTACCCCTGTAGGAGCTGCTGGTTTAATTTTGGGCCTGTACTCTGCCTATCAACCCCTATAATTTGGCCCAGTTCCCCCTTGGCACAACTGAACAACAATGTGATTGTGGGCCCCTAAAAGGCTATAGAGGGCCACAATGATACCACACAACAATAAATGTAGTTAAGTATTGTTACCACACAGCTGCAAAAGACAGAGTCCCACACAAGATGCAGTTTAACCAAAAGGTAATACGTTTACTTGGTAGAGAAAAATAGAATATAGATTACATAAGCAACATTTGACTCAAACAGATCCCCGTGAAGAATCAAGTGATATAAACATGCATAACAATTTTAGGGTGTCCCTATAATGAGGAACCCAATTAACACAACCTAGAGTCAGACCTGGGTAAGTGCGCAGTGGAGGAATCTCCCAATGCAATAATGCCAGCAATGGGATACCTCTCCACCAAGTCCCACCCAGCTCACTGAAACTGCAAAGCAGTAATAAAAGTAATGCAAACAGTTGTATGACATATGTGAGTTTGCAAGCTATTTGGCTCCCTCTAGTGGGCAGCTCAACTGGTGCGTGTCCCACTGTAGCAATTTAAGGAAGGAATGTAACTGATGATTGTTCCTTCAAGTTTCCAGTAATCTTCTGCTAGCTCTGTTGGTGCACTTAGTTATTTGTAATCCAACAATAGGGTGAAGAAAATCAATCGCTTGGTGTATAAAGTGGAGCGGTAACAGAAACGTCAGTTCTCCCACACCGCTATAACACTCTTGGTCATAAAGTGTCTCCAAGTGCGGCAGTGCAGTGGCCCACGAGTATAAGTGAAACTATGGAAGTCACCTTCCTGCAACCCAGTTAGTTATGTTGGTGGAGGTGCCCTCTCACCAAATGAGGCCTCGCCTCACAGATATGCTCCATCTGGACCCGTTGCGATTCACAGCCTCCCTGCAAGTCATGGTCCCTGGTCCTCTGCACAGTCGCTCACAAGGTACTGATGGATCGGTGACTCTAGATTCTGTGGAGTGTAGAGCGGACCCTCTTCCTGGTCCAATCAGCAGGGCGGTGACCGGAATCCCTCCGTCAGGCGATCCGATCTCTGTACTTTAGGCCCAGGCTTCTCAGGCCTAAGCACGCTCACTCCAGGCCTCAACACAAAAGCCCCGCCTTGCTTTAAATAGGTCCTCCCAGCAGGCCTTGCTTGGCACCATACACTTTTGGTAGAACAGTGGTCTTTTGGGTAATGTAGTCTCAGTTCTATCCATGCCAATAGAGTCTTTGTCTCTGATGCCACAATACCCACAATGCTTTATCCAATAACTGAACCAAAACAACGTTAGTAGTCTAACATAAGACGTACACCGGAGGGCGTTAGATTCCTGATAGGCACAAACTGTAGTCCATAAGCTACGTGCAAAAGTGACACCTTGCTACATATGTATATATTTTTCTAATTTTACTTCACCAACTTATGCCGCGTACACACGATCGGTTTTTCTGATGAAAATCGTATGTGGGCCCCATCGGTCTTTTTTCCATCGGTATAAAAAAATAGAACCTGTTTTAGATTTTACCAATGGAAAAAAAAACGATAGTAAATTACGATCGTCTGTGTGGAACTCCATCGGACAAAAAACCCACGCATGCTCAAAATCAAGTCAACACATGCTCAGAAGCATTGAACTTAATTTTTCTCGGCCTGTCGGAGTGTTTTACGTCACAGCGTTTTGGACGGTCGGAATTTTGATTGATGGCGTGTAGGCAAGACTGATGAAAGTCAGCTTCATCGGATTTCCGATGGAAAAATCCATCGGATTTTATTCCATCGGAAATCTGATTGTGTGTACAGGGCATCAGACTATTGTGTTCTGATACATCACATATAATTCAGATAAACAAAAACATTGAACTAAAGGCTGTAATGTAACAAAATATGTAAAATGCCAAGGGGGTGAATACTTTTGCAAGGCACTGTAGGAGAGAACATTGTATTCCAGAAGCTGCGTATATTTTTGCACTCCCATAAAATATGATGCATTTTGCCCACTCTCCAGCAATGTCTCCAACATAATAGCGAGGCATCTGAGAATAGTCTTGAAAGCTTAAAATAAGTCATATAGCCTCTATATGGAATTATAGTGGATTTTTTTCAATGAATGTTCTGCACTATAACATGGAATGCTTGATTATATTTACTTTTTGACCAGGCATATATGAAGTATCACATAAATATTTCATATCAATCTATGAAATAAAGAAAATATGGAGCTAAACTCATAATAAGTAGTTAAAAATATCAAAGCCAGGCTAAAGCGGCATCAATATCTGCCTATAAAATAAATCGTACCACATCAAGACCACGTGATGTATCCAAATGTAAAAAATGTTTTATGAAGATTTGAAGTGTAGACCTAAAGCCCAAATACAACCTAACTACAAAGCAAATAGTGGACATCATTTGACACGTCCCATTTTGGTTATCCAACAAGTCCTCATGTTAGTATTAAGAACCTCACTTATCCATAGACCACATATTGTGTGAAAATCACAGCATTTTCTATAAAGCATTTCATACATGTATCATAGTCTGTCACCGCCAGTAACCAAGGGATTAGTTCTAGCATAAATCCTTGATATGACTTGTCATCTGAATATATATTAGTTGTTTTGTGAAAACTGTATTTTCTATAAAGTAATTCATACATACAGTATGTCATATATTTGTTGCTTCAAGTATCCAAAGAATTAGCTCTTTCATAGATCCCTGGTGTGATTTATTTGTTGTTCCTGCATGAATCTCATCTGACATCAAATATCTGGCAGTTGTCTTTAGCAACACAACAGGATGAATTTTGCAGTGGCAAAAAAAACCAAAAAAAAAACCATATAATAATAATACTTAACATGGTATTATTCATTGAAAAAGTTATCTGAGTGTAGCGGGTATTTGAATTTAGGGGAAGCATCTGGGTGGTAGTGTAACCCAGATGCACTGATTGCTAGGGAATCTGAGACCCTTTCATGGTTCTTGGAGGACTCTGGTGGTGTGAGGTTCCCTGGGCCTATAGGTGGCGTTGTTGCCGGGGGCCGGAGGTGAACTCACACCGCAAGACTGTGCCTTTTTGTCCTCCCCTGGAGCTGGTACAGCGGGGCGGGGAACCCGCTGTGATGCAAAGGGAGAGGAGATGAAAGGGGCGGACGCCCTTTCCACAGGGTTCAGAGTGCAGAGTCGGAGGATGCGGCCGCACCCAGGCACCTTCAGCTTGGGTGCTGGCATTCTGGTGTTCCGGGCCCAGGTGCCATTGACCTGGCCGGAGCGGAGATGGAGTCCATCTCAGGCACCTTTAGCCTGGGGTGAGGTACTATGGCGGATGCCTGGGGCTCAGTACCTTCGACTGAGTTCCGCGAGGGTGGAGGAATCCGAGGGGGCCCTAACTCCTTGGGTGCCCGTGTCTGAGTTTGTGAGGTCTGGTGAGCAGAACTTCTCTGGAGAGTCCGGGGCAGCATCGCTGGTGACAGAGAGGCCTCCGGTATCTCCCTTGGACGGATATCCTTCCCCTGACAGGGGCCGTGCTAGCGAAGGTAATTCACGTTCTACTTCACATAGTCAGTGGCAGTGACTATTCGCCACTGGTGATACCACAGTGGTTGGCAAAAGTGGATTGTGCCTCGACCTATTCCCATTACTACTAAGTTGTTGCAAAAGAATCCAACTTAACCGTGCTGTGTGTTTATTCGCTGAGAAGAATAAAACTGTGTTGGACCTATTCACTGTGTGGAACTCTGGTTACTAGGAGTAGTGATGAGCCGAACACCCCCGGGTTCGATTCGCACCAGAACCCGCGAACGGACCGAAAGTTCGTACAAACATTAGAACCCTATTAAATACAATGGATGCGAACGTTCGAATTCTAAAGTGCTAATTATAACGACTATTATGCATGTTATTGTCCTAAAAAGGGTTTGGGAACCCGGGTTCTGCACCAGGGGACATGTATCAATGCAAAAAGAAGTTTTAAAAACGGTCGTTTTTCGGGAGCAGTCATTTTAATGATGCATAAAGTGAAAAAAAAAGTCAAATATTCCTTTAAATATCGTACCTGGGGGGTGTCTAAAGTATGCCTGTGAAGTGCCACGTGTTTCCCGTGTTTAGAACTGTCCCTGCACAAAATGACACTTCTAAAGGAAAAAAAAGCCATTTAAAACTGCTTGCGGCTTTAATGTAATGTCTGGTCCCGGTAATATGGATGAAAATCTTTAAGAAAAATGGCATAGCTACCCCATGACCCCCCCCCCCCTACCCCAGCCCATTACCAGCCCATTTGGGTCTTGTATGGATATTAAGGGGAACCCCGCACATAAGATAAAAAAGGCCCTATATACTCTGAACAGCCGTATACAGGCGGTGCATACAAGACAGGGACTGTAGGTTTGTTCTTATGTAGAATCTGTTTGTAATTTTGAACAGGTACATTGTTTAAGTGTAGCTCCAGCCCAAAAATCTATTTTTAAACTTTTTGGAAAACATAGGTAAGGGTTATCACCCCTGTAACATTTGTTTTGCTGTCTGTGCCCCTGTTCAGAACATTTCACCTCACTTTCCGTCCCAATGACAACTGTTTTTGAAATGTGGTGTTTTTCTTGAAACAAGGATTGGTGATAAAGCATCAGTACAGAGGAGACACCTTTCTCCCATATTAATTCTTACAGGAGAGAATTTTCCTTCCTAGGGGTAGATTTCCTCTCACTTCCTGTTGTCTTCTTGCGTTTGCAAGTAGGAGTCGTTTGTAAGTTGGATGTTTGAAAGTAGGGACCTGCCGTATATACTCTGCAGAAATAGGCCCCTTAGTTGTTGGTGTTGGCACAACACTGTAAGCACTCACAGTTACTCTTGGTTGGTGCTGGAACGCCCTGCTGTCAACTATTATATCAGGAATTGTAATTACATATAATTGTTGAACAGTGGTAGTAAAAATTGGGCCTTTGATGGTGGTGCTGGTGCCACAACACTGTAAGCCCTGACAGTTACTCTTGGTGGGTGCAGCAATGGGCCCTGCTGTGAATTATTAGATCAAGAATTGTAATTGCATGCCCCTGTTGAACAGGGGCTGAAAAATTGGGCCTTTCGTGGTGGTGGTGGTGGTGGTGGTGTTGCCACAACACTGTAAGCCCTCAGAGTTACTCTTGGTGGGTGCAGGAATGGGCCCTGCTGTGAATTATTAGATCAAGAATTGTAATTACATGCCCCTTTTGAACAGGGGCTGAAAAATTGGGCCTTTCGTGGTGGTGGTGGTGGTGGCGTTTCCACAACACTGTAAGCCCTCAGAGTTACTCTTGGTGGGTGCAGCAATGGGCCCTGCTGTGAATTATTAGATCAAGAATTGTAATTACATGCCCCTGTTGAACAGGGGCTGAAAAATTGGGCCTTAGGCACTGGTGGCACAACACTGCAACCCCTCACAGATACTGTACTTGGAGCACAGCAATGAGCCCTGTTTCAAAGTATTGCTTCAAAAATTGTAATTACACGCCCCTGTTAAACAGGGGCTGAAAAATTGGGCCTTAGGCACTGGTGGCACAACACTGCAACCCCTCACAGATACTGTACTTGGAGCACAGCAATGAGCCCTGTTGCAAAGTATTGCTTCAAAAATTGTAATTACACGCCCCTGTTAAACAGGGGCTGAAAAATTGGGCGTTAGGCACTGGTGGTGGCACCCATAAACAAAAATGATCTTCCAAGCTATCATCATCAATCGTATCATTGAGGACTCGGAGGAGGAGGATAGCCAGTCAACATAACAGCACAGGCACTCAGCATCAGTCTTGAAGGGATGTGACATGTTAAAATCAATTAGTCTGTTATATCAGCATCAGGTGTGTGGTAGCTGGTGGTGATCCAAGACTGGTTCATCTTGATGAAAGTCAGTCGATCAACCGAGTCGGTGGACAGGCGCACCCTGTGATCCGTGACAAATCCTCCAGCAGCACTGAATGTGCGTTCCGAAAGAACGCTGGATGCAGGACAGGCCAGTAGCTCAATTGCATACTGTGCAAGCTCTGGCCAGTGATCCATCCTCAAGACCCAGTAAGCCAGAGGATTTTCGGTGGGGAAGGTGTCCAAGTCTGACCTTGCCCCTAGATATTCCTGCACCATGTTTATCAGACGCTGGCGATGGTTGCTGGAACCGATCATACTTTGGGGCTGCGGACTAAAGAATTGTCTGAACGCATCGGTCAGACGGCCACCTTCCCCACCGCTCCTTCTTTGACTGGCCGAAGCCTCAGCAACTCGTTGTCCAGGACCAGGAGTTTGTAACCTCCCAGTCTCTGGGAACGCGTTGCACAGACCTTTCTGCAAGGCCTCCCGGAGTTGTCTCATCCTCTGCTCCCTCTGCGACGGTAACATAAGGTCCGCAACCTTACCCTTGTACCGTGGATCAAGGAGAGTGGCCAGCCAGTAATGGTCCCTCTCCTTGATCCGAAGAATACGAGGATCCTTCCGCAGACTTTGCAGGATCAGGGAGGCCATGCAGCGTAGGTTAGCTGAGGCATTCGGTCCGGAGTCCTCTGGGTCACTAAGGACGACATGATCCGCAGCCACCTCCTCCCAGCCACGTACAAGTCCACTGGTTTCTTGGGACTGTAAATCATCCCTAAAAGACTGCTGCTGATGATGCTGAGTGCCAGCCTCCACCTCCATGCTGACACAATCCTCCTCCTCCTCCTCCTCTTCCTGTGCGATGGGTGGGACAGAAGGAACACTGTCTGGGTAAAGGGGGCCTTGAAAGGCAAGGAAGTCCTCCTCTTCCTGCCTCTGTTCTGCCTCAAGTGCCCTGTCCATTATTCCACGCAGTGTGTGCTCCAACAGGTGGACAAGAGGTACAGTGTCACTGATGCATGCACTGTCACTGCTCACCATCCTCGTGGCCTCCTCAAATGGTGCCAGGACAGTGCATGCATCCCTGATCATGCCCCACTGGCGTGGAGAAAAAAAACCAAGCTCCCCTGACCCTGTCCTGGTGCCGTAGTCGCACAGGTACTCATTGATGGCCCTCTGCTGCGTGTGCAGCCGCTGCAGCATGGCCAACGTTGAGTTCCACCTGGTGGGCATGTCACATATAAGGCGGTTCTTGGGCAGGTTCAACTCCTTTTGCAGCTCAGCCAGGCGAGCACTGGCATTATAAGATCTGCGGAAATGCACACAGACTTTCCTGGCCTGCCTCAGGACATCCTGTAAGCCCGGGTACCTGCCCAAGAACCGCTGCACCACCAGGTTAAGGACGTGAGCCACACAGGGCACATGGGTCAGTTGTCCCTGTCAGAGGGCGGAGAGGAGGTTGGTGCCATTGTCGCAAATCACCATTCCTGGCTTAAGCTGGCGTGGCGTCAACCACCTCTCGGCCTGGCCCTGCAGAGCAGACAGGACCTCTGCCCCAGTGTGGCTTCTGTCCCCCAAACACACCAGCGCAAGCACGGCATGGCATCTTTTTGCCTGCGTACTTGCGTAGCCCCTTGAACGGCTACGGAGCACCGCTGGTTCAGAGGACAAAGCACAGGAAGAGGCCATGGAGGAAGAAGAAGAGGAGGGGGTGGAGGAGAGAGGTGTGTCACAACCAGTAGTAGCATTTTGGAGGCGTGGCGGTGGAACAACCTCCAACACTACTGCACCTTGTCCTGCATCCTTCCCAGCTGCCAAAAGAGTGACCCAATGGGCCGTGAAAGAAAGGTAACGTCCCTGTCCATGCCTGCTGGACCATGAGTCAGCGGTAATATGCACCTTATCGCTGACTGCCCTGTCCAGCGAGGCCAAGACATTGCCTTCCACATGCCGGTAGAGAGCCGGAATAGCCTTCCGTGAGAAAAAGTGGCGTTTGGGAACCTGCCACTGAGGAACCGCACATTGCACAAACTCACGGAAGGGGGCCGAGTCTACCAACTGAAAAGGCAGCAGTTGAAGCGCTAGCAATTTAGCCAAGCTAGCATTCAACCGCTGGGCATGTGGATGGCTGGGAGTGAACTTCTTTCGACGGTCCAGCAGCTGGGGCAGGGAAATTTGCCTGCTAGAATCGGACGTCGGTGTACTGCTAGCAGAGTGGCCGCAAGTACTTGGCTGTGACACACCTAATTCTACACCTTCATTCCTCTCAGTGCATGTTTCAGAGAGGACTGAAGTTATAGTGGGGTTGGAGATCCCAGCTGATGCGGTGCAAGGAGAGGTCCGCTTTGTTCTTTGGTGTGGGTCTTTGAGGTAGGCTTGCCAACGAGCTGCATGGCAGGTCAACATATGTCTGGTCAGGCATGTGGTACCCAAGCGGCTGATGTTTTGGCCACGCGATATACGCTTGAGACATATGTTGCAAACAGCAGCTGTGCGATCTGATGCACTAGCCTCAAAAAAGGCCCACACCAAAGAACTTTTTGAATGACGGGCAGAGGCAGCGCCCTGCACAGGCGGAGCTCTGCGGTGTGATTCCGTCGGTGTACTGCCCTTACGCTGGCCACCAAAGGGCATCCTGCCTCGTTGGAGATGTGCCTCCTCCTCATCCTCCTCCTCCTCCTCTCTCCTATTAGGCACCCACGTGGAGTCAGTGACCTCATCATCCCCTCCCTCCTCATCACTGGAGCCAATCTGGCAGTATGCTGCAGCTGCTGGAACATGACTGCCAGATTGGTGTCCTTCTTGAGCATCCCCTCTGTCTGCTCTCACGCTACTGCCTTCCTCTAGCTGGGTTTCATCATCAGATCCTTCGGAACGCTGGGCATCCTCCTGGAGCATGTACCCAACACTGTGCTCAAACAGTTCGGGGGACTCCTCAGGAGGAGGACATGGTGGGTCTAGGGAAGGAGTGACTGATGATGAGTCTGACATTGATACCAGGGAAGAGGACGCTTTGGCAGCTGCTTTGCCAGTACCCTGAGCCTGGGTGAGAGAGGATGAGGAGGAGGAGGAGGGCTTGGTCATTCACTCTACCAAGTCTTCGGCATGATGTGGCTCAACATGTCCAGCTGCCGAAAAGAAGGACAAGCGTGTCCCATGGCCATGTGCTGATGACAATGCACCGCGTCCATGACCAGCACTGTTGCCCCCAGACACAGAGCCTGCTTGCCCTCTTTTATTGCCTCCTGACTGTCTGCCTCTCTTTGTTTGCCTTCCAGACATTCTAATGGATGGCCTGCAGGGAGATGGGAAAAAAGCAATAAGGGCTACCTTCAGGTGTCCTTCTCTGTCCCTTTACTTAAGGATTTCTAAATATGGTTGAGGATGATTGCTTTCGCAAAGAATAGCACAATGACAATTTCCCTGACTGTCCAAAAAACAAGGATTTCAAAGATGGTTGATGAGGAATGCTTTAGCACAGTATAGCACAATGAGAATTTCCCTCACTGGCCTTCCCTGTCCCTACAAACAAGGTTTAGCACAGTAAAACACACTGACACTCTCCCTACCTATAGTTTTCTGTCCCTATAAAAAATGTTTTTTTAAAGATGGTTGATGAGGAATGCTTTAGCACAGTATAGCACAATGAGAATTTCCCTCACTGTCCTTCCCTGTCCCTACAAACAAGGTTTAGCAGAGTAAAACACACTGACACTCTCCCTACCTATAGTTTTCTGTCCCTATAAAAAATGTTTTTTTAAAGATGGTTGATGATGAATGCTTTAGCACAGTATAGCACAATGAGAATTTCCCTCACTGTCCTTCCCTGTCCCTACAAACAAGGTTTAGCACAGTAAAACACACTGACACTCTCCCTACCTATAGTTTTCTGTCCCTATAAAAATTTTTTTTTAAAGATGGTTGATGATGAATGCTTTAGCACAGTATAGCACAATGAGAATTTCCCTCACTGTCCTTCCCTGTCCCTACAAACAAGGTTTAGCACAGTAAAACACACTGAGACTCTCCCTACCTATAGTTTTCTGTCCCTATAAAAAATGTTTTTTTAAAGATGGTTGATGAGGAATGCTTTAGCACAGTATAGCACAATGAGAATTTCCCTCACTGTCCTTCCCTGTCCCTACAAACAAGGTTTAGCACAGTAAAACACACTGACACTCTCCCTACCTATAGTTTTCTGTCCCTATAAAAAATGTTTTTTTAAAGATGGTTGATGATGAATGCTTTAGCACAGTATAGCACAATGAGAATTTCCCTCACTGTCCTTCCCTGTCCCTACAAACAAGGTTTAGCACAGTAAAACACACTGACACTCTCCCTACCTATAGTTTTCTGTCCCTATAATTTTTTTTTTTTTAAAGATGGTTGATGATGAATGCTTTAGCACAGTATAGCACAATGAGAATTTCCCTCACTGTCCTTCCCTGTCCCTACAAACAAGGTTTAGCACAGTAAAACACACTGACACTCTCCCTACCTATAGTTTTCTGTCCCTATAAAAAATGTTTTTTTAAAGATGGTTGATGATGAATGCTTTAGCACAGTATAGCACAATGAGAATTTCCCTCACTGTCCTTCCCTGTCCCTACAAACAAGGTTTAGCACAGTAAAACACACTGACACTCTCCCTACCTATAGTTTTCTGTCCCTATAAAAAATGTTTTTTTAAAGATGGTTGATGATGAATGCTTTAGCACAGTATAGCACAATGAGAATTTCCCTCACTGTCCTTCCCTGTCCCTACAAACAAGGTTTAGCACAGTAAAACACACTGACACTCTCCCTACCTATAGTTTTCTGTCCCTATAAAAAAAAGTTTTTTTAAAGATGGTTGATGATGAATGCTTTAGCACAGTATAGCACAATGAGAATTTCCCTCACTGTCCTTCCCTGTCCCTACAAACAAGGTTTAGCACAGTAAAACACACTGACACTCTCCCTACCTATAGTTTTCTGTCCCTATAAAAAATGTTTTTTTAAAGATGGTTGATGAGGAATGCTTTAGCACAGTATAGCACAATGAGAATTTCCCTCACTGTCCTTCCCTGTCCCTACAAACAAGGTTTAGCAGAGTAAAACACACTGACACTCTCCCTACCTATAGTTTTCTGTCCCTATAAAAAATGTTTTTTTAAAGATGGTTGATGATGAATGCTTTAGCACAGTATAGCACAATGAGAATTTCCCTCACTGTCCTTCCCTGTCCCTACAAACAAGGTTTAGCACAGTAAAACACACTGACACTCTCCCTACCTATAGTTTTCTGTCCCTATAAAAATTTTTTTTTAAAGATGGTTGATGATGAATGCTTTAGCACAGTATAGCACAATGAGAATTTCCCTCACTGTCCTTCCCTGTCCCTACAAACAAGGTTTAGCACAGTAAAACACACTGAGACTCTCCCTACCTATAGTTTTCTGTCCCTATAAAAAATGTTTTTTTAAAGATGGTTGATGAGGAATGCTTTAGCACAGTATAGCACAATGAGAATTTCCCTCACTGTCCTTCCCTGTCCCTACAAACAAGGTTTAGCACAGTAAAACACACTGACACTCTCCCTACCTATAGTTTTCTGTCCCTATAAAAAATGTTTTTTTAAAGATGGTTGATGATGAATGCTTTAGCACAGTATAGCACAATGAGAATTTCCCTCACTGTCCTTCCCTGTCCCTACAAACAAGGTTTAGCACAGTAAAACACACTGACACTCTCCCTACCTATAGTTTTCTGTCCCTATAATTTTTTTTTTTTTAAAGATGGTTGATGATGAATGCTTTAGCACAGTATAGCACAATGAGAATTTCCCTCACTGTCCTTCCCTGTCCCTACAAACAAGGTTTAGCACAGTAAAACACACTGACACTCTCCCTACCTATAGTTTTCTGTCCCTATAAAAAATGTTTTTTTAAAGATGGTTGATGATGAATGCTTTAGCACAGTATAGCACAATGAGAATTTCCCTCACTGTCCTTCCCTGTCCCTACAAACAAGGTTTAGCACAGTAAAACACACTGACACTCTCCCTACCTATAGTTTTCTGTCCCTATAAAAAATGTTTTTTTAAAGATGGTTGATGATGAATGCTTTAGCACAGTATAGCACAATGAGAATTTCCCTCACTGTCCTTCCCTGTCCCTACAAACAAGGTTTAGCACAGTAAAACACACTGACACTCTCCCTACCTATAGTTTTCTGTCCCTATAATTTTTTTTTTTTAAAGATGGTTGATGATGAATGCTTTAGCACAGTATAGCACAATGAGAATTTCCCTCACTGTCCTTCCCTGTCCCTACAAACAAGGTTTAGCACAGTAAAACACACTGACACTCTCCCTACCTATAGTTTTCTGTCCCTATAAAAAAAAGTTTTTTTAAAGATGGTTGATGATGAATGCTTTAGCACAGTATAGCACAATGAGAATTTCCCTCACTGTCCTTCCCTGTCCCTACAAACAAGGTTTAGCACAGTAAAACACACTGACACTCTCCCTACCTATAGTTTTCTGTCCCTATAAAAAATGTTTTTTTAAAGATGGTTGATGATGAATGCTTTAGCACAGTATAGCACAATGAGAATTTCCCTCACTGTCCTTCCCTGTCCCTACAAATAAGGTTTAGCACAGTAAAACACACTGACACTCTCCCTACCTATAGTTTTCTGTCCCTATAAAAAATGTTTTTTTAAAGATGGTTGATGAGGACTGCTTTAGCACAGTATAGCACAATGAGAATTTCCCTCACTGTCCTTCCCTGTCCCTACAAACAAGGTTTAGCACAGTAAAACACACTGACACTCTCCCTACCTATAGTTTTCTGTCCCTATAAAAAATGTTTTTTTAAAGATGGTTGATGATGAATGCTTTAGCACAGTATAGCACAATGAGAATTTCCCTCACTGTCCTTCACTGTCCCTACAAACAAGGTTTAGCACAGTAAAACACACTGACACTCTCCCTACCTATAGTTTTCTGTCCCTATAAATTTTTTTTTTTAAAGATGGTTGATGATGAATGCTTTAGCACAGTATAGCACAATGAGAATTTCCCTCACTGTCCTTCCCTGTCCCTACAAACAAGGTTTAGCACAGTAAAACACACTGACACTCTCCCTACCTATAGTTTTCTGTCCCTATAAAAAATGTTTTTTTAAAGATGGTTGATGATGAATGCTTTAGCACAGTATAGCACAATGAGAATTTCCCTCACTGTCCTTCCCTGTCCCTACAAACAAGGTTTAGCACAGTAAAACACACTGACACTCTCCCTACCTATAGTTTTCTGTCCCTATAAAAAAAGTTTTTTTAAAGATGGTTGATGATGAATGCTTTAGCACAGTATAGCACAATGAGAATTTCCCTCACTGTCCTTCCCTGTCCCTACAAACAAGGTTTAGCACAGTAAAACAGACTGACACTCTCCCTACCTATCCTTCTCTTTCCCTAAACTAAAGGAATCCAGGTTAAGCAAGAAAAAAAAATGTCACTGTCCCTGCCTATGCTTCTCTTTCCCTGCTCCGGAACACACTACACTAGGCCGCCGTGCTGGCGGCCTTTTATAGTGTGGGGCGTGTACTAAACACCCTCAGCAATAATTGGCCACAGGCATCCTGCCTGTGGCCAATCATTGCTCTCCTCGCTGCCGGCGCTGTGATTGGCCAAGCATGCGGGGTCACAGTGCATGCTTGGCCAATCACAGCGCCTGGATGACACTGCGATGGCGTAGTGCATTGTGGGCCGCGAATTAGGCGCGAACGGCCCAAATCGTCCGTTGTTCGGCGAACGATCGAACAGCCGATGTTCGAGTCGAACGTATGTTCGACTCGAACACCGAGCTCATCCCTAACTAGGAGCAAAGGAGTCAAGGATGAAGGACAGGACTTGACTCTAGGACACCTACACAAAGCCCCATCTTTCGGGCCTTCACCTCGTCACTATGGAGGACATGGGCCGTGGTGTATCTTATCCCTCCCCCAGTACTAACACCCCTAGACAGAGAAAAGAAAAGCTGAGAATAAGAAGGGGTGAGAGGGGTGAGGTCACTACATGAGAAAACACCACCTTTCACCATGGGACAGTTGGTTGTGTTTGTCTCCCAGTCCTATCCTGGAATTGTGGTTTTAATTGCTGCTGAAGGTTCAGCTACTAAATGCTGACTTAAATTATTTATGTGAAAAGAAAAACACAAGACTTTTAATGCATGGAGGTGGAGAGCAAGGAAGAACTGGAAGAACTGTACAAGAGCCGTGAATATAACTTTAAGTGCTGGAAGTTTGGCAGCACTATGTGCTGGATCCATGACCACAAGATTGTTACCGAAAGCAGCAGCAGCCAATATTAGTTACCGTAGTTAGTTTAAGTTTATTTTGAACATGTAAAAAAAAAAAAGACATCCAAAATAAAATAAGTAATTATTTAGTAGTAGACAATTACAAAACAACTAGTTACAAGAAAAGACAAAAAAAAGAACTATAAACAATAATTTAGTTTACATGTCCGGAAAGGAGTTGGAAGAAGTACAAACTTATCTACCGTATATACTCGAGCATAAGCCGACCCGAGTATAAGCCGAGGTACCTAATTTTACCACAAAAAACTGGGAAAACATATTGACTCGAGTATAAGCCGAGGGTGAGAATGCAGCAGCTACTGTAAGTGGAACAGGGTCAACAATGCCCATTTGCACGCTTCACTGTGCCCATTGCAACCTCACTGTGCCAACCTCACTGTGCCAATTGTCACTGTGCCCAACCTCACTCTGCCCATTGCCACCTCACTGTGCCCATCCTTACTGTGCCAATCCTCACTGTACCCGTTGTCAGTGTACCTGAAATTGAGAGGCTGCGGGCGTCCATTCATTGTTTAAAACTCGTCCCTTCCGTGATAGGCGTTTCTCAGCAGACACAGTTCCGCCTATCACAAAGGTTCTCTCATCCTTGGACTCAGTTTCCCAGCAGACACTGTGTTCAGTGTTCCGCCAATCACAGACGTCCTCTTGTCCAAGGATGAAAAGGCGTCCGTGATTGGCGGAAAACACTGAACACAGTGTCTGCTGGGATGGGTGAGGATGAGAGAACGTTCGTGATAGGCGGTGTGTTGCTGTCACGTACCTGACGGTGACGAGCCCGGTTAGCAGAGGGAGGCCTCCCTTACAAACAGGGGCTGAAAAATTGGGCCTTTCGTGGTGGTGGTGGTGGTGGCGTTGCCACAACACTGTAAGCCCTCAGAGTTACTCTTGGTGGGTGCAGCAATGGGCCCTGCTGTGAATTATTAGATCAAGAATTGTAATTACATGCCCCTGTTGAACAGGAGCTGAAAAATTGGGCCTTAGGCACTGGTGGCACAACACTGCAACCCCTCACAGATACTGTACTTGGAGCACAGCAATGAGCCCTGTTGCAAAGTATTGCTTCAAAAATTGTAATTACACGCCCCTGTTAAACAGGGGCTGAAAAATTGGGCCTTAGGCACTGGTGGCACAACACTGCAACCCCTCACAGATACTGTACTTGGAGCACAGCAATGAGCCCTGTTGCAAAGTATTGCTTCAAAAATTGTAATTACACGCCCCTGTTAAACAGGGGCTGAAAAATTGGGCGTTAGGCACTGGTGGCGGCACCCATAAACAAAAATGATCTTCCAAGCTATCATCATCAATCGTATCATTGAGGACTCGGAGGAGGAGGATAGCCAGTCAACATAACAGCACAGGCACTCAGCATCAGCATCAGTCTTGAAGGGATGTGACATGTTAAAATCAATTAGTCTGTTATATCAGCATCAGGTGTGTGGTAGCTGGTGGTGATCCAAGACTGGTTCATCTTGATGAAAGTCAGTCGATCAACCGAGTCGATGGACAGGCGCACCCTGTGATCCGTGACAAATCCTCCAGCAGCACTGAATGTGCGTTCCGAAAGAACGCTGGATGCAGGACAGGCCAGTAGCTCAATTGCATACTGTGCAAGCTCTGGCCAGTGATCCATCCTCAAGACCCAGTAAGCCAGAGGATTTTCGGTGGGGAAGGTGTCCAAGTCTGACCTTGCCCCTAGATATTCCTGCACCATGTTTATCAGACGCTGGCGATGGTTGCTGGAACCGATCATACTTTGGGGCTGCGGACTAAAGAATTGTCTGAACGCATCGGTCAGACGGCCACCTTCCCCACCGCTCCTTCTTTGACTGGCCGAAGCCTCAGCAACTCGTTGTCCAGGACCAGGAGTTTGTAACCTCCCAGTCTCTGGGAACGCGTTGCACAGACCTTTCTGCAAGGCCTCCCGGAGTTGTCTCATCCTCTGCTCCCTCTGCGACGGTAACATAAGGTCCGCAACCTTACCCTTGTACCGTGGATCAAGGAGAGTGGCCAGCCAGTAATGGTCCCTCTCCTTGATCCGAAGAATATGAGGATCCTTCCGCAGACTTTGCAGGATCAGGGAGGCCATGCAGCGTAGGTTAGCTGAGGCATTCGGTCCGGAGTCCTCTGGGTCACTAAGGACGACATGATCCGCAGCCACCTCCTCCCAGCCACGTACAAGTCCACTGGTTTCTTGGGACTGTAAATCATCCCTAAAAGACTGCTGCTGATGATGCTGAGTGCCAGCCTCCACCTCCATGCTGACACAATCCTCCTCCTCCTCCTCCTCCTCCTCTTCCTGTGCGATGGGTGGGACAGAAGGAACACTGTCTGGGTAAAGGGGGCCTTGAGAGGCAAGGAAGTCCTCCTCTTCCTGCCTCTGTTCTGCCTCAAGTGCCCTGTCCATTATTCCACGCAGCGTGTGCTCCAACAGGTGGACAAGAGGTACAGTGTCACTGATGCATGCACTGTCACTGCTCACCATCCTCGTGGCCTCCTCAAATGGTGCCAGGACAGTGCATGCATCCCTGATCATGCCCCACTGGCGTGGAGAAAAAAAACCAAGCTCCCCTGACCCTGTCCTGGTGCCGTAGTCGCACAGGTACTCATTGATGGCCCTCTGCTGCGTGTGCAGCCGCTGCAGCATGGCCAACGTTGAGTTCCACCTGGTGGGCATGTCACATATAAGGCGGTTCTTGGGCAGGTTCAACTCCTTTTGCAGCTCAGCCAGGCGAGCATTGGCATTATAAGATCTATAGCAATTTAGCCAAGCTAGCATTCAACCGCTGGGCATGTGGATGGCTGGGAGTGAACTTCTTTCGACGGTCCAGCAGCTGGGGCAGGGAAATTTGCCTGCTAGAATCGGACGTCGGTGTACTGCTAGCAGAGTGGCCGCAAGTACTTGGCTGTGACACACCTAATTCTACACCTTCATTCCTCTCAGTGCATGTTTCAGAGAGGACTGAAGTTATAGTGGGGTTGGAGATCCCAGCTGATGCGGTGCAAGGAGAGGTCCGCTTTGTTCTTTGGTGTGGGTCTTTGAGGTAGGCTTGCCAACGAGCTGCATGGCAGGTCAACATATGTCTGGTCAGGCATGTGGTACCCAAGCGGCTGATGTTTTGGCCACGCGATATACGCTTGAGACATATGTTGCAAACAGCAGCTGTGCGATCTGATGCACTAGCCTCAAAAAAGGCCCACACCAAGGAACTTTTTGAATGACGGGCAGAGGCAGCGCCCTGCACAGGCGGAGCTCTGCGGTGTGATTCCGTCGGTGTACTGCCCTTACGCTGGCCACCAAAGGGCATCCTGCCTCGTTGGAGATGTGCCTCCTCCTCATCCTCCTCCTCCTCCTCTCTCCTATTAGGCACCCACGTGGAGTCAGTGACCTCATCATCCCCTCCCTCCTCATCACTGGAGCCAATCTGGCAGTATGCTGCAGCTGCTGGAACATGACTGCCAGATTGGTGTCCTTCTTGAGCATCCCCTCTGTCTGCTCTCACGCTACTGCCTTCCTCTAGCTGGGTTTCATCATCAGATCCTTCGAAACGCTGGGCATCCTCCTGGAGCATGTACCCAACACTGTGCTCAAACAGTTCGGGGGACTCCTCAGGAGGAGGACATGGTGGGTCTAGGGAAGGAGTGACTGATGATGAGTCTGACATTGATACCAGGGAAGAGGACGCTTTGGCAGCTGCTTTGCCAGTACCCTGAGCCTGGGTGAGAGAGGATGAGGAGGAGGAGGAGGGCTTGGTCATCCACTCTACCAAGTATTCGGCATGATGTGGCTCAACATGTCCAGCTGCCGAAAAGAAGGACAAGCGTGTCCCATGGCCATGTGCTGATGACAATGCACCGCGTCCACGACCAGCACTGTTGCCCCCAGACACAGAGCCTGCTTGCCCTCTTTTATTGCCTCCTGACTGTCTGCCTCTCTTTGTTTGCCTTCCAGACATTCTAATGGATGGCCTGCAGGGAGATGGGAAAAAAGCAATAAGGGCTACCTTCAGGTGTCCTTCTCTGTCCCTTTACTTAAGGATTTCTAAATATGGTTGAGGATGATTGCTTTCGCAAAGAATAGCACAATGACAATTTCCCTGACTGTCCAAAAAACAAGGATTTCAAAGATGGTTGATGAGGAATGCTTTAGCACAGTATAGCACAATGAGAATTTCCCTCACTGGCCTTCCCTGTCCCTACAAACAAGGTTTAGCACAGTAAAACACACTGACACTCTCCCTACCTATAGTTTTCTGTCCCTATAAAAAATGTTTTTTTAAAGATGGTTGATGAGGAATGCTTTAGCACAGTATAGCACAATGAGAATTTCCCTCACTGTCCTTCCCTGTCCCTACAAACAAGGTTTAGCACAGTAAAACACACTGACACTCTCCCTACCTATAGTTTTCTGTCCCTATAAAAAATGTTTTTTTAAAGATGGTTGATGATGAATGCTTTAGCACAGTATAGCACAATGAGAATTTCCCTCACTGTCCTTCCCTGTCCCTACAAACAAGGTTTAGCACAGTAAAACACACTGACACTCTCCCTACCTATAGTTTTCTGTCCCTATAAATTTTTTTTTTTAAAGATGGTTGATGATGAATGCTTTAGCACAGTATAGCACAATGAGAATTTCCCTCACTGTCCTTCCCTGTCCCTACAAACAAGGTTTAGCACAGTAAAACACACTGAGACTCTCCCTACCTATAGTTTTCTGTCCCTATAAAAATTTTTTTTTTAAAGATGGTTGATGAGGAATGCTTTAGCACAGTATAGCACAATGACAATTTCCCTCACTGTCCTTCCCTGTCCCTACAAACAAGGTTTAGCACAGTAAAACACACTGACACTCTCCCTACCTATAGTTTTCTGTCCCTATAAAAAATGTTTTTTTAAAGATGGTTGATGATGAATGCTTTAGCACAGTATAGCACAATGAGAATTTCCCTCACTGTCCTTCCCTGTCCCTACAAACAAGGTTTAGCACAGTAAAACACACTGACACTCTCCCTACCTATAGTTTTCTGTCCCTATAAATTTTTTTTTTTTAAAGATGGTTGATGATGAATGCTTTAGCACAGTATAGCACAATGAGAATTTCCCTCACTGTCCTTCCCTGTCCCTACAAACAAGGTTTAGCACAGTAAAACACACTGACACTCTCCCTACCTATAGTTTTCTGTCCCTATAAAAAATGTTTTTTTAAAGATGGTTGATGATGAATGCTTTAGCACAGTATAGCACAATGAGAATTTCCCTCACTGTCCTTCCCTGTCCCTACAAACAAGGTTTAGCACAGTAAAACACACTGACACTCTCCCTACCTATAGTTTTCTGTCCCTATAAAAAATGTTTTTTTTAAAGATGGTTGATGATGAATGCTTTAGCACAGTATAGCACAATGAGAATTTCCCTCACTGTCCTTCCCTGTCCCTACAAACAAGGTTTAGCACAGTAAAACACACTGACACTCTCCCTACCTATAGTTTTCTGTCCCTATAAAAAAAGTTTTTTTTAAAGATGGTTGATGATGAATGCTTTAGCACAGTATAGCACAATGAGAATTTCCCTCACTGTCCTTCCCTGTCCCTACAAACAAGGTTTAGCACAGTAAAACACACTGACACTCTCCCTACCTATAGTTTTCTGTCCCTATAAAAAATGTTTTTTTAAAGATGGTTGATGATGAATGCTTTAGCACAGTATAGCACAATGAGAATTTCCCTCACTGTCCTTCCCTGTCCCTACAAACAAGGTTTAGCACAGTAAAACACACTGACACTCTCCCTACCTATAGTTTTCTGTCCCTATAAAAAAAGTTTTTTTAAAGATGGTTGATGATGAATGCTTTAGCACAGTATAGCACAATGAGAATTTCCCTCACTGTCCTTCCCTGTCCCTACAAACAAGGTTTAGCACAGTAAAACACACTGACACTCTCCCTACCTATAGTTTTCTGTCCCTATAAAAAATGTTTTTTTAAAGATGGTTGATGAGGAATGCTTTAGCACAGTATAGCACAATGAGAATTTCCCTCACTGTCCTTCCCTGTCCCTACAAACAAGGTTTAGCACAGTAAAACACACTGACACTCTCCCTACCTATAGTTTTCTGTCCCTATAAAAAATGTTTTTTTAAAGATGGTTGATGATGAATGCTTTAGCACAGTATAGCACAATGAGAATTTCCCTCACTGTCCTTCCCTGTCCCTACAAACAAGGTTTAGCACAGTAAAACAGACTGACACTCTCCCTACCTATCCTTCTCTTTCCCTAAACTAAAGGAATCCAGGTTAAGCAAGAAAAAAAATGTCACTGTCCCTGCCTATGCTTCTCTTTCCCTGCTCCGGAACACACTACACTAGGCCGCCGTGCTGGCGGCCTTTTATAGTGTGGGGCGTGTACTAAACACCCTCAGCAATAATTGGCCACAGGCATCCTGCCTGTGGCCAATCATTGCTCTCCTCGCTGCCGGCGCTGTGATTGGCCAAGCATGCGGGGTCACAGTGCATGCTTGGCCAATCACAGCGCCTGGATGACACTGCGATGGCGTAGTGCATTGTGGGCCGCGAATTAGGCGCGAACGGCCCAAATCGTTCGTTGTTCGGCGAACGATCGAACAGCCGATGTTCGAGTCGAACGTATGTTCGACTCGAACACCGAGCTCATCCCTAACTAGGAGCAAAGGAGTCAAGGATGAAGGACAGGACTTGACTCTAGGACACCTACACAAAGCCCCATCTTTCGGGCCTTCACCTCGTCACTATGGAGGACATGGGCCGTGGTGTATCTTATCCCTCCCCCAGTACTAACACCCCTAGACAGAGAAAAGAAAAGCTGAGAATAAGAAGGGGTGAGAGGGGTGAGGTCACTACATGAGAAAACACCACCTTTCACCATGGGACAGTTGGTTGTGTTTGTCTCCCAGTCCTATCCTGGAATTGTGGTTTTAATTGCTGCTGAAGGTTCAGCTACTAAATGCTGACTTAAATTATTTATGTGAAAAGAAAAACACAAGACTTTTAATGCATGGAGGTGGAGAGCAAGGAAGAACTGGAAGAACTGTACAAGAGCCGTGAATATAACTTTAAGTGCTGGAAGTTTGGCAGCACTATGTGCTGGATCCATGACCACAAGATTGTTACCGAAAGCAGCAGCAGCCAATATTAGTTACCGTAGTTAGTTTAAGTTTATTTTGAACATGTCAAAAAAAAAAAGACATCCAAAATAAAATAAGTAATTATTTAGTAGTAGACAATTACAAAACAACTAGTTACAAGAAAAGACAAAAAAAAGAACTATAAACAATAATTTAGTTTACATGTCCGGAAAGGAGTTGGAAGAAGTACAAACTTATCTACCGTATATACTCGAGCATAAGCCGACCCGAGTATAAGCCGAGGTACCTAATTTTACCACAAAAAACTGGGAAAACATATTGACTCGAGTATAAGCCGAGGGTGAGAATGCAGCAGCTACTGTAAGTGGAACAGGGTCAACAATGCCCATTTGCACGCTTCACTGTGCCCATTGCAACCTCACTGTGCCAACCTCACTGTGCCAATTGTCACTGTGCCCAACCTCACTCTGCCCATTGCCACCTCACTGTGCCCATCCTTACTGTGCCAATCCTCACTGTACCCGTTGTCAGTGTACCTGAAATTGAGAGGCTGCGGGCGTCCATTCATTGTTTAAAACTCGTCCCTTCCGTGATAGGCGTTTCTCAGCAGACACAGTTCCGCCTATCACAAAGGTTCTCTCATCCTTGGACTCAGTTTCCCAGCAGACACTGTGTTCAGTGTTCCGCCAATCACAGACGTCCTCTTGTCCAAGGATGAAAAGGCGTCCGTGATTGGCGGAAAACACTGAACACAGTGTCTGCTGGGATGGGTGAGGATGAGAGAACGTTCGTGATAGGCGGCGTGTTGCTGTCACGTACCTGACGGTGACGAGCCCGGTTAGCAGAGGGAGGCCTCCCTTACGGCTCCCACCGGCGGCCCCTGGTGGTATAACAGGAAGCACGGAGGTGGAAGGGGTACGAGTGCCTGGCAGGATCAAGAACTACCGCAGGTGATCAGGAACCAGCAGGTGAGGAGGCAGGAACCAGGAACTACAGCAGGTGAGTGGACAGGAACCAGGAACTACAGCAGGTGAGTAGACAGGAACCAGGAACTCAGAAGATGACCCGGACCGGGAGGCACAGCAGGTAGACTGGAACCACTGGGCAGCAGCAGATGAACAGGAACCAGCAGATGAGCAGACAGGAACCAGCAGATGAGCAGACAGGAACCAGGAACTGCAGCAGGTGAGTAGACAGGAACCAGGAACTCAGCAGATGACCCGGACCGGGAGGCACAGCAGGTAGACTGGAACCACTGGGCAGCAGCAGGTGAACAGGAACCAGCAGATGAGCAGACAGGAACCAGCAGATGAGCAGACAGGAATCAGCAGATGAGCAGACAGGAACCAGGAACTCAGCAGATGACCCGGACCGGGAGGCACAGCAGGTAAACTGGAACCACTAGGCAGCAGCAGGTGAACAAGAGCCAAGGTCAGGCAGGATCGTCAGACAAGCCGGGGTCGGGTAAACTGGCAGGCAGCGAGGCACAAAAGGATCAGGCAATACCGAAGTCAGAAAACAGGCCGATGGTCAGGTACAGGCAGATAGCAGGAGGGTCACAGGAAGCCGGATCAGATACAGGTAAACAAGGCAGATCAGGTCACTTGGGATAAACGCTGTAGAGCAGACAGCAGGGACTGTCTGCAAGTGAGGAGTTTAAATAGCCCTTCGGGCGTCACCTGCGGGGGCGGGAACCAGGAAGTCCAGGGCGTCTGTTCCTGACAGGGTTTCCATGACATTGCCCCCCCCCCAAGGGGCAGCCTCCGGATGCCCCTAGGAGCAAACTTCTCGGGGTGAGACCTCCTGAAGGCTTGTATCAGGTCTTTGGCGTGAATGTTCTCTTCGGGTTCCCAGGAGTTCTCCTCTGGTCCGTAACCCTTCCATTTTATTAAAAATTGACTCTGGCTATTTCTTCTTCGTGCGTCTAAAATAGCTTCTACCTCGAATTCCTGTTCCCCGTCTATGATGACGGGATCAGGGCGAGTCGGGGTCCGACCTGGGAATGGGTTGGAGACTGACGGTTTCAATAGAGAAACATGAAAAACAGGGTGGACCCTCAGGGAGTCGGGGAGCTCCAGCTCGTAGGCCACCTCGTTGATTTTCCTTTTGATAGGAAAAGGCCCTAGAAACTTGGGGCCCAATTTCTTGGACGGGCAAGCCAATCTTAGATTGATGGTGGAAAGCCATACTTGGTCGCCCGGTGCCAGCGCTAATTCACCCCGTCTCCTCCTGTCGTAGACCGTCTTGTTATACTCCTGAGCTCTTGCCATGGCTTCGCGTAGAAGCTGGTTGTTAGAGGAGAAGAAATTCACTTTTTCCAGAACTGCGGGCACTGAGCACTCAGGGAGAGAGTTGGGCAGAAATGTGGGGTGAAACCCGAAGTTCGCAAAAAATGGGGTCTGGTTAGTTGCGGAGTGGATGGAGTTATTGTAGGAGAACTCCGCTAGCGGAAGCAGGGAGAGCCAGTCATTCTGAGCAAAGGAGGAGAAACAACGCAAATATTGCTCGAGGGTCTGATTTGTTCTCTCAGTCTGTCCGTTGGTTTGAGGGTGGTAAGCCGAAGAGAATGATAGCTCTATTCCCAGAGTCTTGCAGAGGGACCTCCAGAACCGGGAGGTAAATTGTACCCCCGATCGGAGACTATATTAGCAGGTACCCCGTGGAGCCTGACGACTTCTTTAATGAACATTTGTGCAGTTTCCGGGGCCGAGGGGGTCCCTCTCATAGGAACAAAATGTGCCATCTTGGACAGACGGTCCACAATCACAAAGATGGTGGTGTGATTCTCAGCCGGGGGGAGTTCAACTATGAAGTCGATAGAAAGCATTTTCCACGGTCTCTCTGGAACGGGTAAGGGCTTCAGTAGTCCCCAGGCTTTGGATCTGGACCCTTTATTCCGGGTACATGTAGTACAGGACTCCACGAACCTACTGCAATCCTCGCGTAGTCGAGGCCACCAGAAGGTACGTTGTACCAACTCAGTGGTCTTAGCCACGCCAAAGTGCCCAGCAAGGGCATGATCGTGGCAGAGCTCTAGCACGGTTATCTTTAGTTCTTCTGGTATGAATATCCTGTCTTGGTGCCAGAGTAATCCATCCTTGGTTTGCAGATCCAGTTCAGGAGAGGGTTCCTGTCTAGTGGTGGCTTGTCTGATCCGGGAGAGTAGGTCCTCCTGAAGTAGGAGAAAATTCCCAGGAGCGAGGATTGTATCGGGTGAGGAGAGTTCTTTGGATCCATGAAACATTCGGGACAAGGGGTCAGGTTTAGTGTTCTTGGCACCGGGGCGGTATGTCACATGGAAGGAGAACCGGGAAAAAAACAGGGCCCATCTGGCTTGTCGTGGTTTTAGTCTTTTTGCAGTTTTCAGGTACTCTAAGTTCTTATGGTCGGTGAATACTAAGATCGGGTGAGCAGCACCTTCAAGTAAGTACCTCCATTCTTCCAGGGCGGACTTAATCGCCAAGAGTTCCCGGTCTCCCACGTCATAGTTCTTTTCTGCCGCAGATAATTTGCGAGAAAAGAAAGCCACCGGATGAAGCAAAGCCTTGGTTCCTTGCCTCTGTGACAATATTGCCCCTACTGCAACCTCAGAAACATCTACCTCAAGTATAAATGGTAGGGAGGAATCTGGGTGTTTTAAGATGGATGCAGAGGTGAAGAGCCCTTTGAGATCCTCAAAGGCCTTTTGGGCCTCAGGGGACCAGTGGAAGCGGGTACCTTGCTTGGTTAGCTGAGTAATGGGTGCAATGATGGCGGAGAACCCCCGGATGAATTTACGATAAAAGTTGGCGAATCCAACGAACCGTTGGATTCCCTTCTTATCCACTGGCGCTGGTCAGTCCAAGATTGCGGTGATCTTCTGTGGGTCCATCCTGATGCCTTCGCCAGAGATGATTAATCCCAGAAATGCTATGCTCTCCCGCTCAAACTCGCATTTCTCAGCCTTCGCATTAAGTTTATGCTGCCGAAGCCGGTCTAACACACTTCTGACATGCCTGCGATGAGAGTCAAGGGAGGAAGAGAAGATTAGTATGTCATCTAAATAAGCAATCACAAAGAGATCTAAAAAGTCCCGAAGAACATCATTAATTAAATACTGGAAGGTGGCAGGGGCATTGCACAGCCCGAAGAGCATCACTAAATATTCGAAATGTTCGAACCGGGAGCGGAAGGCGGTTTTCCACTCATCGCCCTCCTTGATTCGGACCAGGTTATAGGCTCCCCGGAGGTCAAGCTTAGTAAAAATAACGGCAGCTCCCAATCTTTGGAACAACTCTGGTACCAGAGGAAGAGGATAACGATTTTTAATGGTGACCTTATTTAGTTCACGGTAGTCCACACATGGCCTGAGGGTATGGTCCTTCTTTTCTACAAAGAAAATGCCTGCGCCTGCTGGCGACGTAGAGGGGCGAATGAACCCCTTTAAAAGGTTCTCATCGATGTAGTCCTTCAGGGCCCCCTGTTCCACCTCCGTTAAAGGGAAAATCCTACCGAAAGGAATAGGTGCTCCGGGAAGTAGATCAATGGGGCAGTCGTAGGCTCGGTGGGGTGGTAGTGTCTCTGCCCCCTGTTTACTAAACACATCGAGAAAGTCCAGGTAAGCGTCAGGGATGGCCTGACGTATTCCGGCCTCAGTGTCGGTACACATTAAGGTGGCAGGCCCAGGGGGTTTGTGTGAGCCACAGGACCGTTGGCAGTAGGAGGAAGGAAACGTGATCACCCCCGTGACCCAGTTAATGGTAGGATTATGGGCTTGTAGCCAGGGCATACCGAGAATGATGGGGAACAGTGGAGAGGAGATAATATCCAGCCGTAGATATTCTCGGTGCACCCCGGTAGAGGAGAAGACAGTGACAGGTAGGGGAGCCGTCTCTTCGACCACGGGCCCCGACTTGATAAGGGACCCATCAGCCAGGTGAACCCGTAGTCCATGGGTCTTGGGAAGTAGAGGAATAAGTTGAGTACGGGCAAAAGTTGAGTCCATGAAGCAACTACAAGCCCCAGAGTCAATAATTGCGACGACTTGCAGGGTCCTTCCTGGGAGCTGCAGGGAGATAGAAAGAGCGAAGTGAGAGGAGGATTTAGTCTGAGGGTTGATCACAGCAGGGAATACTGACAAGCCCTTACGGAACTTCAGGGGACAGTTCCTAACGAAGTGACCGGGCTCCCCGCAGTACAGGCACAGGTTGTGCGCGCGTCGGCGTTGGCGTTCCTCCGGAGTAAGGGAAGGGCGGAGGACCCCAAGCTGCATGGGTTCAGGAGCATCATACGAGGGGGTCAAGGGTGCTGCAGAAGCTGGGTGCGGATGACTGGGGACCCGGGGAAGCATCCAGGTCGGCCGGGTGAAGCCCGTGGCCCTCTCAACCCTCCGTTCCCTCAGGCGTCGGTCGATCTGAATTGTCAGATCGATCAGTAGGTTCAAATTTTCTGGTATTCCTACCCTAGCCAGTTCGTCCTTCAGGGGGTCAGAAAGGCCTATACGAAACTGCTGACGGAGGGCAGCGTCATTCCAGCTGGTGTCTGCGCTCCAGCGCCTGAATTCAGCTACATAGTCTTCCGCTGCTCTGCGTCCCTGCTGAAGGGTCCGCAGGGCGTTCTCTGCAGTGACCGAGAGCTGAGGGTCCTCGTACAATTGGGCAATGGCGTCAAAAAAAAGTGTAAGGCTGTCCAAGGACGCATCTTTGCGTTCTAGCAGGCGGTGGGCCCAGTTCTGTGGGTCTCCGGAAAGCAGCGAAATTACAAAGCCCACCTTGGTAGCTTCTAAGGAAAAGGTGCAGGGCTGTAAGGCAAAGTACAACTCACAAGAGTTCCGGAAAGCCCTGAACTTGCTCCGGTCCCCGGAGAATCTTTCGGGTGTAGGGACCCTGGGTTCAGGGGGAAGCATGACCACCGTGGGCGCAGCTCCTGCCCCGGCGGAAGAAGTGGAGGCACGTGGACCCCCTTGAGCTCCATCGGGGTTGGTGAGGGCCCGCACTTGTCCTTCCAGGTGAGTGTAGCCTTGCTGGAGGCTCTTAACGGCCTCGGTCAGTCCCGCCAGATGTCGGCATAGTTCCTCCATAGGTGAGGCTCCCTGCTCGGGCTCAGACATGGCTGTCTGCTACTGTCACGTACCTGACGGTGACGAGCCCGGTTAGCAGAGGGAGGCCTCCCTTACGGCTCCCACCGGCGGCCCCTGGTGGTATAACAGGAAGCACGGAGGTGGAAGGGGTACGAGTGCCTGGCAGGATCAAGAACTACCGCAGGTGATCAGGAACCAGCATGTGAGGAGGCAGGAACCAGGAACTACAGCAGGTGAGTGGACAGGAACCAGGAACTACAGCAGGTGAGTAGACAGGAACCAGGAACTCAGAAGATGACCCGGACCAGGAGGCACAGCAGGTAGACTGGAACCACTGGGCAGCAGCAGATGAACAGGAACCAGCAGATGAGCAGACAGGAACCAGCAGATGAGCAGACAGGAACCAGGAACTGCAGCAGGTGAGTAGACAGGAACCAGGAACTCAGCAGATGACCCGGACCGGGAGGCACAGCAGGTAGACTGGAACCACTGGGCAGCAGCAGGTGAACAGGAACCAGCAGATGAGCAGACAGGAACCAGCAGATGAGCAGACAGGAACCAGCAGATGAGCAGACAGGAACCAGGAACTCAGCAGATGACCCGGACCGGGAGGCACAGCAGGTAAACTGGAACCACTAGGCAGCAGCAGGTGAACAAGAGCCAAGGTCAGGCAGGATCGTCAGACAAGCCGGGGTCGGGTAAACTGGCAGGCAGCGAGGCACAAAAGGATCAGGCAATACCGAAGTCAGAAAACAGGCCGATGGTCAGGTACAGGCAGATAGCAGGAGGGTCACAGGAAGCCGGATCAGATACAGGTAAACAAGGCAGATCAGGTCACTTGGGATAAACGCTGTAGAGCAGACAGCAGGGACTGTCTGCAAGTGAGGAGTTTAAATAGCCCTTCGGGCGTCACCTGCGGGGGCGGGAACCAGGAAGTCCAGGGCGTCTGTTCCTGACAGGGTTTCCATGACAGTTGCGTTTGTTAAAAATATGATTTTTATTATATAGTGAGTGGGTCAGTTTACTGTCAGTCTTTTTGGTTTGAGTAGATTTCTCAAACAAATGTTGTTTTCATACAATGGGGTTAGATACCATTGTTATATTCAACAGGATAGCTACAGTAAACAAGTAAGACTTTACTTGTTTGAGATTTCTTTCAGCTCTCAAACTGAAAGAATGACTGTTAGATTACTGACAGGTTTGGGTTGAGTAGACAATAGGTAGATAGCATTGTTGTATTCAACAGTCCATTGTTGCTACAGTAAACAGGTATGTTTTCTGTTGTTTGGTAACTCAGCCTGAGACATAAAAGCAGGCATAAGCTAGGACACACACACATCATGTTGCTGTAAGATCAGGAGAAGCCACTCATCATAAGAAGAAGATGCCTGGTCACCAGGAATGGAGATCATGAACATAGAGTAATCGAAGTTAAGTAACCTTTAAATGTATTTGTACTGTTATAGACCATAGGCTGTTCATTTGCTAGGCATTTTGCTTGTTATAGAGATCTGTCAGTCTTGCATTGTATTCCTAAGATTGTAATAGTTTTGTATGTACAGCATCTTTGTATAGTAAAAGCACATTTACACACTGCAGAAGTCTCAGCTTCCTTGTTATACCACAGAGTAACCTTGCTAGATAGACGCAAGCAAAACATTTGGGGGCTCGGCCGTGATCTGTGCTATAATTCAATTGAAGCAGACATGTTTTTCTGTAGTGTGTTGTGTAGCTTGTGCTAGGTAAAATGCTGTGTAAGCTGTTTAGGAAAAGCAAGGCTACAGAGGGTTCTGGTGACTAGAAGAAAGTGTGCAGCTTACCTATCTGGGCCAGAAATAATGAGTGGGAGCCTCTTGCTAAAGAATTTGTGAAGTATGCTTCTCCCTTGAAACTGACTTGGGGTGATAAAGTCTCAGATCATTTTGTAGATTTTAGCCTTAAGGGGTTGGATTTAAGTAAGAAAGAGAAGAGGACAGTGTCCACAGTGGGTTGGTACTTCCTCCATGCTCTCTATACTGAATCACATAGAAGGGAGAAGGCAGAGGCAGAAGTTAAGGTATTAAAAGACCAGCTAGCAGTTGCTTCAGAGTGTGTACGTTCAACCGCTAGACGGGCTGATGATTTGCAAGAGCGGTGTGCAGCCCTCATGACCAAATCAATTAATGCCTTAAGGAAAAGGAAGGGGCGTAAACCTGTTAGTAAAGCCAGGGTACGTGCCATTGTCACATCCCAAAATTGGGATTGTGAGGATGTGCTCTCCTCAAATGATAGTGAGGATGAGTTTGATATTTCAGATGATGATCTGCTAGTGGGAAAGAAAAAGTATGCCAGACCGCTCATTACTAAGCATAGGAAAGGGCAACATGATAGAGAGGATATGGCAGATGGGGAGGTGCATTATCGCAACCCCAGAGATGTTGAAATTGAAGAAGTACGGGAGTTTACACAAACTGAACTCCATGAGCTGGCAAAACAATACAAACAAAGGTCTGGGGAGCCCCTATTGAGTTGGCTCCTACGCTTATGGGATGAAGGGACGGACAGTGTTGTTTTGTCAGGTAAGGAAGCAGTGGCTTTGGGAGTGTTAACCCATGATCCACAATTGTGTCAGGCAATGTGAAAAGCCTGAGAAAAGCCTGAGAGTTTAGCGTGAATTTTTCACTGTAAAGTTCGGGTCCGTCCGTACCGAACTTTAGCTTTTTCCCGAACCCGAACCCGGACTTTGCGCAAAAGTCTGGGTTCGGGTTCGGCAATCTAATTACGCAGTTAGAAATGCTTCAGGGGCCAGCCAATCACCTTTTGATTAGTTGGTGTGCCCTTAGAAGCCATCATAGCCATGCCTACTAATGGCATGGCTGTGATTGGTCAGTGCAACATGTGACCCAGCTTCTATATAAGCTAGAGGCACACAGCACACACGTCACTCTGCTTCAGAATAGATAGGGAGAGGATCTTGTCTGCTGCTGCTGCTTTTAGGGAGAGATTGAAAAATACATGAGTTAGTCCTGATTCTCCAATCTGAGGGAAAAGATAGAGAGACAGTGTAGTGTAGGGCCAGGTTCCTGTTGGTGCTTTCAGGGAGAGAGATATATTATATAGGAATAGGAGTCCAGATTCAGAGATATAACTCATCGATCTGCATAGGTTTACCTGTTTGTGTTGCAGTGCAGTCTTTTTACACTGCCATGAGCCCAGTGTCAGAGAAAATCTACCTTTTATCTGCAAGCTCAGTGCACCAGCGCTGCATATATTACGTTGAGAGATACACCGTTTCCATACTGTGGGTGTATTCTGCTCTTGGAAAAAGATCCATTTAGGGCAAAAAAAAAGGCACTTTATTGTGCTCTTTTCCAAAAGACCCATTAAGGGCAAAAAAAATAAAAAATTTGCATTTTATTTTGCTCGTGCAAAAAAAGACCCGTTTAGGGCAAAAAAAAAAATAAAGTGCTAAATTTGCACTTTAATGTACGCTTGCAAAAAGACCCATTTAGGGCACAAAAAATATTTTGCAGTGTGTTATACATATGTGGAGGCGTGTGAAATAAACCATTTCTATATATTTGTCTTCTACTGTGCTATACTAAAAAAAAAAAACATTTTTTGAATAGCATTTTCTGCAGTTCTGTAGCTGTGCGATTCAGTGGTTACGTACTGTGGGTGTGTTGTGGTCTTCCAAAAAACGCCATTTAGGGCCACAAAAAATATTTTGCAGTGTGTTATACATATGTGGAGGCGTGTGAAATAAACCATTTCTATATATTTGTCTTCTACTGTGCTATACTAAAAAAAAAAACATTTTTTTTTAATAGCATTTTCTGCAGTTCTGTAGCTGTGCGATTCAGCGGTTACGTACTGTGGGTGTGTTGTGGTCTTCCAAAAAACGCCATTTAGGGCCACAAAAAATATTTTGCAGTGTGTTATACATATGTGGAGGCATGTGAAATAAACCATTTCTATATATTTGTCTTCTACTGTGCTATACTAAAAAAACAAAAAATTTTTTGAATAGCATTTTCTGCAGTTCTGTAGCTGTGCGATTCAGCGGTTACGTACTGTGGGTGTGTTGTGGTCTTCCAAAAAACGCCATTTAGGGCCACAAAAAATATTTTGCAGTGTGTTATACATATGTGGAGGCGTGTGAAATAAACCATTTCTATATATTTGTCTTCTACTGTGCTATACTAAAAAAAAACAATTTCTATATAGTTTTCTTTTTTTGTTTACATAAGTTTTTATTGAAGGAACATACAAAGGATTTACATGAGATAAGTGCAATAGAAATTACATATACCAGTGATCATCATGGCTGTGAAGTTACATACTTTTATCCCAGATAAGTAAACTATAATATTTAACAGTAATGTAAATAGTCCGTGGTTCATCGGTGATATAGTATGAATATAAGTCTTTTACTGGGACATGCGTCTCCATTGATGTTTGTTTAGTGCGAATCCCATCATGTTAAACTGAAGGGAAATATACAACCGAACAAAAACTAAACCAAAAGAAATAAGAAGAAATAAAATGTACTGCTATCACAGATATTGTGTATACATAGATCAAAGTCTAGTCACTGTCAAAGGTTTGTCAAAACTGGTGTTCGGAGGTGCTGTTAGAGCGACCCAATCTGCCGGATATGGGCACGAGCCTATCCAGGTGAGGGCCAGGAGTCCCATTTCTTCTCGAAAATCGCCATGGAGTCCACCAGTGTGTGGTGAATGCGTTCCATCAATTTTATCGACTCCATGCGATAAAGAACCTGCGGCCAAGGGACAGATGGTTTACGCCAATTCAGGGCAATTGCCCAATGAACCGCACTCAATAGAGTATGTATTAATCTTTGTTCTGCGGGCATGGTCCCTGGGATATTCGCAAAGAGGAGGCATAACCGTGCCGTTAGGACAACATTGTTCCCAGTGATCTGATGTATCTTAGCAGACACCAGTTGCCACAAAGGATCCAATGCTCCACAGTTCCAGAAGGTGTGGAGGAGAGAACCCTTCTCCCCACAGCCCCTGAAGCAGGCATCCGAGACCAGGGGGAACATTGTGTGCATTCTAACCGGAGTGTAATACCATCTAGTGTGCAATTTTACCACTGTCTCCTTGATTGCTACTGAACGCGTGCACTTATGCATATTATCTATCATGTCGCTCCAGTCTTCCTCAGAGACTGCCTTTTCCAAATCAGCTTCCCATGCTAACACAGCCTGGGATTTAGATTCTGAGTTGAAGTTATTCAAATGACTATAAATCAAGGAAATCACCCCTCTATCCCTGGACCCCTCAAGACATAGCGCTTCAAAAGTAGTTTTGGGGTTCGCCCTCCAAAGTGCGATGGCGTTCTGGTAAAAGTGGCGTATCTGCAAGTACTTGTAGAAATCAGAACGGGGAATACCCCAATTCTGGTTCAGGTCCTCAAAGGACCTCAATCCAGTCCCTAGAGTCAGTGAGCGCAAAGTCACCAGGCCCCGAGAAGACCAGTGCATAAAGTTTAGTTCCGCTCCAAAGGCCCCCGGGAAGTCGGGGTCCCCCAGGAACGAGGACAGGGGGGCCGGTTTAGAGGCTAGGCCGAACTTGTCTCTGTATAGGGTCCAGAGGTAGAGAGACTGCCCCACTACCCGATTGAGAGCTGTAATGTCCCTATGATGAATCGAACCAGTCCACAAGATCCCTGGGAGATAGTAAGGCCTTATGGAGTCGCGTTCAAATCGTCCCAGGAGTGGGGATATGCCATTGTGCAATCTGGAGCAGTCTGGCAGCCAGAAAGTATTTCCATAAATCCGGGCAACTCAGTCCCCCTCTGTTACTAGCCCTATACATCAAGAGTCTACTGAATCGGGGTCTCTTGTCTTTCCAAATGAATCTTAGCAGTTCCGATTGTATGGTCCTAATAGTAGAACAGGACACATACAGAGGGAGGGCCCTAAAGTAAAACAACAATTTGGGAAGAATAGACATCTTGACCGCCTGTATGCGGCCAAGAAACGAGATGTGGTAGGGGGCCCATTGGGACAGTAGCCCTTTAATAGCCGCGAAAACCTGTGGGTAGTTCAAGGCGTACATCTGTTTAAGAGAGGGAGCTAGTTTCACCCCCAGGTATTGCAAAGATGAGGTTGACCAGGAGAATTTGAAGCTATTTTGAAGGGATTCTACCAGAGAGTGCAGGAAATTGATGGGCATAGCTACGCATTTGGAGGGATTGACTGAGTCCCAAGCCAGTTTCAGTCCGGAATGCATCTAACGTGTCCAAAAGGTTTGGTAGGGAGGTCAGAGGGTCAGACAAAATAGTAGGACATCGTCTGCGTAAAGACTTATTTTATAGGTGTTGTCGTGACTGTCATATCCTTTTATGTTCGGGTTATCCGCGATATATCTTGACAGGGGTTCGATCGCTAGTGCGAATAATAAAGGGGACAAAGGGCAGCCCTGTCTAGTTCCCCTACCTAAGGTGAAGAACTCTGAGGAGCAACCGGGGAGTTTGATACATGTTTGGGGTTGTTTGTAGAGGGCATGGAAGCCATTCACAAACCTACCCAGGATCCCAAACCTATGTAGGATCTTGTCTAAGTATGGCCAGAGGACGCTATCGAGAGCTTTATTGATGTCTAAGCTAAGCATGAGGACTTTACAGGAGTGGAGGTTGGCATCCTGAATAATGTTGGTGGCTAGGCGAATATTATCTGTAATCTGTCTGGTCGGGATGAATCAGGGGAGATTAAGGTCTTGATCGAGGCTGCCAGTCTGTCCGCTAGTATGCAACTGAATATTTTCAGGTCATTGTTAATAACCGAAATGGGCCTGAAATTTTGGGGAAGCGAATGGTCTTTTCCTGGTTTAGGGATCAGAGACATATTTGCCATTAGCATTTCATTCGGGAAGGCTCCACCAGATAGTACTGAATTGTATAGTTTTGTTAGTCTAGGGGCCAGTAAGTCAGAAAACTTCTTATAGTACAAGGCCGAGAAGCCGTCGGGGCCCGGGGTCTTTGCAGTTTTCAGGGAGGTCATGACAGCCGTCACTTCCTCCACCGTACACGGGGCATTCAGTGATTCTAGTTGGTCCGCAGACAGTTGGGGCAATAGAATTGAGTCCAGCCACGTTGTGGGGTGTGGAGGGTCAGAGGGTTGGGGGGCCTCTAGTAGAGATTGATAGTAAGATTTAAACAGGTGTAGTGTTTCTTTGGGGTGAGTTGTGAGGTTACCTTTACTACTCCTTAATCTGTAGGTGTGCGTGGGTTGAAGAGATTGTTTCAACTTTCTCGCAAACATGGTCGACGAGGAGTTACTGTACAAGAGAAATTTGGCCTTAGACCATCTCAAGGACTTTTCTGTTTGTTCAGTGAGGATAGCATCCAGTGCTCTCCTCTTTTGATCAATCTGCTCCAACAAGTCAGGCTCCTGGGTTAGACCATGTCTGCGATACAGCCGATCCAAGTCTTCTGTAAGGGAAGTAATTGCTTGAAGTCTCTGTTTTTTTCGGTCAGAGGCCAAATGCATAAGTCTACCTCTCAGAACCACTTTATGCGCTCCCCACAACGACGCCGGGGAAATCTCTCCGACCTCATTATGTGCGAAGTATTCGGAGATGTAGCCACCTATCTGAGACAAAGCTATGGGATCCGTGAGAATAGAATCATTGATTCTCCAGGACCCCACCGCCCTCGGGAGGCCTATATGTGCAAAGGAGCATGACACTATCTGGTGATCTGACCATGGGCATGAGTAAATTCTAGCTGAGGTAGAGTTAGCCGTCATGACTGTCATGGAAAGAATGTAATCTAGCCTTGAGTAGCTGTCATGCGGGTGGGAATAAAAGGTATATTCCTTAGCTCCCACATTATGAGCCCTCCAGGTGTCAATCAGCTGGTTGGATTTGATAAGGTGTCTGAGGGATCTAGGGAAAGCGTTAGAGGCATGTCCAGTCCTACTTCCGTCTAGAGCTGGATGTGCCACCAAATTAAAGTCTCCCCCCACAATCATATGTGAGGAGTGGAATTCATCCAGGGCGAGAAAAAATTGTCTAAAAAACCTGGCTTGGGCGTCGTTCGGGGCATACACAGATGCTATGGTGATAGTTTTCCCCTGAATAGTGCCTTTAACAATCACAAAGCGGCTGTCAGGGTCCTTATATATTTGCTGCAAATCAAATTTTACCGTATTCTTAAAAAAAATAGCAGCTCCGCGGGTCCTGGACTCAAATGTGGTGAAATATCCTTGGCTGTAGGCCTTATCAAAATAGTGCGGGTGGTTTTGGGTAGAGAAATGCGTCTCCTGGAGAAGCAGAATGTCCGCACCCATTCTCTTATAAGTTTTAAAGGCCTTCCTCCTTTTTGTCGGAGAGTTAAAGCCTTTCAGGTTATGTGAAATTACTGTGGTACCCATTAGGCTAAATTAAACTGCAGCTTGTATGCTAAAAATTGCACAGTGAGTCCAGAACCCCCTAGAACCTTACTTATAGGGAGAGTCAAACTCCAGTACCCGCACAGTGTCCAATGCAAAGATTTGTGTTTAACCAGACCCATGTCAGAGGCTGAAACCCCAGGACCCCTCCCGCCCCCGGAGGAGCCCGGAGCAGGCTGAGCCCAGAGTGCCAACCAATGAGTGGAGAAATAACAGTGAGTTAGATGCAGTACAAAACTTGTAAAATAAAAAAGGATAAAAAAAGTGAAAAAACATATAAACAGGTAATCAAGTAACATTTGCAAGCGCTGCAATTTCAACAGTAGCAGGCTTGGTTCTACTTTAAGTAGCAGCTTTGTCGAGGGGGTCGGGGGTAAAACAGACACCCCAACCAAAAAAACATAAGGCCTGAGAAGGAGGCAGGAAAGGGCCAAAAGGAAAAAGATGCCCTCTCCCCCCCCCCCTGCCAAAACAGCAATAGTGAACTCGGACCAAATGGTCCAAACCTCCAAGCAAGGGGGGGGGGAGACCGATCCATCCTGCCAATCATAGCTGGTGCTCCAAGTGCACTTTCCAGGGACATCATGGTCTCCATCCAACCTGCCCGGAGTGGGGGGTTGTACAAACGGACGCGAATGGACGTCAGTTCAAGGGTGAGACAAAACATCAGCTTATTTGCTTGCGGGCCCTATATATGCCCCTCTGAAAAGTCAGGAATCATGGAGGTCAGTGAGCAGTGCGGCGGTCTCTTCTGGGAGGAGGGGTCGCCCAGATGGCTGGCGAACGGGGGGTAGATGGCATCCTGGGGTGGTCCGCTGCGTTCAGGAGGCCCAGTTTTACTAGCAGATCTTTTCCCTCTGAGATTGTGGTGACTGTATACGTGGTACCATTATGCGGGACTTGCAGCTTAAAGGGGAAGCCCCAACGATATCTGATTCTGGCAGACTGAAGGACAGAGGTGACTTCTTTCATTCTCCTGCGCTTATCCAGGGTAGTGGGAGAAATGTCAGGGTAGATCTGCACCGTCACACCATCTAGTTGGATGTTGGGAGTGTTGCGCGAGGCCCTGAGTATGTCTTCTTTAATAAGGTAGTCTTTTAGGCATAATACAATGTCCCTTGAGGGTTTATCGTCAGGGGGCTTAGGGCGCAGAGCCCTGTGCAGCCTGTCGCAGGTGAAGGCTACCGCTGGAGCCTCTGGGAGCAGTGATTGGAAGAGCTTCTGCATTGCCTGCGGCAGGTCTGTGACCGACTCAGGGACACCTCTCACCCTCAGGTTGTTCCTCCTGTTTCTGTTGTCGAGATCCTCGAGGTGGGCTTGCAGGGTCTGGACAGTCTCTACGAGGGTCTCATGGTCTGTCCTCAGGTCGGTGTGAGACACGCACAGCTCGTCATGTTTCGCCTCCAGCATGTCTGTTCTGTCACCCAGGGCCACGATCTCTGTGGACAGCATGCTGGTGGCTTTATGTAGTTCCGACTGAAACTTCCTGGCCAACTTATCATACATTATAGAGAGGCTGTCCTCCAAGTCCGCTTTAGTAAGCTGGGTAGGGTACTCACAATCTCCCATTGCGTGTTGCGGCGATGAGGCTGAGGCCTGCGAGCACGCCGGAGCCGGCTCAGCCTGGGCGCCATCTTGGGACATCTTGTTCTGTTCCCGCACGCGGAGTAAATAGTTTGTCAGGGACCTTTGGGCCGGTTTTCCACGGCGATTCCTAGGGCCCGTCATGCGCTGGGTGTTCCGCCAGGGGTGTTGAGTGATATGGTGCTCGGATTGCGATCTGATGGCCCCGGGGAATCAGCTTTTGTCTCCGGTCCTTGCGGAGCTCTTAGCCCTTGCTTCCGTCCAGGTCCGCGCCGCGCATGCGCCCCCTCTATATAGTTTTCTTCTACTGTGCTATACTAAAAAAAAAAACATTTTTTTTGAATAGCATTTTCTGCAGTTCTGTAGCTGTGCGATTCAGCGGTTACGTACTGTGGGTGTGTTCTGCTCTTCCAAAAACACCCATTTAGGGCAAGATCCTAAATTTGGAAAATATGAGGAGAAGGTCAAAGAGACGTGGTGGCCCCGGTCGTGGTGCTGCTGGTGGAGCTCCTGTTGCAGGGAGAGGACGTGGTGGATCTGTGCCAGATACACGCACAAGTGAAACACCTTCCTCAGGTGCGAGTAGGCGACCGAACCTGCGGCGGTATTTTGTCGCGCCTAATGAGACGCTGACAGTGCCTCGGGTTCCTTCACATTGTCTCCCACCCACTCTTCTGATGAAAGATCAGAGTTGGCACCTGAAACCCATGTCCATCAGTCTTTCACCTCACCCCCTTGCAAATCAGCCAAGCAGTCTGAGCCCCAAATCATGCAGCAGTCTCTTCTGCTTTTCGATGACTCTGTTAGCAGGGTTTCCCAGGGCCATCCACCTAGCCCTGCCCCAGAAGTGGAAGAGATTGAGTGCACCGATGCCCAACCACTTATGTTTCATGATGAGTACATGGGAGGACCATCGCAGCACGTCTCGGATGATGACGAAACACAGGTGCCAACTGCTGCTGCTTTCGCAATTGTGCAGACAGACAAGGAGGGCAGGGGTGAAGACTGGGTGGAAGATGATGTGGAGGATGATGAGGTCCTCGACCCCACATGGAATCAACGTTATGCAGGTGACCAGTGTAGTTTGGAGGAAAAGGCGGTGGTCGCACAGAGCCACCAGCACAGCAGAAGAGGGAGCAGGGTGCAAAAGCGGAGTGTCCGTCCCCTAGACAGTATGTCTGATACTGCCCAACGCAGCAAGGGACCGAGCACACCAAAGCCAGGTCCAAGGAGATCCCTAGCGTGGCAGTTCTTCACACAATGTGCTGATGACAAGACACGAGTGGTTTGCACGCTGTGCAATCAGAGCCTGAAGCGAGGCATAAACGTTCTCAACCTGAGCACAACCTGCATGACCAGGCATCTAAGTGCAAAGCACGAGCTGCAGTGGAGTAGACACCTCAAAAACCAAGAAAGGTCTCTGGCTCCTCCTGCTTCCTCTTCTGCTGCAGTCTCGGCCTCTTCATCCACCTCTGTAGTGACAGTGGCACCTGCCACCCTGCAAACAGAGGATCTGCCGGCAACACTACCACCTGGGTCACCAACCATCTCCACAATGTCCCATGGAAGCGTTCAGCTCTCTATCTCCCAAACATTGGAGCGGAAGAGGAAGTACCCCCCTAGCCACCCGCGATCCCTGGCCCTGAATGCCAGCATTTCAAAACTCCTGGCCTTTGAAATGCTGTCATTCCGTCTGGTGGAGACGCAGAGTTTTAAAAGCCTGATGGCATTGGCTGTCCCACAGTACGTCGTGCCCAGCCGCCACTACTTTTCCAGGCGAGCCATCCCTTCCCTGCACAACCAAGTGGGGGACAAAATCAGGTGTGCACTGCGCAATGCCATCTGTGGCAAGGTCCACCTAACTACGGATGCGTGGACCAGTAAGCACGGTCAGGGACGTTATAGCTCCCTAACAGCACACTGGGTAAATGCAGTGGCGGCTGGGCCTGAGGCAGATAGCAGTTTGGCGCATGTCCTTCCACCACCGAGGATTGCAGGGCGCTTCAGTTTGCCTCCTGTTGCTAACTCCTCCTACTCCGCTTCCTCATCCTCTACCGCCTCCTCATCCGGTCAGTGTAACACCTTCACCACCAATTTCAGCACAGCCAGGGGTAAACGACAGCAGGCAGTTTTAAAACTTTCCTGTTTGGGGGAAAAACCCCACACCGCGCAGGAGTTGTGGAGGGACATGGAACAACAGACCAATGAGTGGTTGCTGTCAGTGAGCCTCAAGCCCGGCCTGGTGGTGTGCGATAATGGGCGAAATCTCGTAGCAGCTCTGGGCCTAGCCGGTTTGACGCACATCCCTTGCCTGGCGCATGTGCTGAACTTGGTGGTCCAGAGGTTCCTTAAAAATTACCCCAATATGCCAGAGCTGCTGCAGAAAGTGCGGGCTGTGTGTGCGAACTTTCGGCGTTCTCACCCTGCTGCTGCTCGCCTGTCAGGGCTGCAGCGTAACTTCGGCCTTCCCGCTCACCGCCTCATATGTGACGTGCCCACAAGGTGGAACTCCACCTTGCACATGCTGGCCAGACTGTGCGAGCAGCAGCAGGCGATAGTGGAGTTTCAGCTGCAGCAATCACGCGTGAGTCGCTCTGCGGAACAGCACCACTTCACCACCAATAACTGGGCCTCCATGCGAGACCTGTGTGCCTTGTTGCGCTGTTTTGAGTACTCCACCAACATGTCCAGTGCCAATGACGCCGTTCTCAGCGTTACTATCCCAGTTCTATGCCTCCTTGAAAAAACTCTTCGGGCGATGATGGAAGAGGATGTGGCACAGGAGGATGAGGAGGAGGAGGAGGAAGCGGGATCATTTCAAAGGCTTTCAGGGCAGTCTTTCACAAGTGGCTACGAGGGTGGGTTCCTGCACCAACAAACGCCAGGTACACAATTGTCCGGCAGAAAGGGCACAGTTCTGGAGGATGACGAGGTGGACGAGGAGATGGAGGAGGAGGAGGAGGAGGAGGAGCCATTTTCACAGCAGGGTGGCACCCAGACCAGCTTGTGGCCATCACTGGTGCGTGGCTGGGGGGATACAGAGGACACAGACGATACACCTCCCGCAGAGGACAGCTTTTCTTTGCCTCTGGGCAGCCTGGCACACATGAGCGATTACATGCTGCAGTGTTTCCGCAATGACCGCCGAGTTGCCCACATTTTAACTGGTGCTGATTACTGGGTGGCCACCCTGCTGCATCCCCTTTACTAGTACAACGTACCGTCCTTAATTCCCTCACTGGAGCGGGATCGTAAGATGCGCGAGTACAAGCGCACGCTGGTAGACGCGCTGCTGGTGGCATTCCCACCTGACAGCGGGCGTACGGTGGAAGCACAAGGCGAAGGCAGAGGAGGAGGAAGAGGTCGCCAACGCAGCCGGGGCACCGGCAGCACCTCAGAAGGCAGGGTTAGCATGGCTGAAATATGGAAAAGCTTTGTCAGCACGCCACAACAACCAGCACCACCAGCTGAGATGGAACGTCTTAGCAGGAGGCAGCATTTCACCAACATGGTTGAGCAGTATGTGTCCACAGGCCTACACGTACTGGATGACGGGTCTGCCCCCTTTAACATCTGGGTCTCCAAATTGGGCACATGGCCTGAGCTTGCCCTTTATGCCTTGGAGGTGCTGGCCTGCCCTGCAGCCAGTGTATTATCTGAATGTGTATTTAGCACGGCAGGGGGCGTTATCACAGACAAGCGCAGCCGCCTGTCCAGAGCCAATGTGGACAAGCTCACGTTCATTAAAATGAACCAGGCATGGATCCCACAGGACTTGTCCATACCTTCTGCAGAATAGACATGTATACCGATGTTGTGACAAAAACTGTCCGGCCATCGGATTGTGTCCGGCCCATACTGCGAAGGCGCAGCGCTTGCGCAGTACAGAGGACAAGGAGATTCACAAAATCTCCGAAGATGAACGGCGCCTGCGCTGTGAGTGCAGGTTCAAGCCCCACCATCCAAGTGGATATACGGTAGCACATAGTAACAGGGCCCCTCACGGGCTCGGTTCGATCGCCACGCTTCGGGCACGGCCTCACTTGGCTCGGCTTGAACCACGGATGGTGTGGCCTTCACCTGAATTCACCACGCAGGCGCTGTTCGTCTTGGGAGATTTTCGAAATCCCCTTGTCCTACATACTGAGCAAGCGCAGTACAGGGTGGACACTATTTGACGGGGGACAGAATTTGACACATCACCGGCCTTACCCAGCCATTGTTGTATTTTTGAACCAGTGTTGGCTACCTCGTCCTCCTCCACCGCCGCTTCCACCTACACAGCCACATCCACCGCCACCTCAACCTCCTACTCCATATGGACCTCGTCCTCCTAGGTCAAGATTATAATTTTTATTTTATTTTTTTGTAGCGCACAGATCCTTTCCCCCTTACCTGCCTTTATGTTGTTGGCTCCTCGCAGGAGGGAGAAAGGCACACCGCACTACCAGCCCGTACCCTCCTATAAAAAGAGGTTGAGCGGTGTACTTGACGGGCCGTGTCCACAGCCGGAGTCAAAACTCCTCCAGAGGATGATTCTCACCTCTACTGTAGGTAGAGGCAAGTCCTTTAATTCCCAGTAAAGTCAATGTCCACACCAGCTGAAATTACAACTCTTATTCTGTCATGGCAAAATAAACTCTACTCGGATAGAAAAGGTTAGAGCAAAGAAACAGGACAGCTTAAGGTGTGGAGGAGGTCCAGGCACAAACGTAGCACATTCACTTCACTGCTTAGGTTTCTCAAACAGTTTTAGGTGCACGGTCTCTGCCACAGACCTTGAGGTTGGTCTCTGCCACAGACCGGGTGTACAAGGCCCCTGCCACGGACCTGGAGAACTTTGGTCTCTGCCACAGACCAGGGTGTATAAGGCCCCTGCCACAGGCCGGGTGAATAAGGCCTCTGATACAGTCAAGATGACCTTGAGCTTCTCCTTCTACGAACCTAGCCCATATCAAGGGGAAGACATCTCTCCAGGGAGTCAACAGACCCTTCCTTCACCGTGACTCCCGCATCGGTCCATCAGAATGATCCTCCCTTCCCTGGAACATGGTCCCCTACACAAGGTGGCACCCTAAGACTCCTCGACCCTTAGCGGACTCCAGACGAAGGCTCTGGACTCCAGGCTTTACTCCCGCACCTAGGCCTCCATACCCAGGGCAGCAGGAACTCCAGGATAGTACCTCACCCTGGGCTAAAGGTACCCAAGATGGAACAGGAACACATGCACCCAGGCCGAAGGCACCTGGGCGTGGACCCCACTGGAAATCAGCCCCCAGGCCAAAGGTCTGCCCCTTTTATATGCTCTCCCGGCATGCACAGCAGGTTCACCACCCCGTTGTACAGCACAGCACAGCACTGTATCGGCGGTTCAACCCTAGCCTACCATGGCAGCGCCACCTGTAGGCCGCAGGGAACTGCACATCAATACTGTCCCCCGAGGACAAAATGGTCCATGAATCCTACAGAATTAGGGTGTTTGAGCCTATTTAACACTCAAACACTTCCCTTAAATTTAGCACCCCGCTACATTTTTATTTCAAAGTATTTTATTTTCCCACTAGCTTATGCATTAAATTGAATAATTTATTCCAGAAAGGGCGTATTCTGGGGCATTCCCACCATATGTGTGGCATCGTGCCGTTGAGTTTCTGAGGTTCTTAATGACTTCCCGTACCTCTTCTGCTGAAAAGGGGGCCTCCAGCATATTTTTTAATTTTTTTATTTTTTTTATGTTATTTTAAGTTATTTCCCTATCCACATTTGTTTGCAGAGCACTTGCCATGCTCTTAACAACATTTTGCTGCCATTTGCAGCCCTCTAGCCCTTTCCATTACTTTTTTAGAGCCTTTTTAGTCCTTAGAAGTCCGGGTCCCCATTGACTTCAATGGGGTTCGGGTCCGGGTTCGGGTTAAAGTTCGGTCCCGAACCCAAACTTTTTTCCGAAGTTCGGCCGAACCCGTCGAACCCGAACATCCAGGTGTCCGCTCAACTCTATACGCTAGTCCTACTGACCTGGAAAATACCTACTCCTGGAGATCAATAGGAGAGGTTACCAGGTTACATGAGATGGGTTGTATAACCGGATTAAATACATTTCCAGAATGGATAGGTCCAGATATGGAACCCTTTACGTCTGCTCTGCGCTCTAAGCGGATGAAGTCTGCGCCATTTAATCTCAGGGCTCCATTATTGTCCTTGTTGGGAGGCCTGGGATTAAACAGCAATATTCATGAAGCCACTACCCTTTTAAGCCAGTTGGGGGATATAGAGGAGGCTAAAACAAAACCTCTCAGGGCAGTAGATAAGGTCAAGGCCAGACAGGAAGAATACAAGCAGAAAAGAACAGAGAAGAAACGGAATGGGGTAGAGAAGACAGAAGGTGAAGAGAAAACCAGGCTAGTTATTTCTTGGAAAGAAATGTGGGTGGACCTATTAAAGGCAGGAGTACCTAAAGATGAGATAGATGGCATTTCTACTGCAGAAATGCTGAAGAGGTGGAAACATTTAGTAGGGAAAACTGTCAGGGTTAGAAACACTACTCCTAGTGAAGATAACATCAGCCTAGACTTAGAGGAAACAGAACAGACCCCTCCTGTTAGCCCCAAACCAATTCCCAAAACTGAACATGAACCCAAATCCCTTTATCCTGGGGAGGAGTTAGAGAGAATCAGAAAAGGGGATTGGGAGGTTCCTTATCCTTTATGAAGGGAAGGTGAGTCTCCTGTAATAGCAGTGAGGGCAGTGACAGCAGGAGACCGACGCCCATATGCACCTGTCACTGTATGGTGGGGGAAGTCATCTTCTCCTACACATGTAATGGCTTTAGTTGATAGCGGAGCTGAAGTTACACTTTTACAAGGAAATCCTTCCCACAAAGGAGAAATGATTTATGTAGAATGTTTGGGAGGGCAAACTACACCAGCAGTTAGGATACGGGTGAAATTGGCTATTGGCAAGGGATCAGGATTTATGACAAATGTTTTGGTATCAGAGTTACCCGAAAATATTCTTGGGATGGATGTACTTCAAGGTCAGTCAATTCAAACTGAAAGAGGTACATTCACATTCGGGTATCCTGATAAAGCGTATCTGGTAAGGGCGGTGAAGGCTTTGGTCAGAGGTCATGCGAAATGGACCCATGTCTACATTCCTCCACCAGAGAAGCCAGTCTGTCTCAAGCAGTACAGACTTCCTGGAGGCCACAAAGAAATTGGGGAGACTATTCAAGAACTGTTGAGAGTAGGGATCCTTAGACCTGCTGTAAGTCCTTTCACGTCTCCGGTGTTCCCAGTAAAGAAACCTAATGGGACATTTAGAATGACTGTGGATTACAGAGGTCTAAACAAAGTGGCACCTCCATTGAAGTCAGCTGTACCAGATATGATCTCAATTGTTGAGAAAATTGCTAAAGATGCAGGAGAATATCATGCTGTGATAGACCAGGCTAATGCTTTCTTTTCAATTTTGATAGACCCAGAGTGTCAAGACCAGTTTGCTATGGTGTGGGACGGCCGCCAGTACACTTTCACTGTCCTTCCGCAAGGCTATCTTCATTCTCCAACGATTTGTCATGGACTGATTGCCCGAGATTTAAGTACCCTGAATTTGAAAGTCGCTGTGTTTCACTACATTGATGACATCATGATCTCTGGGACAAAAGAAGATGTAACTGAAGCACTGCACCTGCTGATACAACACTTGGAGAACAGAGGGTGGGCTATCAACAGAGACAAAGTCCAAGGAGCTGCCACAGAGGTGAAATTCCTAGGAATGATGTGGACTGGGCCACAGAGGAAGATTCCAGAGACAGTTGTGCAAACTATCCAGGCGCTGTCACCCCCTACTACCAAAAAGGAGGCACAGAAGTTCATTGGAGTTGTGGGATTCTGGAGATCGTTCATCCCACATCTTGGACTGATATTGAGACCTATATACAATGTTACCAGAAAAAAGACTGAGTTCTCATGGGGTTCAGAGCAGCGGACTGCATTCCTGGCTGCTAAAGAAGCTATTTTGCAGCATCAGGCAATTGGGACCCGTGAGAAAAGGAGTACCATTTCAGCTGGATGTAGTGGAGCAGAATGGTACCATATCTTGGAGTCTGTGGCAGCCAAATGAAAAGAAAGGACTGAGAGCAATACCTATTGGATTCTGGTCCAAACAACTGACAGGGGCACAGACGAGATACACGCCCCTAGACAAGTACCTGTTTGGGGCCTACACAGCACTTCAACATGTAGAGACCATTACAGAAAAGGACACAGTCACCATCCATACTGCATTGCCAATAGCAGGATGGCTGAGAGATAATGGACTGACCACTTGGGCAGCTGTAGCCCAGAACCAGACACTGATGAAATTGAAGTGGTACCTTCAAGAAAGAGGGGGTATTGCAGCTGGGGATGTTGGAGACATTTCAAAACAGTTGGCAGGGCTTGTTACTTTTACCAGCACCCGGCCAGAAGAAGAAATTCCTGTGCTGCAGTCATCCCCCATTCAAGAGGCTCCACCCTTTGAGTCTCTGTCAGAAGACATGAAGGCATGACATGAAGACATGAAGGAGTCAGCATGGTTCACTGATGGTTCAGCCATAATCACCTCGTCTGGGCGTAAATGGACAGCAGCAGCCTACAACCCAAGTACAGACACAGTCCTGCAGGAGTCCGGAATCGGAGGGTCTAGTCAGTATGCAGAGTTGAAAGCTGTGGTGATGACTTTTCAGGAGGATCCTTCTTCCCTTGTCACTATCTACACTGACAGCTGGGTGGTTTTTAAAGGACTGACAACTTGGATGCCCACGTGGAAGTCCAATGAATGGATGATTCATGGAAAGGTGGTGTGGGGAGGCAAGGAAGTCTGGGACTACATCTGGAAGGAAGCTTACTCCCGCACCATAAAAGTGGGGCATGTTGATGCACATGTGCCCCTAGTACCAAACTTTGAGAACTATAACAGAGTTGCAGATGAAATCGCCAAAGTGAAGGCAGTTGTGCCAATTGATCCTGTTTTGATGAACTTGGCCAACTGGGCCCACAAGCAATCTGGACATTTGGGGCAGAAAGCAACATATGAATGGGCACAGCAGAGAGGATTGCCTATATCCATGGACATGATAAAGACTGTAATAGGGAACCAAGAGTGACATATCTGAAGCTGAAGCCTATCTAGGAATGAGAGGGAATCTGGCAGGAAGGTTTGAAGTTATATTTGCATTGGCAGATGAGCTTCAAGACAGTGGCTGGGACTCTAACTGGTTAGTGGATACTTCTCAGCAAAAGTGGAAAGTGAGGCTACATAACATCAAACCTTCCAAAATAAACAGCAGTGATCTTCTGGGAAATATCAGTATATTTCCTCTCCTCCCTATTGATGTTCTTTGGGAGGGTCAGAGGTGCATACAGGCAGGTGGCAAAGTATTGGTCAGATATCCAGGTAAGAAGCCATTTAGAGGAGAGATTGTAGCTGAAGGGCCAGGATCTACTGTTTATGTAATGTTAGAAGGAACAGATAATCCGCTTTGTTTTCCACTCCACAGGCTATCTCCGATTTGATCCATAGGAAGACCAGAGAAAAGTGGTTACATGATGGAAAGAATGACGGAAGATCGCAAGAGTTGTGAAAGGCCTTTGATGTATTTCAAACCTGGACTTGTTTCTAAAGAACTTTAGAATTTACTTTCTAATGAACTATTATCCAAAGACTGAAACACCTTCCCAGTGACAGAAATATGGGAGGGGTTGCATTTAAGGAAAATTCATGTGTAGAATGAGTTGTTAGTAATGAAGAGATTTTCTGTGTAGTCTGAGAGAAAAAAAAAAATCATAGGGCGGAATGTGTTACGTTTGTTAAAAATATGATTTTTATTATATTAATCAGACATAGGATACATGGGACAATATTACAATAGTGAGTTGGTCAGATTACTGTCAGTCTTTTGGTTTGAGTAGATTTCTCAAACAAATGCTGTTTTCATACAATGGGGTTAGATACCATTGTTGTATTCAACAGGATAGCTACAGTAAACAAGTAAGACATTACTTGTTTGAGATTTCTTTCAGCTCTCAAACTGAAAGAATGACTGTTAGATTACTGACAGGTTTGGGTTGAGTAGACAATAGGTAGATAGCATTGTTGTATTCAACAGTCCATTGTTTCTACAGCTACAGTAAACAGGTATGTTTTCTGTTGTTTGGTAACTCAGCCTGACACATAAAAGCAGGCATAAGCTAGGACACAGGGACACACATCATGTTGCTGTAAGATCAGAAGAAGCCACTCATCATAAGAAGAAGATGTCTGGTTACCAGCAATGGAGATCATGAACATAGCGTAATCGAAGTTAAGTAACCTTTAAATGTATTTGTACTGTTATAGACCATAGACTGTTCATTTGCTAGGCATTTTGCTTGTTATAGAGATCTGTCAGTCTTGTATTGTAGTCCTAATATTGTAATAGTTTTGTATGTACAGCATCTTGTATAGTAAAAGCACATTTACACACTGCAGAAGTCTCAGCTTCCTTGTTATACCACAGAGTAACCTTGCTAGATAGACGCAATGTCAAGGTCACCTGTGGCCAGGTGACAGATGCACACCGTAGGGGGACAGGAGTGCACCGCAAGGTAGTGAACCCTATGGCTGACTGCTGCGGATAGGAAACTGGGTGATTGTGGAAAGCGGGACCAGAGGAGCACAACCGGGATCCTAACGGAAGCTAGAGCCAAGATTCCCCAGGGCGCGGAGTCTAAGACCCAGCTGGTCTTCTCCAGGGCCTCTAGTGGTGAGGATGTTATGCTGCAGGCTGGGACCAGGTCGCGGCCCCTGGAGTTTCCTAGCTCACGCCCCGTAGGATAAGGGGAAAAGAGGGGAAGCAGCAGCACACGATAAGAGAGAACCGAATAACAAGCTGAAGGTCAGGGGCCACAAGCAGACAAGGATAACGAAGAACGAGCCGAAGGTCAAGGGTCACGAGCAGACAGGGATAGTCGGGGACAAGCCAATAACGTAACAGAGAGACAGACGTAGCACACGGCAGGCAGGAACCCAAACACACAATGCCTAACAAACACGTTGATCCGCAAAGCAGGCTTGCAGTGCACAGGTTAATATAGTGTTCTGTGATAGGGCCTGGGGTGGAGTCAGGCTGGGAGGAGATTATAAAGGAAGCCAGGTGAAAGGGTTCTGGCCTCTAAGATGAACACATGGGAAGGAAGGTAAGCTGACAGACAAACACTACTGCATATCCATGACACGCAAGCAAAACAGGCGGAACTGTGTCAGCTGAGAAACGCCTATCACGGAAGTGACCAGGAGGAGACCACGAGTTTTAAACGATGGACGCCCGCAGCCTCTCAATATTTTCAGGTACACTGACTCGAGTATAAGCCATGGGGGGCATTTTCAGCCCAAAAAAAGGGCTAAAAATCTTGGCTTATACTCGAGTATACAGTGAGGTCCATAAATATTGGGACATGGACACAATTCTAATCGTTTTGGCTCTATACACCACCACAATGGATTTGAAATGAAATGAACATTGGCTGCCAATGGAACTGGTTCTCTTGTGTTTATTTTTTTTTTATTCTTTTATTTAAAAGTTCATAAGTAAAAATACATAAAAACATACATTTCCAAAAAGATATGAGCAAAACAATGGATAAACACAACATCGGTACAAAACATATTTCAAAGGCATATAAACAAAATATTACAAAATAACATAACCCACCCACTTCCCTCTCAAAGACCCACCCACAAACCCCAAAAATTTACATAACAACATCAAAAATATCAAATAGCATATATAAAAAACAAAAAAGATAGCAAAAATACATCATAACAACAACAATCAATAACAAGAAAAAATATTTACAACAAACCCATTCCCACTCTTCATAAGAAAAACCATCAAAACTATCCCTACAATATACTGTCCCTCCACCCTATCCCTACACAAACAAAAAACACTCCTAAACACTTTCTCCACACTGTCCCTTCACCACCACCTGCACTCACCCTGAAAAACAAAAAATAAACGGTTAATCATCAAAAAAAACATAAACAACACATAATCCCAATACTATATACAACAATATTTGAACCCAAGCCCTCCAGCACCAAAGACACCAACCTCCTCCCCTTCCACCATCTCATTATTATTATCCCTTTTTTATTTTATAGACGGAACACAATCACCCCAGACTTCCAAACCACACCTCTTTATACCACTTACAACCCACACACAAAAAACATGGTCACTTAAACAAAACAAACCTCCTCAGCTCACAATCTCACACCATACATTCCATCCCTCCTAAACAAGACAAAATCAGACATGCCCCCAAAACCCCCAACCCACTAACCCACTCATTCCACTCACAACAAACTCATACCTCCCACTCACCAAACGCCTCCCACCAACAGCCACACACACACACACCATACACCCCCTCTCCCCACACATACTCTCAAACACATATACTTACACCACGACCAACACTGCAATAATAGATTCCTGGACATGGGAATAAAAATACAAAAAAAAGAACATTAGCACACACCGATCCAGCCTACATGTACACCCCCCTTCACTAACACATACATTCCACCACACCCTCACACTTTCAACCCCATTCAAAAAAAAAACAAATATTACCACCTCCTCCCACCCCTCCACCAAACTTACAAACACACCAAAGTTCCTCACTTACATCCTGAAATGAAAAAAACTAAAAAGTTAGAAAAAAAACACACTGGCCCTGGTCCACATGTACAACCCTCCTGGACGTCAAATTACCAAACTATAAACAGGAGACCAGGAAGATACTACCTGTTACCCCTTGTCCCACTTCGGGTTTTCAGCGACCCACTCACAACCCTCTTCAAAGCACCTATAATTTTCCTTCTCTTGGTACTCCGGGCCCCACGGTACCCTGTCACCTCCTGCAGCTGTTCCACCTTATCCACACTAATATACGACTGCCCCGAACCATCCGAGTCGCCAGCCAGATCTTCCTCCGCAGGATCCACTCCACTAGGAAAGTCCTTGATCACCTGGGATGGAGACAAAGGGCAAATGTTCTTCCTTTTTAAAGAGTCCAAGCTCAGGTCCATCTCCTCCTGCCCTGACACCTCACTACTTGGGCCAGCACCATCCCCATCAGCCTCCGATGCCTCCCTTCCCTGCTCGCCCTCCGCTGCCAGGGCCTCGGGCACGCATTCAGCAGCGCCAAAATGCGTGTCCCCCACAGCAGCATCAAGAGGCTCGCTGGGAAGATCATCGGCAGAGGCTGGTACTGCCACAGGGGGAATTCCAGTGGACCTGTTCCCATCCACCACATTGGCATAGGAGGAGACGCCTTCCGCCATCTCCAACCTGCCCTTACATTCTCCACCCGGCTCCTGATCCCGCGGTCCAGGCTGACTTCCTCGGGGCACCTTAGGGCAGTTCCTTGCCAGGTGGCAACCGCTGCCACAGAAGTGACACCTTCTGCCTTCCCTGCACTCTGCAGGCTTATGGCCAGGTTTAAAACAATTTCTGCAGACTTGGCCAGTCTCACACTCCTCCTTAGTGTGGCCAAAGGAGAAGCACTGGCGGCAGAAGGTGGGCTGCCCAGGGTACCACAGGTACCCGCGATTAGCCCCAATTGAGAAGGTCTGTGGTGGGTGCCTAACGCCTCCGATACCATCCAGATCCCGTTTCTGCTGGACCCAAAACTTACGTTTGCCATTAAATGTCCCAAAAACATTTGTCTGTTTGGATCCAGCAGAAACGAAATCGCAATACAGGGACGAGAAGGCCCTGATCTCCTCGTCCTTCACAAAAGGGTTGTACATGTGGACCACAACCGGCAAGCGCTGCTTGCTCTCAGAGCAGTGGACTGAGATGCCCTCCAGTAACGGGTCGCCCGCCTTCTCTGCCAACCGCAACCAACATGTCTGCAAATCTGCCTTATTCCAAAAGGTGACATCATATACACCAGTGGAAGGAAAGCACTGCACGCAAAAAATACTGTCACGAGCCATACCCAAAAGGTCCTCGATTAGGCGCTTCTGTATGTAATGCAGACCAACATCGTCCCGTCTCTGTTCCACAACAGATAAGCGGACTGTATTTGGAGCATCAGGTGCAAGCACCATGTTGGCCTACAATCTACCCCACATTCCACAAAGGAGAAGTGAGTAGAGGATCGTTCCTCTTTGCCTGGGGACTAAGCCTTGGGCCAATAGCAGCAAGGGGGGGCCCTTCGAAGAGAGACGCTCCCCCCAAGGCCGACCTTCGGGTACCCCAGGCACCCTTCAGCCAAGATACAAGCACTCTCACCCGCTCCTTTAGCTTGAACCGTTACTCTCTGATCTGGTGTCCAGCGTGAAGTGCTTACAGATGATTGCCATTTAGCCACGCCCCTGACATGTTTCGTCATACAGACTTATTCATGGGATTGGCCAAACGGAACGGCAACCCATCCTCTTATATCCCCCACGTGAAGCACTGGCGGTGACTATTCAACGGCGCATGCGCTCACCTCGTGTCCCTGTGTCCACAATATTCCGAACACCACGTCAGTACAAAGTGGAACATAGATCCTTTCACAAGGAGCTACCAAATTCACATAAAAAGTACTCATTTAGTATTTCATTTAGCTTAGATATAATTTAACATGTGATGTTACACATGAGCACCGAGCTATGCTAAAGCGCGAATAATTAAATAATAATGAATGATTATTAACAAATTTTGCTAGACTCATTCTAAAAAACTGGGTGCCAGCATAGTCAACCACAGTGACCCCTCAGCAGGGCCAGGGACCAGGTGCCAGCCAGCTACCCACAGCAGGGCCAGGGCAGAGTGCTAGCCCAGCCACCCACAGTGACCCACAGCAGGACCATGGACCAGGTGCCAGCCAGCTACACACAGCAGGCCAGGGTGCCAGCCAGCCACCCACAGTGACCTGCAGCAGGGCCAGGGACCAGGTGCCAGCCAGCTATACACAGCAGGGCCAGGGTGCCACCCACAGTGACCCACGGCAGGTCCAGGGTGCAAACCAGCCACCGACACTGACCCACAGCAAGGCCAGGGTGCCAGCCATCCACCCACAGTATTTTTATATGGTGATGCGCCGTTGAATAGTCTCCACCAGTGCTTTACGTTGGGGGTATAAGAGAACGAAACATGTTGGGGGCGTGGTGAAACGACAATCATCTGTAAGCACTTCACGCTGGAACCAGATCAGAGTGTAATGGTCCGAGCTAGAAGAGCGGGTGAGGGTGATATCTAAGCCGTACACCTTGGGTTCGCCGTGACCACACTATATACTACTACAGACGTTTTCTCCAAGAGCTGTTTCCTGTGATTTTACCTGCTAGCTTTGAAGTGATGTGATGTGAGTATAATGGTTGAGGTTTTTCACATAGCGGTTTATTAAACTGGTTTTACAATATTACACTATTTGGAGCACTTTTTATTTACATGCTTGCGGCTGGATAACGGAGATCAGCTAACCCTGTCTGTGTGGTTTAAAGCGATTTTTGTCAAGCACGAGAGTGTAAGGCATAATTATCTGGTGAGTGTGTTATCCAAAGTGGGCGTGATTCACTGGCACTTAGTGGTGTGATGGAAGATCAGAAAACGTTTACACAGGATCAACTCTTTTTCGGATGAATTTCATTATGCTTAGGGATGAGCCGAACACCCCCCTGTTCGGTTCGCACCAGAACCTGCAAATAGCCAGAATGTTCTCGTGAACTTTAGAACCCTATTAAATACAAGGGACTCGAACGTTCAAAATCAAAAGTGCTAATTATAAAGGCTAATATGCAAGTTATTGTCCTAACAAAGTGTTTGGGGACCCGGGTCCTGTCCCGGGGGACATGTATCAATGCAAAAAAAAGTTTTAAAAACTGACGTTTTTTCGGGAGCAGTGATTTTAATAATGCTTAAAATGAAACAATAAAAGTGAAATATTCCTTTAAATTTCGTACCTAGTGGGTGTGTATAGTATGCCTGTAAAGTCGCGCTTGTTTCCTTTGCTTAGAACTGTCCCTGCACAAAGTGTAATTTCTGAAGGAAAAAAAATCATTTAAAACTCACTCGCGGCTATAATGAATTGTCGGCTCCCGGCAATACATAGAAAAGTCATTGATAAAAAAATAAAATAAAAAAAAAGCGTGGAGGTCCCCCCAAATTCAATTACCAGGCCCTTCAGGTCTGGTATGGATATTAAGGGGAACCCTTCCGCAAATTAAAAAAAAAATGGCGTGGAGTTCCCCCAAAAATCCATACCAGACCCTTTATCCAAGCATGCAACCTGGCAGGCCGCAGGAAAAGAGGGGGGACAAGAGAGCGCCCCCCCTCCTGAACCGTACCAGGCCACATGCCCTCAACATGGGGAGGATGTCCCCTTGTTGATGGGGACAAGGGCCTCATCCCCACAACCCTTGCCCGGTGGTTGTGGGGGTCTGCGGGCGGGGGACTTATCGGAATCTGGAAGACCCCTTTAACAAAGAGGACCCCCAGATCCCGCCCCCCCTATGTGAATTGGTAAGGGGTACATTGTACCCCTACCATTTCACAAAGAAAGTGTAAAAAAAATGTAAAAAAAACACACAGACACCTTAGAAAAGTCCTTTATTAAAAATAAAACAATAAAAAAAAAAAAAACATTCCAGAGATGAAATCCAGTGTCCCGCGGCGATCTGATGTCCAGCGCTGTCCACACAAGACGTCATTGGCTGAGCCTGAGCGGACCTGATGGGGAACTTCCTCTGTAGTGTATTAAATGAATAGACCCGCCCCTTCTAAAGTTCCCCATCAGGTCCGCTCAGCCAATGACGTAGGTGTAAGGCTAAGCGGACCAGATGCGAAACGTGAGAAGGGGCGGGTCTATTCATTTATTACACTGTGGAGGAAGTTCCCCATCAGCTCGAACTCGAAGCTCATCCCTAATTATAATAAAAATAAAAATAAAAGGAACAAGTGCGCCAATGTGAATTAACCAATGTATGAATGTTAGTACCAACACATAGAAATATATACAAGCCTCATTCTAAGCGGCCAATGGAGTCACGGCAATTAAACCAAGCCTCCATACCACCAGAAAGGCCCGGCCCTGAACCAACACATAACCAAGCCTCACTTTGATCACAGGCAGCGGTATATGAATAGACAAAGTTAACCCCAAATATATTAAAAATAGGAGGTGAACATATAAAACAGCATTTAAGTCGTAAAACTCATTTATAATGAACCTTATCATGTGTGTGGGCGGGCAGGATGTCCAAATTAATAAACAACCTCCACCCGTCCACCACAATATGGTATACCATTTGAAAAATATAGGAATACTTTGAAAAGTATGTTATAAGGATACATACTAATATCTATAAAGATAGAAATGTATACACACATAAAAAAATGATAATAAAAAGGTTCTATATGTATTGTTGCATATTATAACCAGTGGAGGTCAAAAAAAGACAAAAAAATATACCTCAACTAGAAACAGCAACAGAAAAAGGGAAAGGGGGGGAGGAATATTCTAAAGTGTGAGGGCCCATTGGGGGTCCCTTGGATGGTAAATTGGACATATAAGGATATATAATGGCAAACAATTGTGGTCACCAATATAGCAAGATCCACATATGCAAAGCAAGCTCCCACTTATCACAGACTAAGAGTTATCGATGAAAGCGTTGAGATCTACTTCAACGTTCATCCCATATGGTACATAACTCTTCAGTCTGTGGATCCAAGCCATCTCAAGTCTGGAAATACTTCTGATCATGGAGTCACCCCTCCATCTAGCAGAATATTTATCTATCCCCAGAAAGATGATGTTGGTGGGGTCTTTGGCATGAATTTCCAAATAGTGTCGGGATACTGGGTGTTTTGGGAAACCTGTGAGGATGTTAGTGATATGTTTGTTTAGTCTAACATGGAGAGGTCGTTTAGTCCTGCCCACATATTGGAGTCCACATGGACATTGTAGGAGATAAACAACTCTCTACGTGGAGCAAGTAATAAAGGGCAATATTTTATGATCTACATTGGTTACAGTGGACTTAAACGTATTGGTACGTCTATGGGTACAACCACTCAACGAACATACCCGATACCTCCTACACTGATAGAAACCCACCAACTGATCGAGAAAAGTATTGCGCACAGAAGGGGGATCTAGAATATTGGGTGCCACTCTCCCTTGTAAAGAAGGTGCTCCCTTGTATATAACCTGAGGGTGGACAGGTAATACTCCCTGCAAAACAGGGTCATTGGTGAGAATGTGCCAATGCTTCTTAATCAACTGTTTGATACCCCTATATTGAGTAGTATAGGTGGTAACAAATGGAATGGATGGCACTCTCGATTGGGACCTAGGTTTCTCAGCCAATAGGTCTTTCCTATCCAATAATGCAACCTCATTTAAGGTGTTAATGAGTGAATCATTGGAATACCCTTTTTCCAAAAATCGACCAACCAGGATTTGTGCTTGTGTTAGAAATTCTTTGTGATCTGTACAGTTACGTTTCAGACTGATGAATTGACTCTTGGGTACGGATTTAAGCCATGATGGATGATGGCAACTATTGGTAGGTATGTATGAATTCCTATCCGTATTTTAAAAAAAGGTGGAAGTGGTGAAAGAGCCATTTTTAATACTTATTTTTAAATCTAAAAAATGAATCTCCTCCTGGCTCGCCTCAAAATTCAAGACGATACCCCTAGTGTTGTTTTTGAGGTGCTCCATATAGGTATCCTGATCTTTACGATCCCCATCCCATAGGAGGAGGACGTCGTCAATGTACCTTGCCCACAACATGAGTTGGGGCGGGCGTTGAACATAGACAACGTCCTCCTCCCATAGGGCCATGAAGAGATTGGCCAGACTAGGGGCATATTTTGCCCCCATAGCCACTCCTCTGTCTTGCCTGTAGAATTGGTTATTAAACCAGAAGTAGCTCCTAAAAGCAGCAAATGATAGCAACTCAAGAATATATGAAATCTGTTCATCAAACAGTCCGGAGTCACGCCTCAAGTAGTATTCTACTGCAAATAAACCCAAATTATGGGGAATGATAGTATATAAGGACGTGACGTCCGCTGTTACCAACCACATGCGCCACGCACACCTGTCATTTACTATCTCCCCAAAATACATAAAGATGCTACAAACCCCCCTGGGCGCCCTAATATTAGTGGCATTGATTCCATCACGTCTAGGGTGGGACGTTATATTGATGGCTTCTTACAGCCATTGGTTTTGATGATGCCTTCGCATCTCAAGGATTCCCGCCAGGTTATCAATATTTTGACCGGAATCACCCCTGGGGACAGCATGTGGTTGGTAACAGCGGACGTCACGTCCTTATATACTATCATTCCCCATAATTTGGGTTTATTTGCAGTAGAATACTACTTGTGGCATGACTCCGGACTGTTTGATGAATAGATTTCATATATTCTTGAGTTGCTATCATTTGCTGCTTCTAGGAGCTACTTCTGGTTTAATAACCAATTCTACAGGCAAGACAGAGGAGTGGCTATGGGGGCAAAATATGCCCCTAGTCTGGCCAATCTCTTCATGGCCCTATGGGAGGAGGACGTTGTTCAACGCCCGCCCCAACTCATGTTGTGGGCAAGGTACATTGACGACGTCCTCCTCCTATGGGATGGGGATCGTAAAGATCTGGATACCTATATGGAGCACCTCAATAACAACACTAGGGGTATCGTCTTGAATTTTGAGGCGAGCCAGGAGGAGATTCATTTTTTAGATTTAAAAATAAGTATTAAAAATGTCTCTTTCACCACTTCCACCTTTTTTTAAAATACGGATAGGAATTCATACATACCTACCAATAGTTGCCATCATCCATCATGGCTTAAATCTGTACCCAAGAGTCAATTCATCAGGCTGAAACGTAACTGTACAGATCACAAAGAATTTCTAACACAAGCACAAATCCTGGTTGGTCGATTTTTGGAAAAAGGGTATTCCAATGATTCACTCATTAACACCTTAAATGAGGTTGCATTATTGGATAGGAAAGACCTAATGGCTGAGAAACCTAGGTCCCAATCGAGAGTGCCATCCATTCCATTTGTTACCACCTATTCAACTCAATATAGGGGTATCAAACAGTTGATTAAGAAGCATTGGCACATTCTCACCAATGACCCTGTTTTGCAGGGAGTATTACCTGTCCACCCTCAGGTTATATAAAAGGGAGCACCTTCTTTACAAGGGAGAGTGGCACCCAATATTCTAGATCCCCCTTCTGTGCGCAAGACTTTTCTCGATCAGTTGGTGGGTTTCTATCAGTGTAGGAGGTGTCGGGTATGTTCGTTGAGTGGTTGTACCCATAGACGTACCAATACGTTTAAGTCCACTGTAACCAATGTCGAGCATAAAATATTGCCCTTTATTACTTGCTCCACGGAGAGAGTTGTTTATCTCCTACAATGTCCATGTGGACTCCAATATGTGGGCAGGACTAAACGACCTCTCCGTGTTAGACTAAACGAACATATCACTAACATCCTCACAGGTTTCCCAAAACACCCAGTATCCCGACACTATTTGGAAATTCATGCCAAAGACCCCACCAACATCATCTTTCTGGGGATAGATAAATATTCTGCTAGATGGAGGGGTGACTCCATGATCAGAAGTATTTCCAGACTTGAGATGGCTTGGATCCACAGACTGAAGAGTTATGTACGATATGGGATGAACGTTGAAGTAGATCTCAATGCTTTCATTGATAACTCTTAGTCTGTGATAAGTGGGAGCTTGCTTTGCATATGTGGATCTTGCTATATTGGTGACCACAATTGTTTGCCATTATATATCCTTATATGTCCAATTTACCATCCAAGGGACCCCCAATTGGCCCTCACACTTTAGAATATTCCTCCCCCCCCTTTCCCTTTTTCTGTTGCTGTTTCTAGTTGAGGTATATTTTTTTGTCTTTTTTTGACCTCCACTGGTTATAATATGCAACAATACATATAGAACCTTTTTATTATCATTTTTTTATGTGTATATACATTTCTATCTTTATAGATATTAGTATGTATCCTTATAACATACTTTTCAAAGTATTCCTATATTTTTCAAATGGTATACCATATTGTGGTGGACGGGTGGAGGTTGTTTATTAATTTTGACATCCTTCCCGCCCACACACATGATAAGGTTCATTATAAATGAGTTTTACGACTTAAATGCTGTTTTATATGTTCACCTCCTATTTTTAATATATTTGGGGTTAACTTTGTCTATTCATATACCGCTGCCTGTGATCAAAGTGAGGCTTGGTTATGTGATGGTTCAGGGCCGGGCCTTTCTGGTGGTATGGAGGCTTGGTTTAATTGCTGTGACTCCATTGGCCGCTTAGAATGAGGCTTGACTCTTTTTTTCTTCCATAGTGCTGCCTGTGATCAAAATGAGGCTTGGCTATGTGTTGGTTCATGGCCGGGCCTTTCTGGTGGTATGGAAGCTTGGTTTAATTGCCGCGACTCCATTGGCCGCTCAGAGTGAGGCTTGGCTTTTCTTCTTCTATATCTCATGATTCGTCAGCACGTCACCTGATCCCCATGACGACGTGTAGGAACACGAAACGTACGTCGGGAAGGTGAGCGTGCTGACGCCATCATCACGGGACAGGTACGGCGGACCGGCCGGTTGTTATGCTCTTTTAATGTTATATTGTGTAAGTGTTTTTATACCCCTTTTTATAAATAAATTTAACATTGGGTAATGCACTATCGAGCCTCCTCTCTCTTTTTGGGAAATCTTTGACGCAACCACTGCACATCAAGTGACGTTTGGATCTCTCTGGATTTTCCCCTGGGATTGCGGATGGGCTTATTTGTTTCTTACCTCTGGTAAGCAGTTTGTATTGTTGGTGGTGGACAAGGGTGTGCATGCACCGAATTCCAATCTGATGCGGGTCACCTCTTCACGGCTTCCCTTCATTCTTCATTTTTTTGATTTTTGAATGGACTTTTATTTGGATACATTCCAGACTTACCTACTGTCATCACTATTGGACTTCATATGTATATATTTCTATGTGTTGGTACTAACATTCATACATTGGTTAATTCACATTAGCGCACTTGTTCCTTTTATTTTCGTTTACTTTATATGTTATCACATATCACAGGTGCTGCTGTATTTTTGTTTATGTTTAAAGGCTGGCGCGGTTTATTGCTTTAGTTTTTTCTCATCCCTAATTATGCTTATGAACTTTTTATTGAATGTACTATTATTTCACTTGTCACAGGGTGATATAGTTACACTGATAATTTGAATTATCACATTCTTATCATCTTTATAGTGATACTTTAAATTGTACCGCGTATGAAGTTGTCTTTATTTTATTTTTGGGTTTATCTTTGCACTTTATTGGAGTCCCATACACATGAGTGTAATTTAGCGCCACTTATTTTTTCACTATTGAGTTTGAATAGAGGTAAAAAATACAATCACAAACAAGGATTGGTGATAAAGCATCAGTGGAGACACCTTTTTCCCATATTAACTCTTACAGGAGAGAATTTCCCTTCCTAGGGGTAGATTTCCTCTCACTTCCTGTTGTCTCCTTCTGTTTGTAAGTAGGAGTCGTTTCTAAGTCGGATGTTTGAAAGTATGGGACCGCCTGTATATACTATACGGCCTGCCCTATATACTCTGCAGAAATTTGTACCTTAGGTGTTGGTGGTACCAGAACACTGTAAGCCCTCACAGTTACTCTTGGTGGGCGCTGGAACGGGCCCTGCTGTGAAATATTATATCAAGAATTGTAATTGCATGCCACTGTTAAACAGGGGCAGAAAAATTGGGCCTTAGGCAGTGGTGGTGGTGCCACAATACTGCAACCCCTCACGGATACTCTTGTTGAGCACAGGAACAAGCCCTGCTGTGAAATATTAGAGCAAAAATTGTAATTACATGCCCCTGTTAAACAGGGGCAGAAAAATTGGGCCTTAGGCAGTGGTGGTGGAGGCACGAAACTGTAAAGCCTCACAGATACTCTTGTTGAGCGCAGGAACGGGCCCTGCTGTGAAATATTAATTCAAAAACTGTAATTACGCGCCCCTGTTGAACAGGGGCAGAAAAATTGGGCCTTAGGCAGTGGTCGTGGTGCCACAACACTGCAACCCCTCACAGATACTCTTGTTGAGCGCAGGAACGAGCCCTGCTGTGAAATATTAGATCAACAGTTTTAATTACACGCCCCTGTTAAACAGAGGCAGAAAAATTGGGCCTTAGGCAGTGGTGATGGTGCCCTGAACCAAAAATATTCTTAGAAGCTACCATCATGAAGATTGAGGAGGAATAGGATAGTCACCCAGCATAGGCAGTCTTCAAGGGATCCCACATCCATAGAAAAATCAATTGATTACATCAGCATCAGGTGCTTGGTAGCTGGTGATCCAAGACTGATTCATTTTTATGAATGTGAGCCGATCAACAGAGTCTGTGGACAGGCACACTCTGTGATCGGTTACAAAGCCTCCAGCAGCACTAAATGTGCGTTCAGAAAGAACGCTGGATGCAGGACAGGCCAGTAGCTCAATTGCATGTTGAGCAAGCTCTGGTCAGTGGTCCATCCTCAAGACCCAGTAACCCAGTGCATGTTCTGTTGGAAAGGTCTCCAAGTCTGATCTTGCCCCTAGATATTCCTGCACCATGTAATTCAGATGCTGGCGATGGTTGCTGGAACTGATCAGACCTTGGAGCTGAGGACTGAAGAATTGTCTGAAGGCATCGGTCAGCCGGCCACCTTCTCCACCGCTCCTTCTGTGACTGAACAAAGCCTCAGCATCACGTTGTCCAGCACCAGGAAATTGTAAGCTCCCAGGCTCTGGAAACGCATTGCACAAATATTTCTGCAAGGCCTCCCGAAGATGTTTCATCCTCTGCTCCCTCTGCGAAGGCTGGATGAGTTCTGCAACCTTACCCTTGTAACGTGGATCAAGAAGGGTTGCCAGCCAGTAATGATCCCTCTCCTTGATACCAGGAATCCTAGAGTCCTTTTGCAGGCTTTGCAGGATCAGGGAGACCATGCAGCGTAAGTTTGCAGAGGTATTCGATCTTGAGTCCTCTGGGTCACTAAGGATCACATGATCCGCAACCACCTCCTCCCAGCCACGTACAACTCCATGGGTTTCTGGGGACTGAAAATGATCCCTTGATGACTGCTGCTGATGCTGAGTGTTATCCTCCACCTCCATGCTGACACAATCCTCCTCCTCCTCTTCTTCTTCCAGTGTGATCGGCGGCCCGCAGGAATACTATCTGGATAAAGGGGGCCTTGAAAGGTAAGGAAGTCCTCCTCTTCCTCCCGCTGTTCTGCCTCAAGTGCCCTGTCCATTATTCCTTGAAGCGTGTGCTCCAACAGGAAGACAAGAGGGACAGTATCACTGATGCATGCACTGTCAGTGCTCACCATCCTCGCGGCCTCCTCAAATGGTGACAGGACAGTGCATGCATCCTTGATCAGTAGCCACTGGAGTGGCGAAAAAAAGCCAAGCTCCCCTGACCCTGTCCTGGTGCCATAGTCACACAGGTACTCATTTATGGCCCTCTGCTGCGTGTGCAGGCACTGCAGCATTGCCAATGTTGAGTTCCACCTGGTGGGCATGTCACAAATGAGGTGGTTCTTGGGCAGGTTGCATTCCCTATGAAGGTCAGCCAGCCGAGCACTGGCATATGACCGGCAGAAATGACCACAGACTTTCCTGGCCTGCCTCAGGAGATCCTGTAAGCCCGGGTACCTGCTCAAGGACCGCTGCACCACCAAATTCAAGACTTGAGCCAAACAGGGGTCAAGTGTCCCTGTCGAAGGGCGGAGAGGAGGTTGGTGTCATTGTCGCATACAACCATTCCTGGCTGAACCTGGCGTGGCGTCAACCACCTCTGAGTCTGCCCCTGCAGAGCTGACAGAATTTCTGCCCCAGTGTGGCTCCTGTCCCCTAAGCAGACCAACTCAAGCACCACATGGCATCTTTTTGTGCTTGAGTAGCCCCTTGAACGCCTACGGAGCACCGCTGGTTCAGAGGACAAATCTGCAGAGGAAGAGGCCATAGAGGAAGAAGAAGAAGAGGAGGGGGTGGAGGAGAGAGCTGTGGCAGAATCACCACTAGCATTTTGGAGGCGTGGTGGCGGAACAAGCTCCAACAATACTGAACCCTGTCCTGCATCCTTCCCAGCTGCCAGCAGAGTTACCCAGTGCGCCATGCAAGAAAGGTAACGTCCCTGTCCATGCCTGCTGGACCATGAGTCAGCGGTAATATGCACCTTACTGATGACCGCCCTGTCCAACGAGGCCAAGATATTGCCTTCCACATGCTATTAGAGAGCCGGAAGGGCCTTCCGTGAAAAGAAATGGTGTTTGGGAACCTGCCACTGAGGTACCGCACATTCTAAAAATTCACAAAAGGGGGCAGAGTCTACCAGCTGAAAAGGCAGCAGTTGCAGTGCTAGCAATTTGGCCAAGCTAGCATTCAGACGCTGAGCATGTGGATAGCTGGGACCGAATTTCTTTCGACGGTTTAGCAACTGGGGTAGGGAAATTTGCCTGCTAAAATCGGATGTTGGTGTACCGCTAGCAGATTGGCCGCAAGTACTTGGGACACCTATTTCTATACCTTCATTCCTCTCAGTGCAGGTTTCAGAGAGGACTGGAGGTATAGTGGGGTTGGAGATCCCAGCTGATGAGGAGCAAGGAGAGGTCCGCCTTGTTCTTTGATGTGGGTCTTTTAAGTGCTGTTGCCAACAGACTGCATGGGAGGTTGTCATATGTCTGGTCAAGCATGTGGTGCCCAAGTTGCTGCTGTTTTGGCCACGCTTGATACGCTTTAGACATAGGTTGCAAACAGCAAAGGTGCGATCTGCTGCACACATATCAAAAAAGGCCCACACCAAAGAACTTTTCAAAATATGCGGGGAGTCAGCAGCGCCCTGCACCTGCTTAGCTCTGCAGTGTGATGCAATATGGGGGCTGCCCTTAAGCTGCCCCCTGGAGGGCATCCTGCCTCGTTGGAGATGTGCCTTCTCCTCCTCCTCTCTTCTATCGGGCACCCAAGTAGAGTCAGTGACCTCATCATTCCCTCCCTCCTCGTCACTGGAGCAAACTTGGCAGTATTCTGCAGCTGGGGGAACATGACTGCCAGTTTCTTTTCCTTCTTGGGCACCCCCTCTCTCTAGGCTCACGTTACTCCCTTCCTCAACCTGGATACCATCATCACAGCCTTCAAATTGCTGCGCATCCTCCTGCAGCATGTAACTGACACTGTGGTCGAATAGTTCGGGGGACTCCTCCGTGCACGATGGTGGGGCTAGGGAAGGAGTGACTGTTGACATGGAGCCGATGGAATAGGCCGCTTTGGCAGCTGCATTGGCAAGCAAACTACTCTGAGCCTGGGTGACACAGGATGAGGACGGCTTTGTTATCTATTCCACCAACTCTTCTGCATGTTGTGGCTCAATAAAAAGGCCAGCTGCAGAAAATAAGGACAAGCGTGCCCCACGGCCACGTGCAGAGGATGCACTGTGTCCACGACCAGCACTGTTGACTATAAACACAGAGCCTTCTTGCCCTCTTTTAGTGGCCTGTGAGCGTCTGCTTCTCCTTGGTGGCCTTCAGGACATGCTGTAAATTTTGTTTAGCAAAACCACACTACACTGTATTGTGTACTGTGTACAACACCAGAAAAGTAGTTACAACTGCACCATGGGTGCACGGTACTGTGTACACCAACAGAAGTGTAATAACAACTATGGGTCTACTGTAGGGATGTCCCGATACCGATACTAGTATTGGTATCGGTACCGATACCAGCCATTTCCCGAGTACTTGTACTCGGGGAAAATGCTCAGATGCTTCAGCCGATACTTGGGCAGTCAGTGATGATCGGTGCGGCGGGGGAGGTACAAGCACCGATCTCCCTGTATAGATTTCAATACAGCCCGACAGCTTCTCCCGACCCCCCCCCCTCTTTTCAGCTGTTTTAGTGAAATCTATACAGCGGTAATCGGTGCTTGTAACTCCCCCCAAAGCCGCACCGATCACCGCTGACTGTCCCTGTATCCTACTCCAGTTCCCCCATCCATTCTGCTCTCCCCCGTGCGCTCCATGTCCCCCCCTCCATGCTGCTGATGTCCTCCGTTATTCCGCTCTCCCCCGTGCGCTCTGTGTCCCCCCCTCCATGCTGCTGATGTCCTCTGTTATTCCGCTCTCCCCCGTGCGCTCCGTGTCCCCCCCTCCATGCTGCTGATGTCCTCCGTTATTCCGCTCTCCCCCGTGCGCTCCGTGTCCCCCCCTCCATGCTGCTGCTGTCCTCAGCTCCGTGCCACCCTCCATATCCTCCTCCGCTTCCCTCTGTCAGGATGGAGAGCGGAGGTAGGAGCCTCTAAACCTGGCTCCTACCTTTTCCGAATGAACAGAGTCATCACTGACTCTGTCCATTCATATAACTGAAACATCGTAACCTGTGTGTTTACGATGCTTCAGTTTATGAATGAAGAGGAGCCGTTGTCTCCTCTCCATTCATTTTCAGTGCAGCTGAGAAAGGGACTGGGGAATCTGTGTCCCTAGTCCCTTTCTCTGTCTCAAAGGGGAGATGTCAGAGGTCTGTTAAGACCCCTGATATCTCACCAAAGCCCCCCAACAGGGCTAGAAATAAAAAAATAAATAGCAATAAATAATTAAATAATAAAAAAAAAAGAAAATAGTAAAAAAAAAAAAAAAAATACTGACACATAAAAAAAAGTATCGGTATTGGCGAGTACTTGAAAAAAAGTATCGGTACTTGTACTCGGTCTTAAAAAAGTGGTATCGGGACAACCCTAGTCTACTGTATTGTGTACTGTGTACACCACCAGAAAAGTAGTAGCAACTGCACTAGGGATGCACGGTACTGTGTACACAAACAGAAGTGTAATAACAACTATCGGTCTACTGTATTGTGTACTGTGTACACCACCAGAAAAGTAGTAGCAACTGCACTATGGGTGCACAGTACTGTGTACACCAACAAAGTGTAATAACAACTATGGGTGCACTGTATTGTGTACTGTGTATGCCACCAGAAAAGTATTAGCAACTGCACTATTGGTGCAGGGTACTGTACACCAACAGAAGTGTAATAACAACTATGGGTGCACTGTATTGTGTACTGTGTACACCACCAGAAAAGTAGTAGCAACTGCACTAGGCATCCACGGTACTGTGTACACCACCAGAAGTGTAATAACAACTATGGGTGCACTGTATTGTGTACTGTGTACAACACGAGAAAAGTAGTAGCAACTACACTATGGGTGCATGGTACTGTGTACACCAACAGAAGTGTAATAACAACTATGGGTCTACTGTATTGTGTACTGTGTACACCACCAGAAAAGTAGTAGCAACTGCACTATGGGTGCACGGTACTGTGTACACCAACAGAAGTGTAATAACTTTTATGGGTCTACTGTATTGTGTACTGTGTACACCACCAGAAAAGTAGTAGCAACTGCACTATGGGTGCAAGGTGCTGTGTACACCAACAGAAGTGTAATAACTTTTATGGGTCTACTGTATTGTGTACTGTGTACACCACCAGAAAAGCAATAACAACTGCACTATGGGTGCACGGTACTGTGTACACCAACAGAAGTGTGTTATGTCCCTTAGACACTGGGTCTCTCAGGGTGCTGCTAGCAATGCTGCCAGTATCTGCTCAGCAAGTTACACACAGGCTGGATGAACTTCTTAACCATGGAGAGGGTTTATTACTCACTCAGAACATGATGACTTTGTTACATGGAGTCCTAATACAACAGGCTTCTGTCATTACCAGATGTAATCCCTTCTGTGTATCATGCTGCTGCTTCCAGTCCCACACACACACTAACTTACTTCCTAGTACAGCCCCTCCCCCAGCATGCATCAGGAGAAAAGGGTGAAGGGTCACAGTGATCCAGCACAAACATCACATCTCCTCTTTTTCCCATAAAAAACAAAACAAAAAAAAAACATAACAAGAGAACAAAATACTCAACACATAAAATAACAAGGCAAGCAGGATCAGTTCAGCAAATAGTATCTCCAACTCAGTTCTGTAGCTCCCACATCACGTTATGAGCCCTTTGTCTCTGTTTCCTGACCTCCAAAGTGTCCCGTAAGATTTCAGTGCTTTGTCAAAAAGGAGTTTGATGCCTTTGGCGGGCAGACTTACGAAGTGGCACAGCACTAGGAGGGGTAGAGGCTGTCAAAGGTTCTGGAGGTGTCAGTGGGTGTCCAACCGACAAATCAGTCTCTGCAACTTCAGCCACATGTCCGGGCTCCTCAGGAATATGGTCACCAACCACTTCAGGGGTTGGTTGTAAACTAGTGGGATCATGCCAGACACCATTCCATATGTCACCAGTAGAGCCCTGAGTAGCCTCTGGTGGTTGGGTAGAAAGAGAGGTCAGGTTTGTTTCTACTGGCAGGCAAATGCACGTTCTCAATTGCGAAAGTTGTCTTTAAACACAAACGCTATTCAACAGGCGAACAAGGTACATTCGTTGTCCAAGAGGTCCATCAATAATGCCAGGAAGCCAACAAGGCAAATCTCTAATTCCGAAACCATACAAGATCACCAGCATGGAATCCAGTATGGCCTGGCAGAAGAGGTGTTGGTGACTGTTCCTGTGGATGAACTAAATCCAGTTTGGTGCGGAGATGCCTGCCAAACATAAGAAAAGTTGGGGACAGCCCAGTAGTAGCGTGTTTTGGGTTTCGGTACATGGTCAAGAACTCCAGCAGCTTCTCCTCTGACAGTCCCACCTGGTCCAGAGTGGACAGTAAGTGCGAGAGAAACACAGGGGAAGGTTCAGGCATGCAACACTAAAGTCCCAATCGTTGCCACTCAAGCCTGAGTGGGTATTGCTCACCCGGATAGTCACGTTTTAGTGGTCCAAGCAGCTGGGATGAAGCACGAATCAATGTTTCTAGGGATACGATCAGGAATCCTCTGCCACAGGATTGTTAAAAGTCCCAAACCTCCCAGCCAAGCAATAATGAAGAACCCTTAAGCCGGATTGGCATATTGCAGGGCTTGTAATGATGGATCCCTCCTTCGGTGAGCTCCAGGCCTCCTCCCGAGACAGCAGTACCGTCGCTAGTCTCCTCCGGGGCAGATCCTCCCCTGGTCTCCTTCCCCAAGCGTGGCTTCCCTCAAGTGGGCAGCTGAGGATCCTTTTAAAAGGTATAGGCCTCAGCCAGCAGAGCTGGGCCTATAATGCAGCGATGTAGCCTCGGGCTAAAGGTGCCCGGGGCCAGAACACACACACGCACCCCGTGCCATGAGGGCCACGAGGTGCACACCAACGGGTGGGATTCCCAGGGCGGAACCCCAGAACAGGACCAGCACTTAATGGCGTCTGCCCCTTATGTACCCTCTCCCAGCATGCACAGCGAGTAGACCACACCCACTGTACGGCTGCCGAGAAAGGACACCCAAGGTGTTGTGATAGCCCCAGTGGTTCAACCTATGCCGGTGATGACAGTGCCATCTACAGGCAGATAGGGAACACTACTGCCAGGCATTATCACACCCAGAGCAGAAGCAAATCCAGAACAATCAATTGGTCTGAGCCCAATTACTGGCTCAGACTACCCTTAAATTTACACATAGCGCCCCCAAATATTGGGGGGGGGGCGCTACATTTAGAAAGCCGAAAAGCTTCTTCACATTTGGCTGTCCATATCCATTTAGCTCTTGCATCAAGTAAGGGATGTAATGGGTAAAGCTGGTGTGCTAGGTTCGGCAAGAAATGGTGGTAGTAATTTAGGAGACCAAAGGTAGGACCTGATCTGTGTGACATTCTGGGGAGTAGGGGCATGGATCAGGGCTTTAACCCTTTCTTCAGTAGTGTGTAACCCATGTCGGTCCACAGTGTGGGCACAAAATGCCAGTCGAGACTTTAGAAATTCGCATTTTGAAAGATTGACACGTAAACCATACCTTTGGAGTCTCTCTAGCACAGTTTCAACATTCTTTGCGTTCTTCATCACAGTGGAACCAGTGATGAGTATGTCATCTAGTAGACATTGAGTGAAAGGTATGCCTGCCAGGACCTCATCCATGATTCGCTGCCAGGTGGCTGGAGCTGGGGCTATGCCAAAAACCATGCAGTTATATTGGACTAATCCTTTATGGGTGTTAATGGTCAACAGATGTATAGAGCTGTATGAAAAATAATGGACTTTATAGGCACTAATGTAAAAAGTATATAACAAATTTTATTGCACATTAGTACAAGAATACAAATGGTACAGTAAATGTATTGTTGAAATACATAAAGAGATATTCTAAAATTGGAAATCATAGACATTAACCATCATAGGACACTCAATGATAATAATACTCATTCTGTGGGTTTACATAGAAAGTCTGCCCACTCGGGATTGCGGAGAAGAAGAGTGCCCCAAAAATGGAATTCCATGAATTTCTTGAAAATTAAAAGTAGCTCGACATGTTCCGCGATTATCTGAGAATCGCTTCTTCAGGAGCTTCTAAATTTCGAATAAAGAATATAGTTTGAGAAAACATCATATACATACGATACAGTTATACCTCTCGTAAGTGTCAAACATTGTATCAACACCCGACCCTTACCAGAAGTATCCTATTGGAATTGCCTGATGCAGTCACTCCACCTCACCCCAAGTGTCTCAACCCAAACTCATGCCCATGGGGCACCCCACTGGGCTGGAATGACAGAGGGGAGCCATCATCACCTTTCTGATGTTCATGGTGGCAGTCCTGCCCTTCACGAACCCTGACTGCGCAGGGTGTATCAGAGAGGGTATGATGGTGGCTAATCTGGTGGCAATAATTTTAGAGAGGATCTTAACGTCAAGGTTTAGGAGTGAAATAGGTCTATATGAACCAGGTTCTTGTGGGTCTTTCCCTTTTTTGGCTAATAATTCTATGATGGCTTGGTTGCCTGTGGGTAGGTAGGCTCCGCCTGACCATATGCATTGGAAGGCTTCATGGAGGGTGGGTTCCAGGATTGTTCAAAGGGATCTGTAGAATTCACCCGTAAAGCCGTCTGGGCCTGGGGCTTTAGAGGGGGCTAGGTTCCTAATGGCATTAGAGATTTCAGTAAGGGAGATAGGTGCGTTCAGAGCACCTAGTTGAGAAGGAGAGATTTGGGTGAGGGTCGTTTTTCTCAAGCAAGTGCTGTCGGTGTATCTATGGGGTCTGTCGCATATAGGGAGGAGTAATAGTGTAGCATGGATTTGTTTATGCCTTTTTGAGTGGTTTTAATGGTACCCGATGCGTCACGGAAGGAAGTGATATGGGTCGGGCGGTTGGGGCCTTTACATAGTCTTGAAAGTAATCTGAAAGTAATCTGCCTGCCTTATTGCCCAACTTGTGAAGGGTACCGTCCATGTGTGCCTTTTTGGTTAGTTCCAGAGTTTCAGCCTAGGTGTCAGAGGATTGCTTGGCTGACAGCCATGCCTTCCTATTATCAGGGGAGTCATTTGTATACAGGGATCGTTGAGCTTGGTGCAGTCGGGAACTGGTCATTTTGTAATTCTTGAGAGCGTTACGTTTGAAAGAGGCTGCATAGGAGATGATGCGTCCTCTAAGGAAGGCTTTGCCTGCTTCCCAGAATAGATTTGGGTTGTCTGCATGCAGAGCGTTAGTTGAGGTGTACTCAGACCATGCATGTTCCATGTACTGTCGGAATTCAGAGTTGTTTTGAAGGTAGGATGGGAAGCGCCATAGTTTGGGACTCGGGTGTAGATCAGGGTTGTCGAGCGTTATCGAAATAGGTGCGTGGTCTGATATAACAATGTCGTGGATGTCAGCGTCGGATATCAGTGAGACAAGGTCATCTGAGCAGAAGAGGTAGTCAATTCTGGTGAAGACATTATGGGGTTGGAGTAGAATGTGAATTCTCTATCAGCTGGGTGCCGGAGGCGCCAGATGTCGTGGAGGTGGAGGGAATCTGTCGTGGAGGCCAAAAGAGATTGAGTATTGGGGTCCGGGAGGGAACGTGAGTGCTTTGGAGAAGATCTATCATCAGTTTGGTGTATTATGAAGTTGAAGTCCCTGCCGATTATGTGTGGGAGATGCGGATTGCGAAGGAGCCAGGTCGAAAGGTCACTGTAAAACTGTTTTGTGGAGTTATTGGGTGTGCGTAGATGTTTGAGATTATCAAATCTCTGGTCCCTATTTGGACATGGGCTGATAAAAGGTGTCTCTGTGAGTCTGAGTCAACCGACAGGACCGTACAGGGAAGGTTTTTATGAACGAGTATCAAAACTCCTGCTTTGCGTCCGTTTGAGTCAGAACCTATGACCGTGCCCATCCATAGTTTTTTCATGCGGTGGAAGTCAGGGGTGGAAAGGTGGGTTTCCTGTAGTAGGGCAATATCAGTTTTTAGTCTCTTAAGGTGGCAAAGTATTTTCATTCTCTTGTTGGGGGAACGAAGCCCTTTCACATTCCAGGAGACTATTTTCATATTGGGGGGGGGCCATAGTGGGGGTATGGGCTGATGTTGCATGAGTAGTGTGCAAAGACTTTCGGTGGTGAGCTACAAGTATATTCAGGGATAAGGAGGATCCTAAGCTGTCTGAGAGTGTTGGTGTAACGTCATTTGGTGCTGATGTACCATAGGGTGATGGTGCAAGAGGGATGGGGGAGTAAAGAGGGAGGGAGGTAAAAGGTAGAAACAATAAAACACAATTAAGGAACTTCACTTTTTTCCACATGGGGTCACTGAGTAGGCCAGCTCCCATGACAAGACCCAAATGCTGCAGTCTTTAAACCCACGATTCGAAGGATGGTGTGTGGTGGCAGCTTGGGTTATGTACGGGGAGTGTGAACCGGGCCACGCAGGGAGCCAGGGGAGAAAATCGTGGAACAAGATCAAATACTAAACCAGTTATAACATTTCAGTAGTATGTAAAACATCAGAAAAACTGTAGAAATAAATAACTCAGCCTACCGGTAAGTAGGGTACCTGGTGAGAAGGAGAGAACAAGACTGAGAGAAAAAAAAGGAAGAACAAAAAAATATATAAAAATAAAAGCGTTCGTGAGAGTTCTCTCGGCTAGAGTTGAACCGGCATGGCCGGTTGAGGGGTAAGTGTCCTGAGATCAAAGTGGTGCTGGAGGACCACTCTCAGCGAGGTGTGGAACAATGTTGGTCTGGACCAGAGGCCCTGAACCGTTTTGGAGAGTCTTTGCGTGGGCTCCCTTGGTCTACAGCCCGGTTAATAGGAGCTGTTTTGGAAGAGGGGCTGAGGTGAGGACCTGTGCGTAGTGATCTTAGAAAGGCCTCCGCCTCGGATGGGTCATGAAAGGAGAGCTGGTCGCCATTAGGGGCTTTGAGCCGAAGGATGGCTGGAAAGTCTAGGGTAAATTTGATTTGTTGCTGGTGAAGCTCCGAGCAAATTTGTTGGAAAGCTTTTTTTTTCTTGGATACTTCTATAGAGTAGTCCGTGAATATCAAGACCTTTATTCCGTCGATCTGAAGAGATCTGGATTGCCTGAATTTTTGAAGGATGAAAGCTTTGTCTGAATAGTTGAAGTATTTGGCGATTATGGGTCGGGGCGCTTTGCGGTCAGAGGTAAAGGTTCCCATGCGGTGGGCACGTTTTTTACGGTGCAGGGGCCTGGGAGGCCTAGCGCTTCGGGAATGCACCTCGCACAAAAGTCCATGAGAGCTGTAGGCTGTAGCAATTCTGGGACGCTTACAAATCGCAAATTTCTCCTTCTGGACCTATTTTCCAAATCGTCCAGCTTCTCTAGCATGTATTTGTTTGTCCTGTCTTGGGACTGTTCAGTGGTTTGTGCCGTATACAGTTCCTCTTCTATGTTAGTAATGCAGTTCTCAGCCTCATTTAACCTGGAGGCATGTTCCCCTAGCTGGGCCTGAATCTGGTGCATGCCTGCGCTGACAGCCTTTTCCACTAAGGCAGTGATCATTGGGGAGAGGAGAGCTGCCACAGCCTGTGCAATGAGGTCTGTGTTGTGATCCCCTGTATGTTGTGGTGCTGTGTCAGCTTGTGAGGAGGAGGGGGGCGAAGCGTCGCTTACCTCCATGTCAGGCGCCGTCTCCGTGGAGAGCTCCATGTAGGCCGAAGCCGGGGCCTCGATTTGCGGCTGTGCCGTTCGCGCCGCCGCGGCCACGTATGATCTCTGAGAGTGCCATATGCAGCTTAACCCAATGTTGTGAGGAAAACTGCAACTTTCTTTTCTGTAGCCACACTATTTGCTTCCATATACTGCTCCAGCCTCTCCACCCAGGAGTTCCATGATTCAGCAGCAGGATCAAATGGTTGAATAAACCCTATGAAGGCCATGTGTGCTAAAATCCACAATCCTTGTCGCAACTGTTATGTCCCTTAGTTTGAAGACTACCTGCAGACGGCTCTCTGCGACATGTTTGTCATGGGATTCTGCGACCCAGCCATACAAAAACGTTTACTCACAGAACCCGACTTGACTGACGAAAGCCACTGACCTTGCTACGGTCATGGAGTTGGCTACATGGGACGCCACCCTACAGAAGGCACCACCTGAAACTCCTGCAAGCCAGGGAGAGGAAATATTCCACTCTGCTATCACCCAAGACGGCCATCCCCAAATCAGCCTAAACCTCGCCACCCTAATTCTTCTGTCTCTAGGACACCAACTTGCTACCGTTGTGGTAACACTACTCACAGTGCACCTGCTTGCAAGTTCAAGGATGTTGTTTGTTTTCTTTGTGGAAAGACTAGCCATATTGGGCGTGTTTGCCGCAGATCACGCTCCCCAAACACTACCACAAAAGTTAGATGTAAACAGACATTTCATATGGATACTGACAACAGCTCCAGCTCTGATGAGACCTGTGTCCAGCATGTTGGACTATTTTGGGTAGCTGGGAGTACCCCTGCGATAAAAGTGGATGTCACACTCAATGGCTGTCCTGTCTCCATGGATGTTGATACAGGGGAGGCTGTGTCTGTCATTTCATGGACTGATTTAAAGGCTTCGGGTCTGTCCCTACCGCTCCAACCTACAAATCTTACACTACAAACCTACAGCAAGGAACTACTACAGCCCTTGGGTTATGTGAAACCCCTTGTTACATTAGGCAACCGCAGTCAAACTCTACGCCTTTATGTTGTCAATAGAGGAGGTCCTCCGCTGTACAATAGGGACTGGATCAAGGCCCTGGGCATGCCTCCTCTTGCCATTGCCCAATGTACATTGCTTTCTGAGGTAGACCAGTGGGTGGAATCCCTGAAGTCACGCTTTAAGTGGGTTTTTGAGGACTATTTGGGCACAGTAAAAGGAAAAATGGCCCACCTCCTCTTGAAGCCTGGTGCTACACCTTGTTTTTGTAAGGCAAGATCAGTACCTTTTGCCTTGCGAAAGAAAGTGGAAGCAGAGCTGGACCACCTATTGGCTGAAAAGATCATAACTAAAGTTGATAGAAGTGAATGGGCATCGCCAATTGTGCCTGTCAAGAAAAAGAATGGAGAGATTAGAATTTGTGTAGATTTCAGGGTTGCCCTGAACAACCAACGTCTTGTGGATCAATACCCATTGCCTCGACTTGAAGATCTATTTAGCTCACTGGCTGGGGGGCAAAAGTTTACAAAAATAGACTTAAACCAAGCTTACCTGCAACTGCAAGTACACCCAGATTCACGCCATCTGTTGACCATCAACACCCATAAAGGATTATTTCAGTATAACCGCATGGTTTTTGGCATAGCCCCAGCTCCAGCCATCTGGCAGCGAATCATGGATGAGGTCCTGGCAAGCATACCTTTCACTCAATGTCTACTATATGACATGCACATCACTGGTCCTACTTAGGGATGAGCCAAACACCCTCCGGTTCGTTTCGCACCAGAACCTGCGAACGGACCGAAAGTTCGCGCAAACTTTAGAACCCTTTTAAATACAATGGACGCGAATGTTTGAAAAGTGCTAATTATCAAGGCAAATATGCAAGTCATTGTCCTAAAAAGGGTTTGGGGACCCGGGTCCTGCCCCAGGGTACATGTATCAATGCAAAAAAAAAGTTTTAAAAACTGCCTATTTTTCGGGAGCAGTGATTTTAATGATGTGTAGCGGCCTCACCCTCTCTCCAACTTCTTCATCTGTTACACACCAACTCATGTCTAGGGGTTTCTGAGTTGTGAGAGTGAGATGCGCCACGGCCCATGTCCTCCCCATTACAATAGGGAGGTGAAGGCCACTTCCTGATGTTTCCTCGGGCCAATGTGTTCTGCGAATGTACCGAGTCTGTACTTACAAGCTCACCAGCCTCCCCTCTGCTTCCAGTAACTGGAGTTCACACACCGGAGAAAGGTCCAACACTTGTTTATTTGGCACTCCAATAGCAAAGCACGATAAACAGTTCTTTTAACAGCAGACTGGTTGGGACCTATAACCTTGCCAACGGTGGGATGAGCAGATCAAGGCACTTCCTAACGTTTCAGTTCTATGCCACTATACTATGACCAGCGGCGCCTAGGCCAATCCGGCTGTTACAGAACAGGAAAGATGGGGTCTCTTCCAGCAACCCCTATGAACAGCAATGGAGCCCTCTTCGATGCGCTGTGGCCCCTATCAGGGGGATGTGTCCTCCCAAGAGAGTTCCCAGAGGCCCACTGTCACCGGGTTGGTGCTGCTCCGGGTCTCCAGTGGGTAACCTCCCCGGCCTCCTCACCTCAGGTACGAGTCCCTCCGCTCAGGGACCCTCGGACAGTCCACCCTAGCGGGACCCAGTCGAAGGTACTGGGCCCCAGGCCTCCTCGATAGTACCTCACCCCAGGCTAAAGGTGCCTGGGATGGACGCCAACATGACTCCGGACCAGGCCATGGGCACCTGGACCAGACTCCTGGATCTCCCGCACCCAGGCCTAAGGGCCCTGGGTGCAGACCGCAACCCTCCTCCTCCGAGGACCTCCTTCTCCGCAAGAACACGACCTCGTGGTCAGGGCGTCTCCCCCTTTTATCTCCTCCCTTCAACGGCCCGGCGGGTTCCCCGCCCCAGCCATACCATCTCCGGGAAGAGACCAAACAGGGAGCACTGCAGGGGATGATTCTACCTGAAGCCCGTGGGTACCCCGCCACCCACAGGCAAAGGAGAATATTACATCCTCCAATCCTCCACGAAACAAAAAGGGGTCTGAATCCTAACACAATTATACACCTGGGTCACACTATTGCCCAGGTGTATCCCATCAATTTGAGGACCCCGCTACACACTCCCCCCTGTAATTTGACGCTGGTCCCCAGCGTCAGGTGCACACCCATACCTCCCATAAAGTGGTGGCATGGAGTGAAACCCCTGAAGCAATTCCTCTAAATTTTTTTCCCAAGTGCCAAGACCTGCTCAGGGAATGGGGAACATATAAAACAACTTATGTCATAAAACATTCTTAACATCTGCATAATCACAACCCCTCTCCCACACTGTCTAAGGGCCACCCACTCTCAATGGTCTTGATTGACGATTCTCCTGCAGGGGAAAGAAAAAACAACATCCTAACATAATTTTGTGTCATTTGGGATGAGTGGGCCCGTCAGCCGAGAGACCCACTCACTCCAACAAGCAAGGTGATGTGTGGGTGAAATATTTTCAAACATTTGTTGCGCAACACTGCCACCTGGTGACAACGCCGCGGTCATGACGCTCAACGAATCTTCGTTCTTCCAGCTTTCCCTACTCTGCCACTATTCCCAAATGTCCTTGCCTTTGGCACATGAAGAAAAGGGGAAACACGAAAACACAACAGTCCCCAAGTCTCCAACGAGAAAAAGAAAAGCCCAAACAAAAACAAAAGCAGGGCACAGTCCTGCGTGTCTGGGAATGGCTCTTCCAGAAAGTTCAAGTGCACAAAAGAAATAAACAGGAGTTCTTTTCTCCTATAAGTAAAACTTTGGATCCGGCAGGTACAGGGGTTTCAGGTGTTTGTCAAATGCCTCTATCGAATACTCGACATCTTCTCCTTCTCTTCTGCAAATGACTATCTTGTCAGCATGGATATGGCGCCCCAATTTCCATTCAGCTTTGCAGTCCTCAAACCTCTTAGGACACTGCCGGCACACATTCCAGGTACCTGCGAGCATGGGGCACCTTCAACTTGTCCCACACAAACTCGTCATACCATCTTGTTCTCCAGACTTCCACCTCATACAGCAAGTCCCGGGGTAGATACGGGTACTCCCACCCATATTCCCGAGCTACTTTGTGGCAAAACAGTCTCTGCAAGCGGGCCAAAGGTGGCATAGTGGCTTTCTCTCCAGTTCCAGGCAGCACAATAGCTTCTGGATGCCGAGGTGCCTTTACCAGCTCCCTGGAACTGACTTTCGGCGCTCTCACAGAAGCGCGGGGTATCCCCACAACCAAAGTAGGTGGGGTAACAGTAGGTGAGGACACAGGTGGAGGGGTAGGCTCCCTCGCAAGCTGCGGGTCTTCCACCCGAGGCGTGCTATCTCCTGTGTACATAGGCGAATCCCGTACCGCATGGGAAGCAAGAAGTGGTTTTTTATCCCAGCCCTTGCGGCTGAACAGTTCGTCTATCTCGCCATCGTCTCCGCAGTCAGACAGCGACTCTAGGTCGGAGGTGTCATACATCTCCGCAGGCAGATATCTACCCGTGGACACAGAATCATCTTCCCTGGGGGGTTCCACCTCCAATGGGCCCCCGACACCTCCAACCACCACCACAGTCCCAGCCCCTGGCTCACCTGACCCTTGTAGAAGACTGGGATGTCCGGGACTTCCATCTCGACCGGCGCCATCCAGGCCAGGCAAGCAGCGGGGTGAAGCTCGACCACGTCCATAGGATGCCTGTACTAGGCCAACTTTCCTCTTCGGTGGTGGAAGCAGGGAACTTGTGGCGACCGAGGCAGCATCCTCGGATTTTTCTCTGTTGGGCAGTCCATCGCCCTGGTCAGCGCGCACAGGAACCTCGACAAAGGCCTTGATCTCCCCTTCCGGAGTAGCGGTACCCGTGAGGTGGTTGAGGCGAAGAGCCCGGGGTCTTGCTGTGGACGACTCGACCTCAAAAAGGAATTCTCTGCACTCCTCACATCGCCCGAATGGCTTCAGGGTGACCACCAGTCCCGAGCAGCCGGGACAGATCACACCGAGGGCCTCCGTGTCTCTGCAGGTGTACAGAGCCAACCGCCCTCGGGGCCTAAGTCTTATCCCCGTGTCTGTGATGGGGGCAGCAAAGGAAGTCATTCTCGTGGGGTGAGGAACCATAATCCACGGGGCACTTGAGGTCATCCCGACTATCTCCTGCTCCATCATGCACTGACCCCGCGCCGGAGTCTCCACGTGTATCCCCACACTTGGCCAGACTCCTCCCATGAGCTGTACATTTTCGCGGGCTTCCTCTTGACTCCGCCCACGAACGATGTCGCCATGGGGTGCCTCGTGGCGCAGTGCGTTAACAGTCCCCACGTGCAGTACGTCACACGGCTGGACCTCTCCCTTTTTCCGCTCCTCCGCATGGGCCTTTCCCGTGTTAGGGTCATTTCCACAACTCCGAGCAGGGACGCACTTTGGCCAGTAATTTGGCCGATCTGCTCGGAACTCCTCTGGGCAGCAAAGTTCAAATGTAGACATTCTCAAGTCCATCTTTAGAACACACTGTATCCCGGACTCACGAGCCCCCACGTGTAGCGGCCTCACCCTCTCTCCAACTTCTTCATCTGTTACACACCAACTCATGTCTAGGGGTTTCTGAGTTGTGAGAGTGAGATGCGCCACGGCCCATGTCCTCCCCATTACAATAGGGAGGTGAAGGCCACTTCCTGATGTTTCCTCGGGCCAATGTGTTCTGCGAATGTACCGAGTCTGTACTTACAAGCTCACCAGCCTCCCCTCTGCTTCCAGTAACTGGAGTTCACACACCGGAGAAAGGTCCAACACTTGTTTATTTGGCACTCCAATAGCAAAGCACGATAAACAGTTCTTTTAACAGCAGACTGGTTGGGACCTATAACCTTGCCAACGGTGGGATGAGCAGATCAAGGCACTTCCTAACGTTTCAGTTCTATGCCACTATACTATGACCAGCGGCGCCTAGGCCAATCCGGCTGTTACAGAACAGGAAAGATGGGGTCTCTTCCAGCAACCCCTATGAACAGCAATGGAGCCCTCTTCGATGCGCTGTGGCCCCTATCAGGGGGATGTGTCCTCCCAAGAGAGTTCCCAGAGGCCCACTGTCACCGGGTTGGTGCTGCTCCGGGTCTCCAGTGGGTAACCTCCCCGGCCTCCTCACCTCAGGTACGAGTCCCTCCGCTCAGGGACCCTCGGACAGTCCACCCTAGCGGGACCCAGTCGAAGGTACTGGGCCCCAGGCCTCCTCGATAGTACCTCACCCCAGGCTAAAGGTGCCTGGGATGGACGCCAACATGACTCCGGACCAGGCCATGGGCACCTGGACCAGACTCCTGGATCTCCCGCACCCAGGCCTAAGGGCCCTGGGTGCAGACCGCAACCCTCCTCCTCCGAGGACCTCCTTCTCCGCAAGAACACGACCTCGTGGTCAGGGCGTCTCCCCCTTTTATCTCCTCCCTTCAACGGCCCGGCGGGTTCCCCGCCCCAGCCATATCATCTCCGGGAAGAGACCAAACAGGGAGCACTGCAGGGGATGATTCTACCTGAAGCCCGTGGGTACCCCGCCACCCACAGGCAAAGGAGAATATTACATCCTCCAATCCTCCACGAAACAAAAAGGGGTCTGAATCCTAACACAATTATACACCTGGGTCACACTATTGCCCAGGTGTATCCCATCAATTTGAGGACCCCGCTACAGATGCATAAAGTGAAAAAAAAAAAGTGAGATATTCCTTTAAATATCGTACCTGGGGGGTGTCTATTAGGGGTGTTGAAAATGATCGCTGCATCGATGCATCACGATTATGCCCTTCTCGATTCGGCATCGATGCGGTAGCCAGTGTTAATCGATTATGCTCCTCCCCCTCGCACAGCAGTGTCTTGCACTGATCGGCTGGCTGAGCCTCGTGCCGTTCCCCGTCAATAGATGATGTAACTTCAGCATGCTGCCCCCACCCAGGCTCTCCCCCTCCTCAGGATATGTACCCGTGGACAGTGTGACCACTCTCATCTCCCCGATTGGCGGGCGCAGAGCCGCACGGAGCTGTGAGACAGATCACTGTAGCTGTCATCACATCCGTGGGAGTGGCCGAACAATCAGGGTTGCCGAAGTTCCTGCACAGTGGGGGGCAATGCACAGTGTTTCCAGCCTCACTGTGACAGTTTGCTAAAACAGACTGATTTCTCCTGTCGTAGGACAGAAGAAATCAGTCTGTCCATTTAGGGGCCGGAGGCTGCAGCTGAGTGGAGTGTATCTGATACTCCTCTCACACAGCCCAGCAAAGTTCACTCCCCCTACCACATGAACAGAACGATGTATTGCATACAGCTGCCCCTCCTCCTCCTCTCTCTCCCTGTGTCTGCCCGGCCTGCCCACTCCTATCCTGACGTACAGCTGTGAAGGAGAGAGAGAAGAGGGGAGATATGCGCGGGAGATATGAACAGTCAGCCAGCTACACATTCCAAGCTGTGTGAAGTTCCAGCCTCGTCCCTGAATGAGTGAGCACTGCATTTTTCATTACAGATTGATCACTAAACTGTTCCTTTCTCTCCCCTATCTGTCTCCCTCCCCAGCTCTGTTCTTCCAAGATCCAGTTAGCACCAAGCCACTTATGCAGCCCATAGAGTGAACGCTTTTTTTTTTTTCGTTTGGTCATTACACTGGAAAAAAAAATATGATCCAATTCCCCCATCTACACATTCCAATTGGATGGGGGAATCCTCAGACAGTGGACCAGTGGGCGAACGACCAGGGTTGCTGTCCTGGCACTGCTATTGACATCACTGGTCTCTGTCTCCATGGCAGCAGCAGCGCATTAGAAACCAGTGCTGGCTACTTGGCGCATCATGTCTGCAGTCTCTGATTGTCTCTTGTACTATGTCTGCAGTCTGATCGTCTCATGCATCATGTCCGCAGTCTCTGATCGTCTCATGTATCGTGTCCGCAGTCTCTGATCGTCTCATGTATCGTGTCCGCAGTCTCTGATCATCTCCTGTATCATGTCCGCAGTCTCTGATCATCTCCTGTATCATGTCTGCAGTCTCTGACCATCTCCTCTAGTATTTTTTTTGGGGGGGGGAGCCTGGAACTCCTCTAAGTTTTTGTCTGCTGTGTTTAGACTTTGCTGCATGAAGGGAGTGTTGTTGTTTTTTTTTTTTATTTATTTTTTAAGAACAGATAAAATGAAAAAATGGAGTTCTCCTGACTGCTTGAACGTTTTTTTATGAAAACCGCGCGCAGTAATCTTGATGCATCGTGGAATCGAATCGAATCGTTGACATGATAATCGCATCGAATCGTGAGGCCAGTGAAGATGCGCACCTCTAGTGTCTATAGTATGCCTGTGAAGTGGCACGTGTTTCCCGTGTTTAGAACTGTCCCTGCACAAAAATAGGATTTTTATAACAGCTTACCTGTAAAATCCTTTTCTTGGAGTACATCACGGGACACAGAGCGACATAGTCATTACTAATGGGTTATATAGATACCTTCAGGTGCTGGCACTGGCAACTTCCAAAACCGGAAGTACCCTCCCCTATATAAGCCCCTCCCATCCGGGAGCACCTCAGTTTTGTAGCAAAGCAATAAGTGTCCCTAAAGAGGGGTGGGAGCTCTGTGTCCCGTGATGTACTCCAAGAAAAGGATTTTACAGGTAAGCTGTTATAAAAATCCTATTTTCTTTCTCGTACATCACGGGACACAGAGCGACATAGTCATTACTAATGGGATGTCCTAAAGCAATGCCCAACGAGGGGGGGGATACACCATACATAAGCTGAGCGCTATCAGACATGAGGATCTTTTGCGGCCTGCAACACACTGCGCCCAAAGGCGACATCCTCCTGACTTCTAACGTCCACCTGGTAGAACCTAGTAAACGTGTGTACTGAAGACCATGTTGCGGCCTTACAGATTTGAGCCAGGGAGGCCTGGTGATGCACTGCCCATGAAGTTCCAACTGCTCTCGTGGAGTGCGCTCTAACTTTGAACGGAGGCGGTCTCCTTCTCAAGCCATAGGCTTGCATTATGACCTGTCGAATCCACCTGGCTAAAGTAGATTTTGACGCTGCCTGACCCCTTCTGGGGCCTTCCGGCAGAATAAACAAAGTATCCGTTCTGCGAATCTGAGCAGTGGCTTTTAGATAAGCTTTAACTGCTCTTACTACATCCAAAGAATGCAATAACTTTTCCTCTACCGAAGTAGGTTTGGGGAAAAAAGAAGGAAGAACCACATCTTGGTTCAAATGAAACCTCGATACCACCTTAGGAAGAAAGGCTGGATGAGGGCGTAACACTACTCTATCCTTATGGATAACCAGATATGGCTCCTTACAGGACATAGCTGCTAATTCCGACACTCTTTTAGCCGAACAAATGGCTACTAGAAAAATCAATTTCCTGGTGAGAAGAACCAAAGAAATATGCTGTAATGGTTCAAATGGTTGTTTCTGTAGAACCGACAGAACCAAGTTTAGATCCCATGGACATATGGGAATATTAACCGGAGGACTAATACGCATCACTCCTTGTATAAAGGCTTTGACTAGTGAATGCGAAGCCAAGGGCCTTTGAAAAAATATTGACAAGGCCGAAATCTGACCCTTGATAGTCCTCAAGGCAAGCTTCCTATCTACAGCCCATTGTAGGAAGTCCAGAATCCTACCTATTACGTATTTACGTGGATGCCATTTCTTGGCCTCACACCAGGCGATGTACGCCTTCCAGATTCTATAGTAGATCTGCCTGGATACCGGCTTCCTGGCATTGATCATGGTAGATACCACAGAATTAGAGAGCCCTCTCTTTTTTAGAATGTGGGCTTCAATAGCCAGGCCGTCAAACCTAGGGCTGGTAAGGAAGGGTGGTATATCGGTCCTTGCGAAAGCAGGTCCGGACGACGTGGGAGAGTCCAAGGACTCCCCACTGACATTTTACAATCTCCGCGTACCACGCTCTTCGGGGCCACGCTGGAGCCACCAGAATCACTGGTTTCTTTTCTACCCTGATTCTGCGGAGTAATCGAGGTAACCATTGTGGCGGTGTGAATGCATATATCAGCTTGAACTGATCCCAAGGGAACACTAGGGCATCCGAGCCGCAAGCTAGGGGATCCCTTGTCCGAGAGACAAACCTGTCCACCTTTGCGTTGAATCTGGATGCTAGAAGATCTACATCCGATGTTCCCCACCGCTGACATATTGTCCAGAAAACCTCGGGGTGAAGGGACCCTTCCTCTGGGCATAATTGCTGGCGACAGAAAGTCCGCCTTCCAATTCTCCACTCCTGGAATGAATACCGCAGATATGGCTGGGACATATCTTTCTGCCCATTTCAGGATGTAATTTACTTCCCTCTGGGCTGCACGACTCCTGGTGCCCCCCTGATGATTGATATATGCCACTGCTGTGGCATTGTCTGATTGAATTCTGACAGGGGACCCTTGGAGTTTGGATGTCCATGCTACTAGGGCATACCGGGCTGCTCGTATCTCTAAGAGATTGATGGGCAGGGCCTTTTCTGCATCCGACCATCTGCCCTGGAGAGACTATTGCTCCAGTACTGCTCCCCAGCCTATAAGGCTGGCATCTGTAGTGACCACCTTCCAAGAAATCGGACTGAAGGATTTCCCTTTTTCCAGATTCTGGGGAACCACCACCAATGGAGGCTCTTGCGAACGGAAGGGGACAAGGACATTGTAAGTCTAGGGCCTGAACTTTTTTGTTCCAGGCTGACAGTATGGCCCCTTGCAAATTCCTTGAATGGAATTGACCGTAGGGTACTGCTTCGAATGATGCCACCATTTTTCCCAGCAGCCTCATGCACAGGCGTATGGACGGCTGTCTTTTGTACCCACTAAGTGGATCAAATCTTTCAAAGACAACACCTTTCCTCGAGGCAAGAATATTTTTCTCTGGCCTGAATCCAACCTTAGCCCCAAGTATTCCAAACCTTTGACTGGTTTTTAGGGCTGACTTGTCTCGGTTGATAATCCAACCGTGAGATTCCAGATAATTGATTGTCTTGTGAACGACCACGTCTAGTTTTTCTACTGAGTGGTCTATCAGCAACAAGTCATCTAGATATGCCATTATCATTACACCCTGTGTTCTTAGATTGGCCAATAAAGGGCCAGAATTTTTGTAAACACTCGTGGTGCTGTGGCCAAACCGAAGGGTAAGGCTCTGAACTGAAAATGGCACCCTTCTACTGCAAAGCGTAGAAATTTTTGGTGGACTGGAAAGATGGGAATGTGCAAATAAGCATCTTTGACGTCGATCGCGGCTAACCAATCCTTCCCTTGTAGGGCAGTGGCCACCGATCGGATCGACTCCATCGGAAAGTCCTGATATACAGGAATTTTTATAGCCCTTTTAGAATTAATATGGGCCTCCCGTCCGCGTTTGCTTCGGGACTGTAAAGAGGTTTGAGTAAAACCCGAACCCTCATTCTTCCAGGGGAACCTCCATAATTACTCCTTGGAGCAATAGTTGTTCTAGTGCCAACAGGAGGGACCCTCTCTTCCGGGGATCCCTTGGCACGTTTGACCTCAAAAATGGGAAGGAGAGTCTTTTAACTCCAAACTGTATCCCAAACATACTGCGGAGAGCACCTATCTGTCTTGATCGTGTCCCGCCAGGTCTCTTGTGAACAACTGGAGTCCTCCCCCCACCCGACTGAGTGGGGCAACCCTTCAATGAATTTAACTTTGGGGGAGGTTTTGTACCTCCCCTGACCCAGGGTTTCTCATTACCCTGCTATTGTCCCTGTTTTTTACCCCCGGGAATTGACCGAGGAGGCCGTCGGAACTGTTACACAGCCGATGCCCCAGGGACTGGAGAAGCAGGCCTCTTAAAGAGGGACCTCTAACTCTGTTTTTAACCGGCAAGAGCGTATTTTTACCGCTGGAAATTTTCTGGATATATTTGTCCAGGTTTTCCCTGAATAAGCGTTCACCATGAAATGGGGCGCTAACCAGCCATTCTTTACAGGGAGCTTCAGCAGACCAGTTTTTGAGCCATAGAAGCCTACGCATATGTACTATAGACAGCGTAAGGCCTGATGGACTGAATCCTTTATGGCGTCAACCGCAAAGCCTAAGGCTCTAGGTAGATCAGCTAGGGCAAAGCCTGCTGATCTGTCAAGTCCCTCAAGACCTGTTTCAACTGATCCTTCACTGCTTAGCAGACCCCAATAGCTGCTACTGCTGGTTGTGTCACCAAGCTTGCTGTAGAAAGAAGCAGATTTTCATAAGGACTCCAATTTTTTATCTATTGGGTTCTTGACATTTGGACATTATCCACTGGACATGTCAGTGATTTATACATACAAGAGATGGCTGCGTCCACTGAAGGGACCTTCCATTTTTTTTTTTATGAACTTATCCTCCATGGGATAGACCACCGGAAATCTCTTGGGGGAATAAATATTTTCTCAGGACGTTCCCAATCCTGGTAAATAAGCCCTTTCAGTAAAGGGTGAAGTGGAAAAGAACAGACAGTCTGGGGGCTTCTAGCGACCCCAACGAGGATACAGTAGTGGTTGATGGTTCCGCAAGGTGCATTTTTAATGCTGATCGGACCATGTTAGTCAGAGACTGAACCCATAATCTTTCAGCTTGAGATGCTGAGAAAAGGTTCCCCCACTGTTGATTCCTCTATAACAGAATCAACCTCATCCTGATCCCCTTCAGACAGGTCGATCCCTGTATGGGACTGTTGCTCTGCTAACAGGCACTCTGAAGGAGGAGACGGAGATGGGGCGTGCTTTCCCTGACAGGGAGGCAGCGATCAATGTTGCAATCTCTCTCTAATCCTCCCAGAGCTGAGGAAAAAACCTCCTCTGTTACATACACAGGAGCAGGTGAACTGAGGACAGCCACAGTACCAAGTACCCCTGCGGGGTCTCTACGGTCACTTACCTCTGAACTTCAGGGGAGACTGGTGCAGCAGAAGTATGCCCAAGATCCTCAGAGCCCGATGAGACCCCCTTCGCTTCCTGGAAGATTCAGTTCCGGAGCTTCTGGATGGCATATTCCTAAGCCTAAAGCTGAGGTATTCCAGCCGTAATACACCACTTTTACTGAGAATAGTCTAGCACAATTGCTGCTATATCACAGTTGGTGTCTACTAAAGTGCCTTTCTAGGGGATGCCTGCATCAACCGCCTCTGTGTGCCTTTATACTGTTGCTAGCTCTGTCTGTGCACTTCAATAGCCAGCTATAATGTGCTTTAAAACACGCTGGACGCCCGCACATGCGCAGTAGCGCCGCGGCGCACACCTGAGCGTCATCCACCCGCTCCGCCCCTTTTTCCAGATCGCCTCTATGAATAGAGGCGCGTGCACGCGCGCGGGCACATGCGCCTTCGACGCCTTTTTTGAAAACAACAAGGAGCTAGATGGGAGCCAGGGTCCCTTTGCCGCAGGGCCCGGGGATGGATGAGCGCAGCAACAGGGCAGAGGAGACAGCTTCCCAGGAGAGAACATACCAACTGCCTGGATTTGATTCTGGACGAAAAAAATCCACATTACAAGAAAAAGAACCATAGCGGCCTCTAGTGTCTAACACAGGTACCGCGGTCTTACATTTTTTTTTTTTTTTTTTTCTTGCCTACTATTAAAATTTTTACATTTTCTCAGTAGTAACAGGCATACACAGAATATTAGCGGGAATACCTTAGGTAACAGGCAGAAAGACAAAATAGGCTTGGGGGTCCCTCAATAGAACCAAGTTCCCGAGGGCCCCCACTTACCTTTTCCTCGCCGCAGGACTCTGTTTGGTCCACAGAAGCCCAAACTTCACCTATCACGGCAGGCATTGTAATCAAACCTTCAGGGACCGGGTTCCCAAGGATTCCACTCCCCTGGACCTGTATAGCACCCTGCACAGAAAACATCTTGGTCGTGGGTATGACCAGAGCTCTGGATCCCAGGGTCCAGCTCTCCTAAGAGAAGCATTACAGGCAAAACCTTGCTCTTCTCTGCAAGGCCCGGGTACCGACCGTTTAGCTATGAAGCTTTTTTGGTCGGATCCGGAATAGCTTACTGAGGCCCAAAAGAACCTGTACGCAAGCTCAGTGAAAAACACATGTTTTCTTCTTGGCCAACACCTTAGACACTGGCAAAAAACTGAGGTGCTCCCGGATGGGAGGGGCTTATATAGGGGAGGGTACTTCCGGTTTTGGAAGTTGCCAGTGCCAGCACCTGAAGGTATCTATATAACCCATTAGTAATGACTATGTCGCTCTGTGTCCCGTGATGTACGAGAAAGAAATGACATTTCTAAAAGGAAAAAAAGTAATTTAAAACTGCTTGCGGCTTTAATGTAATGTCTGGTCCCGGCAATACGGATGAAAATCATTGAGAAAAATGGCATGGTTATTCCCCAGCCCATTACCAGCCCCTTTGGGTCTTGTATGGATATTAAAGGGGAATCCCGCACCCAAATTAAAAAAAGGAAAGGTGTGTGGCCCCCAGGCCCTATATACTCTGAACAGCAGTATACAGGCGATGCAAACAAGACAGGGACTGTAGGTTTGTTGTTACGTAGAATCTGTTTGTAATTTTGAACTGGTACATTTTTAAAGTGTAGCTTCAGCCAAAAAAATCAGTTTTAAGCTTTTTGGAAAACATAGGGAAGGGTTATCACCCCTGTAACATTTGTTTTGCTGTCTGTGCCCCTGTTCAGAACATTTCACCTCACTTTCCTTCCCAATGACAAATGTTTTTAGAAAATTTGGGGTTTTTATTGAAACAAGGATTGGTGATAAAGCATCAGTGGAGAGAAGACACCTTTTTCCCATATTAACTCTTAAAGGAGAGAATTTCCCTTCCTAGGGGTAGATTTCCTCTCACTTCCTGTTGTCTCATTCCGTTTGCAAGTAGGAGTCGTTTGTAAGTTGGATGTTTGAAAGTAGGGGCCTGCCCTATATACTCTGCAGAAATTTGGCCATTAGGTGTTGGTGTTGCCACAACACTGTAAGCCCTCACAGTTACTCTTGCGCCCTGCTGTGAACTATTATATCAAGAATTGTAATTACATGCCATTGTTGAACAGTGGTAGGGAAAATTTGGCCTTCGGTGGTGGTGCTGGTGCCACAACACTGTAAGTCCTCACAGTTACTCATGGTGGGCGCAGGAATGGGCCCAGCTTTGAAATATTAGATCAAGAATTGTAATTACATGCCACTATTGAACAGGGGCTTAAAAATTGTGCCTTAGGCACTGGTGCCACAACACTGCAACCCCTCACAGATACTCTAGTTGGAGCACAGGAATGAGCCCTGCTGCCATGTATTGCATCAAAAATTTTAATTACATGCCCCTGTTAAATAGAGGCAGAAAAATTGGGCCTTAGGCACTGGTACTGGTGCCACAACACTGCAACCCCTCACAGATACTGTAGTTGGAGCGCAGGAATGAGCCCTGCTGCAAAGTATTGCATTCAAAATTGTAATTACACACCCCTGTTAAACAGGGGCTGAAAAATTGGGCCTTAGCCACTGGTGGCGGTGCCCAGAAACAAAAATTGACTAACTTCTTTGACTATCCGAAGCCTCAGCAACACGTTGTCCAGGACCAGGAATTTGTAACCTCCCAGTCTCTGGGAACGCGTTGCACAGACCTTTCTGCAAGGCCTCCCGAAGATGCTTCATCCTCTGCTCCCTCTGCGACGGCAAGATAAGGTCCGCAACCTTACCCTTGTAATGTGGATCAAGGAGGGTTGCCAGCCAGTAATGATCCCTCTCCTTGATAGCACGAATACGAGGATCCTTCCACAGGCTTTTCAGAATCAGGGAGGCCATGCAGCGTAGGTTTGCTGAGGCATTTGGTCCAGAGTCCTCTGGGTCACTCAGGACGACATGATGCGCAGCCGCCTCCTCCCAGCCACGTACAAGTCCATGGGTGTCTTAGGACTGTAATTGATCCCTTGAAGACTGCTGCTGATGCTGAGTGCTAGGCTCCACCTCCATGCTGACACAATCCTCCTCCTCCTCCTCCTCCTCCTCGTCCTCTTCCTGTGTGATAAGCGGGCCAGCAGAAACACTGTCTGGATAAAGGGGGTCTTGAGAGGTAAGGAAGTCTTCCTCTTCCTCCCTCTGTTCTGCCTCAAGTGCCCTGTCCATTATTCCATGCAGCGTGTGCTTCAACAGGTGGACAAGAGGGACAGTGTCACTGATGCATGCACTGTCACTGCTTACCATCCTTGTTGCCTCCTCAAATGGTGCCAGGACAGTGCATGCATCCCTGATCATGGCCCACTGGCGTGGGGAAAAAAAATCCATGCTCCCCTGACCCTGTACTGGTGCCATATTGCAACAGATACTCATTGATGGCCCTCTGCTGCGTGTGCAGCCACTGCAGCATGGCCAACGTAGAGTTCCACCTGGTGGGCATGTCACAGATTAGGCGGTTCTTGGGCAGGTTGTATTCCTTTTACAGGTCAGCCAGCCGAGCACTGGCATTAAATGACCGGCGGAAATGCCCACAGAGTTTCCTGGCCTGCTTCAGGACCTCCTATAAGCCCGGGTACCTGCCCAAGAACCGCTGCACCACCAAGTTAAGGATTTGAGCCAAACAGGGCACATGGGTCAGTTGTCCCTGTTGGAGGGTGGAGAGGAGGTTGGTGCCATTGTTGCAAGCCACCTTTCCTGGCTTAAGCTGGCGTGGTGTCAACCACCTCTGAGCCTGCCCCTGCAGAGCTGACAGAATCTCTGCCCCAGTGTGGCTCCTGTCCTCCAAGCACACCAGCTCAAGCACCGCATGGCATCTTTTTGCCTGCGTACTTGCGTAGCCCCTTCAATGCCTACGGAACACCATTGGTTTCGAGGACAAAGCACAGGAAGAGGCCATGGAGGAAGAAGAAGAGGAGGGGGTGGAAGAGAGAGGTGTGTCAGAAATCACCAGTAGTAGCATTTTGGAGGCGTAGTGGCGGAACAACCTCCAACACTACTGCACCTTGTCCTGCATCCTTCCCAGCTGCCAGCAGAGTTACCCAATGCGCCGTGAAAGATAGGTAATGTCCCTGTCCATGCTTGCTGGACCATGAGTCAGCGGTAATATGCACCTTACCGCTGACCGCCCTGTCCAGCGAGGCCAAGACATTGCCTTCCACATGCCAGTAGAGAGCCGGAATCGCCTTCCGTGAGAAAAAGTGGCGTTTGGGAACCTGCCACTGAGGAACCGCACATTCCACAAACTCACGAAAGGGGGCAGAGTCTACCAACTGAAAAGGCAGCAGTTGAAGTGCTAGCAATTTAGCCAAGCTAGCATTCAACCGCTGGGCATGTGGATGGCTGGGAGCGAACTTCTTTCCGCGGTGCAGCAGCTGGGGCAGGGAAATTTGCCTGGTACAATCTGACGTTGGTGTACCGATAGCAGATTGCCCGCAAGTACTTGGCTGTGACACACCTAATTCTACACCTTCATTCCTCTCAGTGCAGGTTTCAGATAGGACTGAAGATATAGTGGGGTTGGAGATCCCAGCTGATAAAAAGCAAGGAGAGGTCCGCTTTGTTCTTTGGTGTGGGTCTTTTATGTATGCTTGCCAACGGACTGCATGGCAGGTCGACATATATCTGGTCAAGCACGTGGTGCCCAAGCGGCTCATGTTTTGGCCACGCGAGATACGCTTCAGACATATGTTGCAAATAGCAATGGTGCAATCTGCTGCACACGTCTCAAAAAAGGCACACACCAAAGAACTTTTGGAATAATGCGCAGAGACAGCAGCGCCCTGAACATGCGGAACACTGCAGTGTGATGCAGTCAGTTGGCTGCCCTTAAGCTGGCCCCTGGAGGGCATCCTGCCTCGTTGGATGTGCCTCCTCCTCTCTCCTATCAGGCACCCACGTGGAGTCAGTGACCTCATCATCCCCTCCCTCCTCATCACTGGAGCAAATCTGGCAGTATGCTGCAGCTGGGGGAACATGACTGCCAGATTGCTGTCCTTGTTGGGCACCCCCTCTATCTGGGCTCACGTTACTGCCTTCCTCTAGCTGGGTACCATCATTGGAGCCTTCAAAATGCTGGGCATCCTCCTGGAGCATGTACCTAACACTGTGGTCAAACAGTTCGGGGGACTCCTCAGAGGAGGACATGGTGGGGCTAGGGAAGGAGTGACTGATGCCATTGAGCCGAGGGAAGAGGCCGCTTTGGCAGCTGCTTTGCCAGACAAAGTACCCTGAGCCTGGGTGAGAGAGGATGAGGACGGCTTGTTCATCCACTCTACCAAGTCTTCGGCATGTTGTGGCTCAACATGGCCAGCTGACGAAAAGAAGGACAAGCGCGTCCCACAGCCACGTGCTGATGAGGATGCACCGTGTTCATGACCAGCACTGTTGCCTCTAGACACCGAGCCTGCTTGCCCTCTTTTATTATCTCGTGACTGTCTGCCTCTCCTTGTTTGCCTTCCAGACATACTAATGGCCTGCAGTGAGCTGAAGCTGCACAAACGTAGGATGTATATATATATATATATATATATATATACACACACTGATTATACTGCAGCTAGCAGATTCAACTGTCTGCTGTGGTATTAGTATGAGAACACCAGCAATTGTCTTCAGTTAGTTTTAGGTGCACACTGTGCAGAGGACACAGTATACTAACTGAAAATACTTGCAGCTCCCTGCCTGTGGTATTTGTATGAGAACACCAGCAATTGTATTGAGGTAAGCTTTTGCTGCACACTGTGCAAAGGACACTAAAGCAAAATACTGCAGCTCCCTGCCTGTATTTGTATCAGAACACCAGCAATTCTATTGAGGTAAGCTTTTGGTGCACACTGTGCAAAAGGACACTAAAGCAAAATACTGCAGCTCCCTGCCTGTATTTGTATCAGAACACCAGCAATTGTATTCAGGTAAGCTTTTGGTGCACACTGTGCAAAGGACACTAAAGCAAAATACTGCAGCTCCCTGCCTGTATTTGAATCAGAACACCAGCAATTGTATTCAGGTAAGCTTTTGGTTCACACTGTGCAAAGGACGCAGTACACTAAGTGAAACACTGCAGCTAGCACAATCACCTGCCTGCCTGTCAGTATAGAGAATAACAGGAACGATCTAGCTAAACTGAATACAGTGTGTAAATATATATACTCCTAGGATGCATATATATCCTCTACACACTGTAATTGCAGCTAACTGACTCGCCTGCCTGCTCTATCTAACTCAAATCAAATTACACTGTCTCTCTCTCTGTCTCTTTCCTTTAACCAACGCCAACACACTACACAAGGCCGCCAAGCCGGCGGCCTTATATAGTGTGGGGCGTGTTCCTACTCCTCTAAGCCATGATTGGCCAATTACCCTGGCTTTGGCCAATTACGGCTCTCTGTACCTACGGCGCTGTGATTGGCCAAGCATGCGGGTCATAGTGCATGCTTGGCCAATCATCAGCCAGCAATGCACCGCCGCAGTGAATTATGGGCCGTGACGCACCACTCGAATTTGGCGCGAACGACCCATAATGTTCGAAATTCGACGAACGGTCGAACAGCCGATGTTTGAGTCGAACATGGGTTGAACTCGAAGCTCATCCCTAGTCCCACTGATGAAGAACACAGAAAGAATGTTGAAACTGTGCTATAGAGACTCCAAAGGTATGGTTTACATGTCAATCTTTCAAAATGCGAATTTCTAAAGTCTCGACTGCAATTTTGTGCACACACTGTGGACCGACATGGGTTACACACTACTGAAGAAAAAGTTAAAGCCCTTATCCCATGCCCCTACTCCCCAGAATGTCACACAGCTCAGGTCCTTCCTTGGTCTCCTAAATTACTACCATTGGTTCTTGCCGAACCTAGTACACCAGCTTTACCCATTACATCGCTTACTGGATGCAAGAGCTAAATGGATATGGACAGCCAAATGTGAAGAAGCTTTTCGGCTTCCTAAAGAACTCATTCTGTCTTCTCGAGTTCTGGTCCACTATGATTTAAAGAAACACGTCACCTTGGCTTGTGACGCCTCGCCTTATGGACTGGGTGCTGTGCTTTCCCATGTCATGCCAAATGGCACAGAGCGCCTCATTTCTTTTGCCTTCAGGTCTTTAACCTCAGCAGAACAAATCTACTCCCAGATAGACAAGGAAGCTTTGGACATTGTATGGGCCACAAAAAAAATTCATACGTATATCTATGGTCGGGAGTTCACACTTATCCCTGACCACAAACCTCTGTTGTCAATACTGAACCCGCAGAAAGGAATTTCTACAACAACTGCATCTCGCTTACAAAGGTACGCTTTATTCTTGGGAGCTTATACTTATTCTATCAGATACCGCTCCCATGATGCCCATGGCAATGCAGATGCATTTTCCAGATTGCCAATTGGAGACCAGTCACCAAGAGACGTACGCATAGTGGAAATACACAGGCAGAAATCCTGCATGTCCACCTCCCTAATTGCCAGACATACAGTCACAGATCCCTTCCTGTCTTAGATATTCTCATATGTTCAGGCTGGATGGCCAGAGAAAATCTGAGGTGAATTTCGTCCGTACTTTGCCAGAAAATGTGAGCTTGTGACTAATACTGGTTGCCTACAGTGGGGCAACAGAGTGATTATACCTCAGTATTTGCAACCAGCCATGCTAAGGATACTGCATGAGGGCCATCCTGGCGTGGTGCACATTAAGCAGCGAGCCCGGAGCTATGTTTGGTAGCCACAAATGGACACAGCAATTGAAGATTATGTGGCTCAATGTCCTGGGTGCTGTCAAGCTCAGCGACCCCAAAAGAAAGGAACCCTGCTACCTTGCCATTGGCCGACAGACCCGTGGTCAGGACTCCGTCTCGATTTTGCTGGCCCAATCCAGGGTAAAATGTATTTGATCGTGGTAGATGCAAATTCAAAATGGCCGGAGGTTTTTCAAATGCCTTCTGTTACCTCAGCTGCTACCATTCTAGTCTTAAGGAAGCTCTTTGCTCAATATGGCTTGCCAACAGCCATAGTTTCGGACAATGGGACTCAATTTACATTGCATGAGTTTCAATCCTTCCTCAGTGGCTTGGGCATCCAACACTACAAAACAGCTCCTTATCATCCAGCCTCGAATGGGCTGGCAGAACGGTTTGTGCAGACATTTAAGAAGCACTTACTGTCCACTCTGGACCAGGTCGGAATGTCAGAGAAGAAGCTGCTGGAGTTCTTGGCCATGTACCGAAACACAAAACACGCTACTACTGGGCTGTCCCCAGCTTTTCTTATGTTTGGCAGGCATCTCCGCACCAAACTGGATTTAGTTCTTCCACAGGAACAGTCACCAACACCTCCTCCGCCAGGCCGTCCTGGATTCCGTGCTGGTGATCTTGTATGGTTTCGGAATTACAGAGTTTTGCCTCATTGGCTTCCTGGCATTATTGATGGACCTCTTGGACAACGAATGTATCTTTTTCGCCTGGAGAATGGCGTTTGTGTTCGAAGACACCTTTCGCAATTGAGAAAGCGCATTTGCCTGCCAGTAGAAAAAAATCTGACCTCTCTTTCTACCCAACCACCAGAGTCTACTCAGGGCTATACTGGTGACATATGGCATGGTGTCTGGCATGATCCCACAAGTTTACAACCAACCCCTGAAGTGGTTGGTGACCATATTCCTGAGGAGCCCGGACATGTGGCTGGAGTTGCAGAGACTGATTTGTCTGTTAGACACCCACTGACACGTCCAGAACCTTTGACAGCCTCTGCCCCTCCTAGTGCTGTGCCACTTCGTAAGTCTGCCCGCCAAAGACATCAAACTCCTCTTTGGCAAAGCACTGAAATCTTACGGGACACTTTGGAGGTCAGGAAACAGAGACAAAGGGCTCATAACGTGATGCGGGAGCCACAGAACTGAGTTGAAGATACTATTTGCTGAACTGATCCTGCTTGCCTTGTTATTTTATGTGTTGAGTATTTTGTTCTCTTGTTATGTTTTTTTTTTTTTTTTTATGGGAAAAGGAGGAGATGTGATGTTTGTGCTGGATCACTGTGACCCTTCACCCTTTTCTCCTGTTGCATGCTGGGGCAGGGGCTGTACTAGGAAGTAAGTTAGTTTGTGTGTGGGACTGGAAGCAGCAGTTTGATACACAGAAGGGATTACATCTGGTAATGACAGAAGCCTATTGTATTAGGACTCCATGTAACAAAGTCATCATGTTCTGAGTAAGTAATAAACCCTCTCCATGGGTAAGAAGTTCATCCAGCCTGTGTGTAACTTGCTGAGCAGATACTGGCAGCATTGCTAGCAGCACCCTGAGAGACCCCGTGTCTAAGGGACATAACAAGTAGCAACTGCACTATGGGTGCACTGTACTGTGTACACCAACATAAGTGTAATAACAACTATGGGTGCACTGTATTGTGTACACCACCAGAAAAGTAGTAGCAACTGCACTAGGGGTGCACGGTACTGTGTACACCACCAGAAGTGTAATAACAACTATGGGTGCACTGTATTGTGTACTGTGTACACCACCAGAAAAGTAGTAGCAACTGTACTAGGGGTGCACGGTACTGTGTACACCACCAGAAGTGTAATAACAACTATGGGTGCACTGTATTGTGTGCTGTGTACACCAGAAAAGTAGCAGCAACTGCGTACACCAACAGAAGAGTGCAACATCACAAAGTGTGATAACAACTATGGGTGCACTGTATTGTGTACACCACCAGAAAAGTAGTAGCAACTGCACTAGGGGTGCACGGTATTGTGTACACCACCAGAAGTGTAATAAAAACTATGGGTGCACTGTATTGTGTGCTGTGTACCCCACCAGAAAAGTAGCAGCAACTGCACAGTACTGTGTACACCAACAGAAGTGTAATAACAACTATGGGTGCACTGTATTGTGTACTGTGTACACCACCAGAAAAGTAGCAGCAACTGCACTAGGGGTTCACGGTACTGTGTACACCACCAGAAGTGTAATTACAACTATGGGTACACTGTATTGTGTATATATATATATATATATATATATATATATATATATATATATATATATACACACACACACACACACACACACACACACACACACACACACACACATATATACACACACAAGACTGACTGTATATATATATATATATATATATATATATATATATATATATATATATATATGAAGAGGGGAGCACGGGGTGGGACTTTAAATGAAGCACAAGGATGCAAAAGAATAAAAGGTGAAAAATAGGAATTTTATTATAGTAGGTACATATACAACATATAAGCATGGCTAATAATTGGTAAACTGTAAGCATAATATTCACAATGGACATGGTAATACCATTAGAGCCTCAGAGTGTGACCACTACTAAGGAGAATATGTACATGATAACAACCGATACACATAATAAAATTGATGGTAATATCTATTATAAGGCAGTAACAAAATATCCAAAGTCACCAACATAGGGTTTGGTAAAAACATATTACAAAATAGAACCTATGGCCTCACTAGACCTGGGAGGTAAAGTAGGTATGATGGTTGGGAGATTGTTATGAACATATATTGATAAATCCACGGCACCAGTTGGCTTGGCGCGTTTCGTGGCCCTTACGCCACTCATCAGGAGCGTACACGTAATTGGTCTGGAATAGAGGGGATATGTAAATATAGGTAATGAATATAAGTATGTATGGGGGTGCAAATAAGCCCCCAGGCACCTAAGTGAATACTTACTAATAGTGGTTCACATGTAGGTAGTGTGGTGGTGAGGCGTGGCAGAAATCCGTGACTACCTCCAAATCGGGGGCCGTGGCGGGCGGCTCACTAGGGGCAACACACATGGACTAGCGCCAGGCAGGGACGGAGCCGGGGCTACCCTGTGGGAAGTGATAACCAGTTAGGAATAGAATGGGATGGAGAGGGGTGACTAGGGATGAGGATGGTGAAAAAGACCCAGTGCATGTGAAAGGTATGGAAGGTGGAAGCTGACAATCCGATATGGTGCCAGGTTAGCGTGATAGAGTGAACAACAAAGGTGGTGCAGGTGAAGGTCCCAAGCTATACCTGGGAGGTAGGGTGAAAATAAAGGGAAAAAATTAATGAAAAGAGACCATGTTACCTGGGTTCAGCAGGACGACCGGAGAGGGGGAGAGATGTCTGTGCTGTGATGTGAACAGAGAGCCCCGAGTTCCGAGACCGCCCGGAAGTGCCGTTAAGTGTGCCACCGCGACACCGCCCACCAGTGTCACGCTGCATAGCAGGGCATGGGGGGAGGGGCGCCGTCAGCCGAGAAAGGTATCCGGCCGCCCGGCGGTTGTACTCCCCCCACCGGTGCTCACTCGTTGTAATTACCACAGCCTGGACGGCAAGACGTCAACCAAGACGCCGCACGTCCAGCGTGGAGGCGTGACGGTGACGCGCATTAACAACGCATCCGCCCCCCCAGATGATAGAGGAGGGGCGGAGGCCCGCAAGGCGCGTCACGGCCCCCGATGGAGGAAATAACCAGACGCTGGGTCGGCCGAACCTAATCCACATATCTACCACCAAAGGTGAACCACCATATTGTAGATTGATAAAATATATAAGATGTTGGGTTACTATGTTAAAAAATATAATATTAATAAAAGGATATAACATTAACCGCAGGGGAGGCAAAACATAAGGTCTGCAATTGCAGAAATTAATGGTAATAAAGGGTAATCAATAGAGCGAGTCCAAGTGCTTCCATCCCTATTATGTTGAAAAAGGAGAGAACAATTGTTAGGGATTTTGTGGAGAACATAGCCTGGTAAGGTCATGCGTGTCCATCCCTTGGGACTTTAAATGAAATCACGACCCGTTAAGGCCATACATTTCCATCCCTTATTTAAATGAAGAGGGGAGCATGGGGGTGGGACTTTAAATGAAGCACAAGGATGCAAAAGTAGGATTTTTAAAACAGCTTACCTGTAAAATCCTTTTCTTGGAGTACATCACGGGACACAGAGCGGCATAGTCATTACTATGTGGGTTATATAGAATTACCTTCAGGTGCTGGCACTGGCAACTTCCAAAACAGGAAGTACCCTCCCCTATATAAGCCCCTCCCATCCGGGAGCACCTCAGTTTTGTAGCAAAGCAATACGTGTCCCCAAAAGAGGGGTGGGAGCTCTGTGTCCCGTGATGTACTCCAAGAAAAGGATTTTACAGGTAAGCTGTTTTAAAAATCCTACTTTCTTGTTCATACATCACGGGACACAGAGCGGCATAGTCATTACTATGTGGGACGTCCCAAAGCAATGCCAAATGAGGGGGGGGATACACCATACATAAGCTGGGCGCCATCAGGCATGAGGATCTTTTGCAGCCTGCAACACACTGCGCCCAAAGGCGACATCCTCCTGACTTCTAACGTCCACCTAGTAAACGTGTGTACTGAAGACCATGTTGAGGCCTTACAAATTTGAGCCAGGGAGGCCTGGTGATGCACTGCCCATGAAGTTCCAACTGCTCTCGTGGAGTGCGCCCTAACTTTGAACGGAGGCGGTCTACTTCTCAAGCCATAGGCTTGTATTATGACCTGTCGAATCCACTTGGCTAAAGTAGATTTTGATGCTGCCTGACCCTTTCTGGGGCCTTCCGGCAGACCAAACAAAGAATCCGTTCTACGAATCTGAGCAGTGGCTTTTAGATAAGCTTTAACTGCTCTTACTACATCCAAAGAATGCAATAACTTTTCCTCTACCGAGCTTGGTTTGGGGAAAAAAGGAAGAACCACATCCTGGTTCAAGTGAAACCTCGATACCACCTTAGGAAGAAAGGCTGGGTGAGGACGTAACACTACTCTGTCCTCATGAATAACCAGATATGGCTCTTTACAGGACATGGCAGCTAATTCCGACACTCTTCTAGCCGAGCATATGGCTACTAAAAATATCAATTTTCTGGTGAGTAGAACCAAGGAAATGTGCCGCAAAGGTTCAAATGGCTGCTTCTGCAGAACCGACAGAACCAAATTTAGATCCCATGGGCCTATGGGAGCTTTAATCGGTGGAATAATACGAGTCACCCCTTGCATAAAGGATTTGACAAGTGAATGCATAGCCAGGGGCCTTTGAAATAGTATTGATAAGGCCGAAACCTGACCCCTGATAGTACCTGAGGCAAACTTCCTGTCTACAGCCCACTGTAGGAAGTCCAGAATTCTGCCTATAACGTACTTACGTGGATGCCATTTTCTGGCCTCGCACCAAGTGATGTACGCCTTCCAAACTCTATAGTAGATCTGCCTGGATACAGGCTTCCTGGCATTGATTATAGTTGATACCACAGAGTTAGAGAGACCTCTCTTCTTTTAGGATGTGGGATTCAATAGCCAGGCCGTTAAACTTAGAGTTAGTAAGGAAGGGTGGTATATCGGTCCTTGCGAAAGCAGGTCCGGACGACGTGGAAGGGTCCAAGGACTCCCCACAGACATTTTGATGATCTCCGCGTACCAGGCCCTTCGGGGCCACGCTGGAGCCACCAGGATCACCGGCTTCTTTTCCAACCTGACTCTGCGAAGGAGTCGAGGCAACAATTGTAGCGGAGGGAATGCATATATCAGTCTGAACTGATCCCAAGGGAACACCAGAGCATCCGAGCCGCAAGCGAGGGGATCCCTTGTCCGGGAGACAAATCTGTCCACCTTTGCGTTGAATCTGGATGCTAGCAGATCTACATCCGGTGTTCCCCACCGCTGACATATTGCTCGGAAGACCTCGGGATGAAGGGACCATTCCCCTGGGCATAACTGTTGGCGACTCAGAAAGTCCGCTTTTCCCATTCTCCACCCCTGGAATGAAGACAGCTGATATACATGGGACATGCTTTTCTGCCCATTCCAGGATGTGACTTACTTCCCTCTGGGATGCACGACTCCTGGTGCCTCCCTGATGATTGATATATGCCACTGCTGTGGCATTGTCTGATTGAATTCTGACAGGGGACCCTTGGAGTCTGGATGTCCAGGCTACTAGGGCATACCGGGCTGCTCGTATCTCTAAGAGATTGATGGGCAGGGTCTTTACTACATTTGACCATCTGCCCTGGAGAGACCATTGCTCCAGTACTGCCCCCCAGCCTATAAGGCTGGCATCTGTAGTGACCACCTTCCAGGATATCGGACTGAAGGGTTTTCCCTTCTGGAGATTCTGGGGGATCAACCACCAGCAGAGACTCTTCCGAACGGAAGGGGACAAAGCCATCGGGAAGTCTAGAGCCTGAATTTTTCCGTTCCAGGCTGACAATATGGCCCTCTGTAAATTCCTTGAGTGGAATTGGGCGTATGGCACAGCTTCGAATGATGCTACCATCTTTCCTAGCAGCCTCATGCACAGGCGTATGGACGGCTGTCTTTTTGTACAAAGCAGACGGACCAAGCCCCTCAAAGAGGATACCTTGTCTAGAGGTAAGAAAATCTTCCTCTGGTCTGAATCCAGCCGTAGCCCTAGATATACCAGGTTTTTCACTGGCTGTAGGGCTGACTTGTCCAGGTTGATGACCCAACCGTGAGATTCTAGATACTTGATTGTATCGACAATTACCACTTCTAGCTTGGCAACTGAGTGGTCCATCAACAACAGGTCGTCTAGGTATGCCATTATCGTTACACCTCGTGTTCTTAGATCGGCCAACAGTGGGGCCAGAATTTTTGTGAACACTCGTGGTGCTGTGGCCAGACCGAATGGTAAGGCTCTGAACTGAAAATGGCGCCCTTCTACTGCAAAGCGTAGAACTTTTTGATGACCTGGAAAGATGGGAACATGCAAGTAAGCATCTTTGATGTCGATCGAGGCTAACCATTCCTCCCCCTGTAGGGCAGCGGTGACCGATCGGATCGACTCCATCCGGAAAGACCGGACGTTTAGAAATTTGTTTAGACTCTTTAGGTCCAATATGGGTCTTATGTCCCCGTTTGGTTTCGGGACTGTGAAAAGGTTTGAGTAGAAACCCAACCCCCACTCTTCCATAGGAACCTCCATAATTACTCCTTGGAGCAATAGTTGTTCTAACGCCAATAGGAGAGACCCTCTTTTCAGAGGGTCTCTTGGCATGCCTGACCACATAAAATGGGAAGGAGGAGACTCTTTTAACTCCAACTTGTATCCCAGGGTTACTGCGGAGAGCACCCATCCATCTTTGATCGTCTCCCGCCAGGTCTCTGTGAACAACTGAAGTCTTCCCCCCACCCGTTTGAGTGGGGGCAGCCCTTCATAGGCTTGACTTGGAGGCTGGTTTAGTACCTCTTCGGATCCAGGGTTTTTTATTACCCTGTGACTGTCCCTGATTTTTACCTCCTGAGTTTGACCGAGGAGGCCGTCGGAACTGCTTAGTAGCAGACATCCCAGGGATAGGAGAGGTAGCCCTCTTAAAAGATGGACCCCTAGACCTCTTTTTAATTGGTAAGAGAGTACTTTTACCACTGGAAATCTTCTGGATATATTTATCCAGGTCTTCGCCAAAAAGGCGTTCTCCATGAAATGGGAAGCTAACTAAGAGCTTCTTACAGGGAGCTTCAGCAGACCAGTTCTTGAGCCACAGAAGCCTACGCATATGTACCAAAGACAGCGTGAGGCGGGAGGCCTGATGGATAGAATCCTTGATGGTGTCAACCGCAAAGCATAATGCTCTAGGCAGATTAGCCAGAGCCTGGGCCTGCTGGTCTGGCAAATCCCTCAGGACCATTTTCATTTGATCCTTTAAAGCTTGGCAGACCCCAATAGCTGCCACTGCTGGCTGTGTAACAGCCCCTGCTGTGGAAAAAGCAGATTTTAATAAAGACTCCAATTTTTTATCTACTGGATCTTTGAACATTTGAACATTATCTACTGGACATGTCAGTGATTTGTTCACAGAAGAAATGGCTGCGTCCACCGTAGGAACATTCCATCTCTGGGTGAATTTTTCCTCCATGGGATAGATCACCTGAAATTTCTTTAGGTGGAACAAATAGTTTATCAGGATGTTCCCAGTCCTGGTATATAAGTCCTTCCAATAATGGATGAATTGGAAAGGAGCAATTAATCTGGGGAGCTTTTAGCGACCCCAATGAGGAGACAGCAGTAGTTGATGGTTCAACAAGAGGCATTTTAAATGCAGATCGAACCATGTCAGTTAGGGTCTGGACCCACAATCTTTCAGTCTGTGATGCTGAAAATGGTTCATCTACTGTCGATTCCTCAAAAACAGAGTTAACCTCCTTCTGATCCCCTTCAGGTAGGTCAGTCCCTTCCTGGGACTGTTGCTCTGCCAACAGGCACTCTAATGGAGGGGATGGAGATCTGGCACGCTTTCTTTCCTGTAGAGAAGAAGCGATCAATGCTGCCACCAATCCCTCCAGAGTTGAGGCAAAAACCTCCTCTGTTATATATGCAGGAGCAGGTGGACTGAGGACAGCCGCAGTACCTGGCACTCCCGGGGGTTCCTTATGGGCATTAACCTCTGATTTCTCAGGGGAGGAAGGTGCAGCTACTGCTCCAGATCCTCAGAGCCCGATGGAGACCCCCTACACTTCCTGAGAGGTATATCTCGGAGTTTTTTAGGTGGCATATTCCTTAGTTCAAAGCTGAGGTATTCCAGCCGCAATACACCCCTTTACTGAAATAGTCTAATGCAATTTGCTGCTATGTACATCAGTGGGTGTCTACTAATGCGTCTTTCTGGGGATGCCTGTATCAACCGCCCGCTGTAAGCCCCTATACCATGCTACCAGCTCCTTTTTATGCTCTGTGTCCATAGCAAGCAGCGTGGACTGAGTCCTTTTATCTTGCTGGGACGCCCGCACATGCGCAGAAGCGCTGGGCGCACAGAGCGCGTCATCCGTCAGGCTCCGCCCCCTTTTTTGAAGCTAAATCTATAAAAAGAAAGCGTGTGTGCGCGTGCACGTGTGCGCTCTTGGCGCCATGTAGGGAGAGGAGCCAGGGTCCCTGTTTCACCAGGACTCGGGGATGGAAGGAAACTACTTGGCAGCATGACAGAGGAATGCAGCTTCCCTGATACTCATCTGCCTGGACTTTCACCATGGAAGGAATAGTCCCAAGAAAAAAAGACGTTCCACAGCGGCCTCTAGTGGACAAACACAGGTACCGCACTTTTGACCTTCTTTTTTTTTTTTTTTTTTTTTTAAAACCTCCTTTATGAAAAACATTTCTAGGTTTACAGTTTTTAAAACTTCCTTTATGAAAAGACATTTCTAGGATTTCTTAGGCATATACAGCTATTAGCGGGAATACCTTTAGGTAACAGGCAGAAAGACATATTAGGCTTGGGGGTCCCCTCAATAGAACCAAGTTCCTGAGGGGCCCCCACTTACCTTTTCCCCGCCGCAGGACTTTGTTTGGTCCACAGAAGCCCAAACTTCACCTCTCACGGCAGGCATTGTACTAGACCTTCAGGGACCGGGTTCCCAAGGATTCCACTCCCCTGGACCTGTATAGCACCCTGCACAGATAGCCTCTTGGTTTTGGGTATGACCAGAGCTCTGGATCCCAGGGTCCAGCCCTCCTAAGAGAGGCATTACAGGCAAAACCCTGCTCTTCTCTGCAAGGCCCGGGTACCGACCGTTTAGCTATGAAGCTTTTTTGGTCGGATCCGGAATAGCTTGCTAAGGCCCAGAGAACCTGTACACAAGCCCAGATGAATACATGTTAACCTTGGCCAACACCTTAGACACTGGCAAAAAACTGAGGTGCTCCCGGATGGGAGGGGCTTATATAGGGGAGGGTACTTCCTGTTTTGGAAGTTGCCAGTGCCAGCACCTGAAGGTAATTCTATATAACCCACATAGTAATGACTATGCCGCTCTGTGTCCCGTGATGTATGAACAAGAAAGAATAAAAGGTGAACAATAGGAATTTATTAGGTACATATACAACATATAAGCATGGCTAATAATTGGTAAACTGTAAGCATAATATTCACAATGGACATGGTAATACCATTGGAGCCTCAGAGCGTGACCACTACTAAGGAGAACATGTACATGATAACAACTGATACACATAATAAAATTGATGGTAATATCTATTATAAGGCAGTAACAAAATATCCAAAGTCACCAACATAGGGTTTGGTAAAAACATATTACAAAATAGAACCTGCAGGACCTATGGCCTCACTAGACCTGGGAGGTAAAGTAGGTATGATGGTTGGGAGATTGTTAGGAACATATATTGATAAAACCATGGCACCAGTTGGCTTGGCGCGTTTCGTGGCCCTTACACCACTCATCAGGAGCGTACACGTGATTGGTCTGGAATAGAGGGGATATGTAAATATAGGTAATGAATATAAGTATGTATGGGGGTGCAAATAAGCTCCCAGGCACATAAGTGCATACTTACTAATAGTGGTTCACATGTAGGTAGTGTGGTGGTGAGGCATGGCAGAAATCCGGGACTACCTCCAAATCAGGGGCCGTGGCGGGCGGCTCACCAGGGGTAACACACACGAACTAGCGCCAGGCAGGGACGGAGCCGGGGCTACCCTGTGGGAAGTGATAACCAGTAAGGAATATAATGGGATGGAGAGGGGTGACTAGGGATGAGGATGGTGAAAAAGACCCAGTGCATGTGAAAGGTATAGAAGGTGGAAGCTGACAATCCGATATGGTGCCAGGTTAGCGTGATAGAGTGAACAACAAAGGTGGTGCAGGTGATATATATATTTATTAAATACACTGCAGCTAACTGAATAACCTGTCTGCCTGCCTGCTCAATCTAAATCACACTCTCTCTTCGTCCACGCCAATAACACACTACACAGGGCCGATGTGCAGGCAGCCTTATATAGTGTGGGGCGTGGACTTAGTCCCCTGAGCCATGATTGGCCAAAGGCACCCTGCCTTTGGCCAATTATGGCTCTCTTAGCTGAGGGCGCTGGGATTGGCCAAAGCATGCAGGTCATGGTGCATGCTTTGGCCAATTATCATACAGCAATGAAAAAAGGGTGATGGTGGCTGCGCTGTGATTATAACTAGTGAAGGTAGTGAAGGGAAGGATCTGGAAAGGGAAACTACCTAATACTAACCAATTAAATTAATCTAATGTAAACCAACCAGATGCAGTAGCGTGTTGACAACCAATGTGTAACATAAATAATATGTACATGAACTGAATGAATCACACCTGTACACCTGAAAGGTGTGTAGCCAACAGTGGACAAATAATAATGTATGCCAAAACGTGTATCACTCTGAGTGATCAACCTGTGCATATAATAACAAAGAAAAAATATATAACAATAAAATGAAGGTGTATAGCACAAAACTAAAAATAGTGAAAATCTCCAAAAAATTCCTGAAAATAATGGTGGCGGTATATGGTAAAAGTGTATAGCACAGAACTGTGAACAAAGAAATCCTCCAAAAACTTCCTGTAAATAATATCAAAAAATCCAATGTGTAGCAAGTCCCATCACCGGTAGAGTGCTTGAAAGAAGAAACTCTGGTGCAAATCCACCCAGTGCTCACTAGTAGCTTACCTCCCTTCTGGGAAGAGACAGCATGTGCTGGGGCTTCTAATGTGAACAGCGATGCAGCAATCTTGCATGGAAGTATGATCTCACTCACATAGATGCATAGAAATACACAAGCAAAAAAGAAATGATAGCGTAACTCTGTGGGTTCAGCAAAAAAGTGACCAAAGGGTGTATTCTCACACTCACATCAAACTAGTGAGCGTGGACATCAATCCTACGAACGCCGAGCTCATATATATGCAGGCTATGATGATTCCAATCATGTGGTCCTCAAGCTTGCAGCAACCTCAGAGTGCCAGTGGAACATTTCATAGATAAGGGAAATAACAATCTCATACGAACGCCGAGCTAGTCTCCTCTCCTGCAGCTGTCGGTGTATCTGTGCTGATCCTAACGTACGTATCGTCATATCACATGACTTCTTCAGCTCTCACCCTGCATTATGGGGCGTTCCGCGTCGCTCGCTTTTCCGCGAACGCCCCATAATGTTTGTTTTTTGATGAACGGGCGCACACCCAATGTTAAAGTCAAACTCATGTTTGACCCGAACATAAAGCTCATCCCGAGTGGACAGTACCAGCAAGTAAAAATAGCTATCTATGCAAGTAACCAGGTAAATTCCAAAATAACCACCAAGCTAAGTAGCAACACCATGTCAGTTTTTCATGTGTTGTATATATGAAGATATTTGGACCTGAGCATTAATTTCTCCATTTCTAGTGCATGGAGCAGTTTGGTTACTATAAAGGGCAAGGATGCCTGAAGTTGCTATATTACAGGCTATACAGGGGCTTGAAAAAGTATTCATACCCCTTGAAATTTTCCATATTTTGTCATGTTACAACCAAAAATTTGAATGTATTTTATTGGGATTTTATGTGATAGACCAACAGAAAGTGGCACATAATTGTGAAGTGTAAAATGATAAATGGTTTTCACATATTTTTACAAATAATAATGTGAAAAGTGTGGCGTGCATTTGTATTCAGCCCCTTTACTCTGATACCCCTAACTAAAATCTAGTGGAGCCAATTGCATACAGAAGTCACTTAATTAGTAAATAGAGTCCACCTTTGTGTGTAACTTAATTTCAGTATAAATGCAGCTGTTCTGTGAAGCCCTTAGGGGTTTGTTAGAGAACCTTAGTGAATAAACAGCATAATGAAGGCCAAGGAACACACCAGACAGGTCAGGGATAAAGTTGTGAAGTTTAAAGCAGGGTTAGGTTATGACAAAATATCCCAAGCTTTGAACATCTCACGGGCCACTGTTTAATCCATTATCCGAAAATGGAAAGATTATGGCACAGCTGCAAACCTACATGGCCCTCCACCTAAACTGACAGGCTGGGCAAGGCTGGGCAAGGCTGGGCAAGGAGAACATTAAATCAGAGAAGCAGCCAAGAGGCCCATGGTAACTCTTGAGAAGCTGCAGATATCCACAGCTCAGGTGAGAAAATCTGTCCACAGGACAACTATTAAGCCGTGTACACACGATCGGTTTTACCAATAAAAACAGTCCGATGGACTGTTTTCATCGGACGAACCGATGTTGTATGGGCCCCATCGGTCTTTTTTCCATCGGTGTGAAAAAATAGAACATGTTTTAAATTTATCCGATGGGGAAAAAAACGATAGCAAAATCCGATCGTCTGTGTGGAAATCCATTGGATAAAAAACCCACGCATGCTCAGAATCAAGTCGGCGCATGCTCAGAAGCTTTTTCTCAGCTCATCGGAGTGTTTTACGTCACCGCGTTTGAAACGGTCCATTTTTTTACTGATGGTGTGTGAGCAAGACTGATGGAAGACAGTTTCATCGGATTTCCGATGGAAAAAAACATCGGATTAGAATCCATAGGATATCCGATCGTGTGTACAGGGCTTTAGTCGTGCACTCCAAAAATCAGGCCTTTAAGGAAGAGTGGCATGAAGAAAGCCATAAGAAGTCCAAGCTTGCAGTTTGCGAGAAGCCATGTGGGGGACACAGCAAACATGTGGAAGAAGGTGCTCTGGTCAGATGAGACCAAAATTTAAGCTTTTGGCCTATAAGCAAAACGCTATGTGTTGCGGAAAACTTATACTGCACATCAAACTGAACACACCATTCTTTAGCAGGGACAGGGAAGCTGGTCAGAGTTGATGACAATCTTAGAAGAAAACCTTTTAGAGTCTGCAAAAGACTGGGGTGGATGTTTACCTTCCAGCAGGACAATGACCCTAAACATACAGCCAGAGCTCCAATAGAATGGTTTCGATCAAACCATATTCATGTATTAGAATGTCCCAGTCAAAGTCCAGACCCAAATCCAATTGAGAATCTGTACCAAGACTTGAAAAGTGCTGTCCACGGATGCTCTCCATCCAACCTGACAGAGCTTGAGCTATTTTGAAAAGAAGAACGGGCAAAAATGTCCCAAAAAGAAATGCAGCTGTTATTGCAGCGAAAGGTGGTTCCACAAAGTATTGAATACAAATGCATGCCACACATTTCACATATTTATTTGTAAATAATTTGGGAAACCATTTATAATTTTCCTTCCACTTTTTCAAGGCACTGTACATGTATACTTACTGTGCTGTAACTTCTTTGCATTATATGCTATTGGTGGTTATTTTGGGATCCATCTGGTTACTAACATAGATAACTAATTCTACCTGCTGCTGCTGTCCACCCTCTTAAAAAAGATATATATATATATATGTAGCGGGTACATACTTTCCCGGGGTAAATTTTGAATTTGGCAAAGACTTTAGTAGTGTGTAATTCCCCGCAACCTACTGGGTGGCGCTGTTGCCGCGGGTTGGGGTTGAAGCATTACAGGTCGTTCCTCCTTTTTGTCCTCTCCCGGCAGCTGTGCAGTGGGGCGTGGAACCCGCTGTGCATGCTGGGGGAGGGTATAAAGGGGACCGGCCATCTTTGTCACGGGGTCTTAGTCCCAGGCACCTTCAGCCTGCGGACGGAGGTTCGGGTCCGTCCTCTAGGCGGCCTAGGCTTAGAGGACCACCGGAGATCGTGTTCCATCCCAGGCACCTTTAGCCTGGGGTGAGGTACTTGGACGGAGGTCCGGAGCTCAGTGCCCAACACTGAGTTCCGCGAGGGAAGGATCCTAAGGCACTCCGGGGATGGATGCCTGAATCCAAGGTGGGCGCAATGGACCGGGAAGAGCTCCTCATCTGAAGACCCGGTGCAGCATACAGCCGGTGACGGGTGAGTCTCTTGTCGGAGACAGTCCGGAAGGAAACTTTCCCTCGTGCGGAGACCATAGCCCACTCTCTAGGAGGAGAGTGGAGGATCGAATTTGTGTCTGGGCCTATTCGCACCCACACCTCCTTTTCTGTTCTATAGCAAAGGGAGTCCATGTTATGTTCTAAATAAAGGAGTGTTGGACTTTAACGGTGTGGGGCTCAATTTCTGGCAGATGAAGTTCACGGAGACTCTTGGAGGGAGGATCCAGATGCACAGCACAGACCCGAAGGTAACAACAGACATTGCCAATACCACATGCACACCTGTGGTGGAAGCCTGGCGTAGCTCACCCTCCCCTATCATACCCCTAGACCAGAGATATTGCGAGCTGAACTTTAATAGAGGGGACTGGGGAGAGGGCCCCGCTACACGTGGGGGCTCGGGTCCGGCATTGTGTTGTGCATTACTTTATTGAACGTGTCTGCTGGAAGAGTCAAACGAATAGGCCGAAGTGCAGCCCTGCTCGAAGTCGTGGACATGACCCCAAGAAGGGAAAGGCCCGCGCAGGAAGAGTGGTGAACGGGGGGAAACCCAGCCGTGTGAAGTAGTACATGTGGGGGTTTCTAATTGCACTGCGCCACCAGACACAACCCCCACCGCTTAGTTCGTGGGCGTGTCTCAACCAAGGAAAGTCAAAAGCCTGCGAACTGGAGCAAAGGGGAGGAGTCCAATACGTGTGACGGACTACACGTGGGACATTGGCGCGAAAACTCTGCAGTGTGCGATGGATCAGCAACAGGTCGCCATGTTTGGACACACCTCGTGGATTCCGGTTCATCCTTCCACCACGACCTTGACTGCTGCTGCTCCGATAACGGATACGGGGATCCGACTGAAGCCAAGGGGTCGATTCGCCCTATACTCGTGTATGGACGTTGAGGCCCTGGGTGTGATTTGTCCCGGGTGTTCAGGACTGGTGTGCCTGTTGAAGCCGTTCGGACGCTGTGAGGCCTGTGGGGAGTTCCTGTTCGAGGTGGATCCGGCGGTTGAGAGGCCGAGAACCATCTACCCAGGCCGGGCTTCAGGTACCACCACTCAAAGAGGAGGAGGAATCACTGCTGTGAGAGTCACCCCTGCGCACACTGCAACGACCGCGGAGGAGGTTGTCAAGACTCTACGGGAAAAATCCGAGGATGCTGACTCGGTCGCTACTGTCTCGCAGCGTCCGCCGCCGAAGAAAAGAGCCAGTGTGGTAGCCCCGACCAGCGGTGGTGGCGGACCGTCTCGCTTGCTTACGCCAGGCCTGGACGGATCCGTTGATGAGGGTTCCAGACGTCCCGCTTCAAGGAAAGGCCAAGGTAAGCCGGGCGAAGAGACTTGGCGTGTGGGAGGAGGTGTCGGGAAGGCATGGCCTAGCAAGTCCGCGGAGTGTGGAGGCTCTGTCTCTACAAAGGGCTACATACCCGCGGAGGAGTGTGACACCTCCAACCTGGAATCGATCTGGGAGATGATACCATCATAGATGATTTGTTTGCCGAGAAGGGCTGGGACAAGGTACCGCTTGCTTCAGTCCGCAGAACCCGGAATTCACCTATGTCAACAGGGGAGAGTACACCCCGGGAGGAGGCGTCAGCGCCTGAGGAAGAATTTCGTCCCCAGCTTGTTCCTGCATCTTCGGTACCACCTGCACCTGATGCTGGGGTAAAGAGACTGTTACTGCGGGCACCAATGCCCAGATTGGAGGAAGTCAAAGCGCCTCGTCACCCAGACTCAGTAGTTTTGCCCGGTGAAGGAGACAGAGCTACCATGCCTCCTTTGGCGAGACTACAACGCCTATTTGGCCAAAAGGTTGCAGCGGAGTATGGATGGGAGTATCCCTACTTATCGAAGGACTTGCTTTATGAGGTGGAAGTGTACCGGGAGCGCTGGTACAATGACTTTGTGTGGACCCACCTAAAAGTTCCACACACCCGCAGATACCTTACATGCTCTCCCAATGTTTCTCAACGTTTTAAAGATTGCAAGGCAGAGTGGATGTTAGGACGACACATCCATGCAGATAAAGTGTTGATTCGACACAAAGAAGGCGAAGATGTAGAATATCATCTGGAGACCATGGATCAGCACTTGAAGCCACTGATTCTGCCGCATCCCCGCTTTTACCTATAGGAGAGAGAAAGACTCTGTTCTTATCCTGCTGCTGAACTTTCTGGGGGCAGTTGTTTTTTTTGTTGTGTGCCAAAAAAGGAATGAGGAACTGCTCCTGTTTGTTTTTCATCTTCCCGCAAAGAGATCACAGACTCTGGGGTAGATAGGGCCAAAGAGAAAGAAGAAGAAGAAGTTCCACGAGTGCAGTACCGCGAGGCTGTCACCAGGTGGCAGTCTTGCGCAACGTTAAACACTTTTCACACACTCACACTGGAGAAAAAGGGATTTCTTTTAGGAGAAGTTTATTTTCCTCATACACGGATATATGTGTCAGGGTTTATGTGTTGGTTTTATTTCTTTTCCCTCTGCAGGAGAGCATCCCAGCAAGATTACAGACTCTGGGGAGGTTCTTAGTCAGGATGGGAGGGAAAAGTATAACGTTGAAATGTGATTTCTAAGTTTGATATGTTGTCTTTCACTCCTCTTTTGTTACAGGGGCTCAGACACAATTTCTTCATTAGGATAGTTTTCCTAAAATTTTTGTTTTTTTTCAAATTGTTAGTTGGTTTCTGGATTGGATTATGTCAGCCATTGAGGGCATGATTTATTCCAGACACTGGGGACCAGTATCAAATGACCAGGGGGAGAGTGTAGTGGGTACATACTTTCCCGGGGTAAATTTTGAATTTGGCAAAGACTTTAGTAGTGTGTAATTCCCCGCAACCTACTGGGTGGCGCTGTTGTCACGGGTTGGGGTTGAAGCATTACAGGTCGTTCCTTCTTTTTGTCCTCTCCAGGCAGCTGTGCAGTGGGGCGGGGAACCCGCTGCGCATGCTGGGGGAGGGTATAAAGGGGACCGGCCATCTTTGTCACGGGGTCTTAGTCCCAGGCACCTTCAGCCTGCGGACGGAGGTTCGGGTCCGTCCTCTAGGCGGCCTAGGCCTAGAGGACCACCGGAGATCGTGTTCCATCCCAGGCACCTTTAGCCTGGGGTGAGGTACTTGGACGGAGGTCCGGAGCTCAGTGCCCAACACTGAGTTCCGCGAGGGAAGGATCCTAAGGCACTCCGGGGATGGATGCCTGAATCCAAGGTGGGCGCAATGGACCGGTAAGAGCTCCTCATCTGAAGACCTGGTGCAGCATACTGCCGGTGACGGGTGAGTCTCTTGTCGGAGACCGTCCGGAAGGAAACTTTCCCTCGTGCGGAGACCATAGCCCACTCTCTAGGAGGAGAGTGGAGGATCGAATTTGTGTCTGGGCCTATTCGCACCCACACCTCCTTTTCTGTTCTATAGCCAAGGGAGTCCATGTTATGTTCTAAATAAAGGAGTGTTGGACTTTAACGGTGTGGGGCTCAATTTCTGGCAGATGAAGTTCACGGAGACTCTTGGAGGGAGGATCCAGATGCACAGCACAGACCCGAAGGTAACAACAGACATTGCCAATACCACATGCACACCTGTGGTGGAAGCCTGGCGTAGCTCACCCTCTCCCTCCCCTATCATACCCCTAGACCAGAGATATTGCGAGCTGAACTTTAATAGAGGGGACTGGGGAGAGGGCCCCGCTACATATATATATATATATATATATATATATATATATATATATATATATATATTAGTGGGGTGGGGGTTGTTAGCTCTCGTGGTAGGTGTGTTTTTCCAGTGATTCAAGCCAGTCAGGAACTATATTTAAGGGCATGGTAGCCCATTTTTATTAAAAAGGCAAAATAAAAGTCCAAACAAAGGTTTCCCACGCTGGGGTTCTTCTCCATCAAACACAGAACAGAAAATACTAGCCCATCTGGCCTCTGTAGCAATATCTGTAGCAGTACTTCTGAACTTTATCCTGGTTACCCAGACCACTGGACTCCTCAAAGTAGACAGCTTCCCTTTAGCGTCTACAGCTCTGCCTCTTGCAGTCACAAACGTTCTGGCTGTCTCCTACAGCCTCTCTGACTCCTGAAGACCCCCTGTCTCTTGGTGTGGAGCCGTCTCCAACTGGGAGCCATGAGGTTTTCACATACACTCAATATAAGGGCTGTGCTCACCTGAGCACACACCCTGCTGGTAATCAACAAAGTCTGGATACAGGGTTGGAGATTCCGTCCCTCCCAAGACACTTTGGAATCTCCAAACTACAAAGCCCCATTCCAGAATACCAAAACCTGGAGAAAGCTGCGAAAGCAGTCTTCTCCAGTCCACATCTACGCTCTGTAGTCTTGCACGTCGCAAATGTGCAGACCCTGTGTCCAGCAAACTGTCCATTTTACTGTGACAGTAGCTCCTACTGTCACAATATATATACATATACAGTATTTCACAAAAGTGAGTACACCCCTTACATTTTTTAAAATATTTTAACTAGATGGAGCCCGGGCCATAGACGAATGACGGCCTTAAGGTAGCTCTAGATATCCGGGAGGCCGTCAATAGACGTCCTCTGCTCCTCCGGCCACTGGGGGACGTGCGAGCGGCGCCGGCGACACGTGCGCGCGCCTGGCGCGTCACTGACATGCCGATGCGCGTGCCTGGCGGCCGCGATGTCTGCCAGGAACCCGCGATCGGCCGTTACACAGACAAGGACGTGGATCTCTGTGTGTAAACACAGAGATCCACGTCCTGTCAGGGAGAGGAGACAGATGCTGTGTCCCTTGTACATAGGGACACAGATCGGTCACCTCCCCCAGTCAGTCCCCTCCCCCCACAATAGTAATCACTCCCAGGGCACACATTTAACCCCTTTCTCGCCCCCTAGTGTTAACCCCTTCACTGCCAGTGTCATTTTTACAGTAACCAGTGCACTTGTATAGCACTGATCGCTGTAAAAATGACAATGGTCCCAAAATGGTGTCAAAAGTGTCCGATGTGTCCACCATAATGTCGCAGTCACAATAAAAATCGCTGATCGCCGCCATTATTAATAAAAATGCTATAAAACTATGCCCTATTTTGTAGACGCTATAACTTTTGCGCAAACCAATCAATAAACGCTTATTGTGATTTTTTTGACCAAATGTAGAAGAATACGTATTGATCTAAAACTGAGAAAAAAAAATTGGGATATTTATTATAGCAAAAAGTAAAAAATATTGTGTTTTTTTCAAAATCGTCGCTATTTTTTTGTTTTATAGCGCAAAAAATTAAAATCGCAGAGATAAACAAATACCACCAAAAGAAAGCTCTATTTGTGGGAAAAAAAGGACGCCAATTTTGTTTGGGAGCCACGTCGCACGACCGCGCAATTGTCATTCAAAGCGTGACAGCGCTGAAAGCTGAAAATTGGCCTGGGCAGGAAGGGGGTTTAAGTGCCCAGTAAGCAAGTGGTTAATATATCTTTTCATGTGACAACACTGAAAAAATTACACTTTGCTACAATGTAAAGTAGTAAGTGTACAGCTTGTATAACAGAGTAAATTTGATGTGCCCTCAAAATAACTCAACATTAATGTCTAAACCACTGGGAACAAAAGTGAGTATACTCCTAAGTAAAAATGTCCAAATTGGGCCCAAAGTGTCAATATTTTGTGTGGCCACCATTATTTTTCAGCACTGCCTTAACCCTCTTTGGCATGGAGTTTACCAGAGCTTCACAGGTTGCCACTGGAGTCCTCTTCCACTCCTCCATGACAACATCATGGAGCTGGTGGATGTTAGAGACCTTGCACTCCTCCGCCTTCCATTTGAGGATGCCCCACAGATACTCAATAGGGTTTAGAACTGGAGACATGCTTGGCCAGTCCATCACCTTTACCCTCAGCTTATTTAGCAAGGCAGTGGTCATCTTGGAGGTGTGTTTGTGGTCGTTATTATGTTGGAATGCTGCCCTGCGGCCCAGTGTCCGAAGGGAGGGGATCATGCTCTTCTTTAGTATGTCACAGTACATAGTTACATAGTAGTTAAGGTTGAAAAAAAACCAAGCCCAACCTATGTGTGTGATTATATGTCAGTATTACATTGTACATGTTGGCATTCATGGTTCCCTTAATGAACTGTAGCTCCCCAGTGCCGGCAGCACTCATGCAGACCCAGACCATGACACTGACACCACCATGCTTGACTGTAGGCAAGACACACTTGTCTTTGTACTAATCACCTGGTTGCCGCCACACACACTTGATACCATCTGAACCAAATAAGTTTATCTTGGTCTCATCAGCCTATAGGACATGGTTCCAGTAATCCATGTCCTTAGTCTGCTTGTCTTCAGCAAACTGTTTGCTTGATTTTAGCAAACTCTTGTGCACCATCTTTAGAAGAGGCTTCTTTCTGGGACGACAGCCATGCAGATCAATTTGTTGCAGTGTGCGGCGTATGGTCTAAGCATTGACAGGCTGACCCCCCACCCCTTCAACCTCTGCAGCAATGCTGGCAGCACTCATATGTCTATTTCCCAAAGACATCTGGATATGACGCTGAGCACGTGCACTCAACTAATTTGGTTGACCATGGCGAGGCCTGTTCTGAGCAGAACCTGTCCTGTTAAGCCACTGTATTGAATTGGCTACCATGCTGCAGCTCAGTTTCAGAGTCTTGGCAATCTTCTTATAGCCTAGGCCATCTTTATGTAGCACAACAATTTTTTTCTTTTCAGATCCTCAGAGAGTTATTTGCCATGAGGGGCCATGTTGAATTTCTAGTGACCAGTATGAGCAAGTGAGAGCGATAACACCAAATTTAACACACCTGCTCTCCATTCACACCAGAGACCTTGTAACACTAACAAGTCACATGACACCGGGGAGGGAAAATGGCTAATTGGGCCGAATTTGGAAATTTTTTCACTTAGTGGTGTACTCACTTTTGTTGCCAGCAGTTTAAACATTAATGGCTGTGTGGGACTTTATGTGAAGCATGCAGCCAGGGAGGCAACACAACATAATAATACTAATGATGATGTCTGGTGGGTAAACCATATCTGTGACCATATATCTTGCGTAATACCAGAATACATACAGTATAATAATAAAAAAAGTTTCCTTGTTTTATTATAACAGGAAGATAAAACAAGGAAGCTTTAATTCCATAACATAATACATAGTAATGAAGTAACATAATGGCATAGCAGCATAATATAATCACAATGGTAAAAAAATAAAACACCAGACTTATTGTTGCGTGTCTCCACAGTAACAACATAATAAAGATTGGTAGAATCCAAAAGAGCATATTATAGATAAAGTATATCCTCAAATATCGGGGATGGAGGTATTTCAATGTCCTCATATAAAGTCCCAAACTGTTTCTTCTCTCCTTTTCATTAATGGCTGTGTGTTGAGTTATTTTGAGGGGACAGCAAATTTACACTGTTATACAAGCTGTACTCTCACTACTTTACATTGTAGAAAAGTGTAATTTCTTCTGTATTGTTACATTAAAAGATGTAATAAAATATTTACAAAAATATGAGGGGTGCACTCACTTTTGTTAGATACTGTATATATACAGTGAGGCATGGGCACAGTAAGTCTCAGTGAGGCATGGACACAGTGAGGCACTGTGAGGCATGCACATGGATACAGTGAGGCATGCAGATGGACACCCTAGGCTTATACTCGAGTCATAAGTTTTCCCATTTTTTGTGGTAAAATTAGGTGCCTCGGCTTATATTCGGGTTGGCTTATACTCGAGTATATACAGTATATATATATATTTTTTTAAATATACAACCTTACAAATAAAAGTCCACAATGTGAGAAAGGATTGTACGAGTACTATGGGTTTTCTAAAGAGAGATTACATCAGTAGCTGTGTGCTGTTAATACTCTCAATTATAATGTCGCTCACTAAAATCTCAGGCAGAGCTGTTCAGAGGGTCGAATAAATCACTGTCCTGATTAATTTACTTGTGTGTGTATAAATTTCCGCTGGAGCTAATAAGCTTCACAACCTTTTGCCAGCAGGAAGTAAAGATAAACGAAAAACATGCAAAAAGTGCCTAATGCATACATTTTTAAGCCTTGAATGTTAAAGAAATAAGTAGAGAAAATATATTCAAAACCAGTATTCACCCCTGTAATGATCTCATTCCACTTGCTGGTCTTGGCCTCTCTAGTATCAATACTGAAAAAAGTCGGGATCAAACAGATTAGAAGTGGATGTTTGGGATTTTTTGGGTTTATTGGCCCTGAAAATGTAAATAAACATTTAAGTTTTGTTTTCTGTATACCAAAAGTAAATAACATTTCTTTTCACTTTGTCTTCTGAATAGAGTTAACTAGATAGCTTAAAAGCCGCTGCCAAAAGCAACTTTTGTGCTGCTGTAAATGATAATTAAAAGGCATAACAAAGTTGTGCTGAAAGTGTGCCAAATTCCTGTCTATAGATTCCTGGCAAAGAACATCACTGGGTTGCACTATGAAGAGTTTACAAAACATCCTTGATCAAGCTTGCCTATGTATCACAAGATCCAGGGCATTTCACAATTATTAAAGTACAAGGCTGTTTCTAAAGAAAGGGTGTCACTTACCTGGTTGGTAGCCAAGTGAAAAGAGGACCTCCCTTGTGGAGCTAGTCCGAACACCCTTGAGTATGGAGACAGGCGTAGCACTGGTGCCTGGGATCCGGGTGTTTGGTATTTGCCCGTGAAGTTGGTCAGTGGAAGTGGTTTCCATTTCCAGTCAGTAGATGAGTCTCGAAGATACTCCAGGGGAAACCGTAGCTGACAGTCTGTATGTCCATGATAATGTGACACAAGGCAGGACCTATTAATGCAGGTCTAGGATGCAGCAGTGTGGAGACTGTGCACCAGATAAAAGAAGAAGGACCATTGTCCAGGAACCAAGCTTGGGTCATGCACAGGTAAGCAGTCAAGATGAGAGACAAGGTCTGGATACAAGCTGGGGATACACATGGGTAAGTGGTAAAGAGGGATGCAGAAGAAGGATCAGGAGCCAGGACAGGGTCAGACACAGGAGATCAGATGGAGGTGAGGTCTACTAACAAGCCAAAGTCACGATCAGGAGGAAAGCAGAAAGAAGTAAAGAACAAGCCGAGTCTTTAATGGGTAATCAAGGTAACACAGGATCAGGAGCATAGGAACAAATAATACGGTTGGTAGCTGAAGATCATTTAGCGATTACTAGTCACAACTGTTTCCTTTAAATAGGGTATTTAGTGGCAGGTCTGAGATGCATGCACGGATGGAGATGAGGTGCATGGATGTTGACGTGCAAAACGCGCGTGTCTACGCAAATTGCTGGCAAAGACTCAGCCTGCATGTGGACGCATACGCACCTTTATTCTGGTTCACATGCTGACAGAAGGTAAGTTCCTGTTTGTTTTACCTGGATTCAAGGATCATTTTTGCAGCTATTGTTACAGCTATGAAAACTGGACTGGTGAACAAAATATAATTCTACTTGAAATCAAAACAAAATGGAGAATAAGTGGAGGTCAATAAGAGGTTTAAGTAAATAAGCGATCAATGAATAATTTAGTTCACTTAACTGGTATCTCTTTTGTCTCTGTAGAGCTATAATTAGAGCATGTCTAACTAGAGTCTTTCAGCTCTGTGTAATCAAACAATACACACATACGTATTTCTAACCATCACGCAAGGAAACATCTGTTATAAAGCACACATGCATATTATTCTATTTCTTTGCTGGAAAATATGAAATAAAATGAACTTTGAAGATTTTCAATTGTCTGGGTCATAGTATAGTGACATTGAACAGGATTGTTTAGTATTGTAAAGATCAAGCCATTTGGTAGTGGTGAAGTATAACTAGATAAATCCAGTTGAATGTAACTAACCACTATGCTTGACAACATCATAAGCGGCCTCCTTATATTGTTCTCAAAGCAGTACTTATCTCTGGTTTTCACTTTCAGATTGTAAAATATGTAAAAACAAGTGTTCTTACAGGACATTAGATGAACATAGCATTCACAGAGTTGTTTTAATAATGTAAATAAGAAGGATGTGAAAATCCAGTGAATAATTACATTCAGACCCTAAAGCCTAACTCCATTTAATGTCCATTTAAAAAGTTTGTTGGAGTCAAGTTGGTGCACTTGCCGGGCCTATTGTATTAACCATATGTAGCCTCAGCTATATACAGTATACAGTGCTATGTTCCAGCAGCGGGACGAGAACTTCCCGTCTCACTCCCAGGATCAAAACAAAGTTGGGCTTGAGTGCTGCTCAGCCATTCATTGAAAGCTTTGTATTCTATAAATGAATACAAAACCTCCTCTGATTGGCTGGAGGTGGAGAGACAGGTGAATGACATCACGAATATGCCTCAGCCATTCAGAGAAAGCTTTGTATTCATTTAAAAGGGACATTAAACGTAGCATTAGGCTTTACTAATGTAGTTCCTCCTTGGTACCCAGCATCAGGGAGGGCTGACATTTCACCTCAGGGTGCAGGTTGTTAAGCATGGTTGTGGTGGACACTGTAGGAAAAAAAAGAATGGGCACCAGTTACTTTATGCTGAACAAAAGTGAGTTTATTGCTCACACAACAAAATTTCAGGGAGAGAGGGGTAGTGCACAGGACACCCCAGAACAAGTAAGCAAGCAGACTAACAAAAAATAGAAGAGCTAGACATCAGTCAGTGGAGGCCCATAATGCAGGGCGCACGGGTGCCGACCGCCCCCTATCCATGCGTCCGGCTCCCTAATTTACATGCGGAGCGCCGGACGCATGGATTCCAATCGGGTTTTTTTATGCATGTGATTAGAGCCAGAGGCTCTAATAGGCTTCAAAAAAGGGTGGGCTTGAGCCCACACAGTTGTGTGACAATAGTGAATAAATATTTGCTATTGTCACACTGATTCTCCTCCCGGCCAATCAGGAAGTGAGTCTGAGACCCGTTTCCTGATTGGCTGAAAGGAGAAGTGTTCCAACTGGCCTAGGAGGAGACGCGCGGTGGAATTCGGGTGACCACATTTCCAAACTACCATTCAGGGACACCCTCCCTTCCCAAAAATCAGCTTGTGCTGTAACAAATCACAACACAGTGATTGGACACAAGAGGCGGGATTTATGATTTCTCCAATCACAAGCAGGGGGCTTGATTGTGCTCCTCCAGGCATTCCTGGCCAGGACAAGTACTATCAGTGAGTAAAGTGGTGATTAGTGATGAGCCGAACACCCCCGGGTTCGGTTCGCACCAGAACCCGCGAACGGACCGAAAGTTCGCACGAACATTAGAACCCTATTAAATACAATGGATGCGAACGTTTGAATTCTAAAGTGCTAATTATAACGACTATTATCCATGTTATTGTCCTAAACAGAGTTTGGGAACCCGGGTTCTGCACCAGGGGACATGTATCAATGCAAAAAGAAGTTTTAAAAACGGACGTTTTTCGGGAGCAGTCATTTTAATGATGCATAAAGTGGAAAAAAAAAAGTCAAATATTCCTTTAAATATCGTACCTGGGGGGTGTCTAAAGTATGCCTGCGAAGTGCCACGTGTTTCCCGTGTTTAGAACTGTCCCTGCACAAAATGACATTTCTAAAAGGAAAAAAAAGCCATTTAAAACTGCTTGCGGCTTTAATGTAATGTCTGGTCCCGGTAATATGGATGAAAATCTTTAAGAAAAATGGCATAGCTACCCCATCACCCCCCCCCCCACCCCAGCCCATTACCAGCCCCTTTGGGTCTTGTTTGGATATTAAGGGGAACCCCGCAACACAAAATAAAAAAGGCCCTATATACTCTGAACAGCAGTATACAGGCGGTGTAAACAAGACCGGTGTAAACAAGACAGGGACTGTAGGTTTGTTCTTAAGTAGAATCTGTTTGTAATTTTGAACACGTACATTGTTTAAGTGTAGCTCCAGCCAAAAAATCTATTTTTAAGCTTTTTGGAAAACATAGGGAAGTATTATCACCCCTGTAACATTTGTTTTGCTGTCTGTGCCCCTGTTCAGAACATTTCACCTCACTTTGCGTCCCAATGACAACTGTTTTTGAAATGTGGTGTTTTTATTGAAACAAGGATTGGTGATAAAGCATCAGTAGAGAGGAGACACCTTTCTCCCATATTAATTCTTACAGGAGAGAATTTTCCTTCCTAGGGGTAGATTTCCTCTCACTTCCTGTTCTCTTCTTCCGTTTGCAAGTAGGAGTCGTTTGTAAGTTGGATGTTTGAAAGTAGGGACCTGCCGTATATACTCTGCAGAAATTGGCCCCTTAGGTGTTGGTGTTGGCACAACACTGTAAGCACTCACAGTTACTCTTGGTGGGTGCTGGAACGCCCTGCTGTCAACTATTATATCAGGAATTGTAATAACATATAATTGTTGAACAGTGGTAGTAAAAATTGGGCCTTTGATGGTGGTGCTGGTGCCACAACACTGTAAGGCCTGACAGTTACTCTTGGTGGGCGCAGCAATGGGCCCTGCTGTGAATTATTAGATCAATAATTATAATTGCATGCCCCTGTTGAACAGGGGCTGAAAAATTGGGCCTTTGGTGGTGGTGGCACAACACTGCAACCCCTCACAGATACTGTACTTGGAGCACAGCAATGAGCCCTGTTGCAAAGTATTGCATCAAAAATTTTAATTACACGCCCCTGTTAAACAGGGGCTGAAAAATTGGGCCTTAGCCACTGGTGGCGGCACCCATAAACCAAAATGATCTTCCAAGCTATCATCATTAATCGGATCATTGAGGAGGAGGAGAAGGATAGCCAGTCAACATAACAGCACAGGCACTCAGCATCAGCATCAGTCTTGAAGGGATGTGACATTTTAAAATCAATTAGTCTGTTATATCAGCATCAGGTGTGTGGTAGCTGGTGGTGAGCCAAGACTGGGTCATCTTGATGAAAGTCAGTCGATCAACCGAGTCGGTGGACAGGCGCACCCTGTGATCCGTGACAAATCCTCCAGCAGCACTGAATGTGTGTTCTGAAAGAACGCTGGATGCAGGATAGGCCAGTAGCTCAATTGCATACTGTGCAAGCTCTGGCCAGTGATCCATCCTCAAGACCCAGTAAGCCAGAGGATTTTCGGTGGGGAAGGTGTCCAAGTCTGACCTTGCCCCTAGGTATTCCTGCACCATGTATATCAGACGCTGGCGATGGTTGCTGGAACCGATCATACTTTGGGGTTGCGGACTAAAGAATTGTCTGAACGCATCGGTCAGACGGCCACCTTCCCCACCGCTCCTTCTTTGACTGCCCGAAGCCTCAGCAACTCGTTGTCCAGGACCAGGAGTTTGTAACCTCCCAGTCTCTGGGAACGCATTGCACAGACCTTTCTGCAAGGCCTCCCGGAGTTGTCTCATCCTCTGCTCCCTCTGCGACGGTAACATAAGGTCCGCAACCTTACCCTTGTACCGTGGATCAAGGAGAGTGGCCAGCCAGTAATGGTCCCTCTCCTTGATCCGAAGAATACGAGGATCCTTCCGCAGACTTTGCAGGATCAGGGAGGCCATGCAGCGTAGGTTAGCTGAGGCATTCAGTCCGGAGTCCTCTGGGTCACTAAGGACGACATGATCCGCAGCCACCTCCTCCCAGCCACGTACAAGTCCACTGGTTTCTTGGGACTGTAAATCATCCCTAAAAGACTGCTGCTGATGATGCTGAGTGCCAGCCTCCACCTCCATGCTGACACAATCCTCCTCCTCCTCCTCCTCCTCCTCCTCCGCGATGGGTGGGACAGAAGGAACACTGTCTGGGTAAAGGGGGCCTTGAGAGGCAAGGAAGTCCTCCTCTTCCTGCCTCTGTTCTGCCTCAAGTGCCCTGTCCATTATTCCACGCAGCGTGTGCTCCAACAGGTGGACAAGAGGTACAGTGTCACTGATGCATGCACTGTCACTGCTCACCATCCTCGTGGCCTCCTCAAATGGTGCCAGGACAGTGCATGCATCCCTGATCATGCCCCACTGGCGTGGTGAAAAAAACCCGAGCTCCCCTGACCCTGTCCTGGTGCCGTAGTCGCACAGGTACTCATTGATGGCCCTCTGCTGCGTGTGCAGCCGCTGCAGCATGGCCAACGTTGAGTTCCACCTGGTGGGCATGTCACATATAAGGCGGTTCTTGGGCAGGTTCAACTCCTTTTGCAGCTCAGCCAGGCGAGCACTGGCATTATAAGATCTGCGGAAATGCACACAGACTTTCCTGGCCTGCCTCAGGACATCCTGTAAGCCCGGGTACCTGCCCAAGAACCGCTGCACCACCAGGTTAAGGACGTGAGCCATACAGGGCACATGGGTCAGTTGTCCCTGTCGGAGGGCAGAGAGGAGGTTGGTGCCATTGTCGCAAACCACCATTCCTGGCTTAAGCTGGCGTGGCGTCAACCACCTCTCGGCCTGCCCCTGCAGAGCAGACAGGACCTCTGCCCCAGTGTGGCTCCTGTCCCCCAAACACACCAGCGCAAGCACGGCATGGCATCTTTTTGCCTGCGTACTTGCGTAGCCCCTTGAACGCCTACGGAGCACCGCTGGTTCCGAGGACAAAGCACAGGAAGAGGCCATGGAGGAAGAAGAAGAGGAGGGGGTGGAGGAGAGAGGTGTGTCACAACCAGTAGTAGCATTTTGGAGGCGTGGCGGTGGAACAACCTCCAACACTACTGCACCTTGTCCTGCATCCTTCCCAGCTGCCAAAAGAGTGACCCAATGGGCCGTGAAAGAAAGGTAACGTCCCTGTCCATGCCTGCTGGACCATGAGTCAGCGGTAATATGCACCTTACCGCTGACCGCCCTGTCCAGCGAGGCCAAGACATTGCCTTCCACATGCCGGTAGAGAGCCGGAATTGCCTTCCGTGAGAAAAAGTGGCGTTTGGGAACCTGCCACTGAGGAACCGCACATTGCACAAACTCACGGAAGGGGGCCGAGTCTACCAACTGAAAAGGCAGCAGTTGAAGCGCTAGCAATTTAGCCAAGCTAGCATTCAACCGCTGGGCATGTGGATGGCTGGGAGTGAACTTCTTTCGAAGGTCCAGCAGCTGGGGCAGGGAAATTTGCCTGCTAGAATCGGACGTCGGTGTACTGCTAGCAGAGTGGCCGCAAGTACTTGGCTGTGACACACCTAATTCTACACCTTCATTCCTCTCAGTGCAGGTTTCAGAGAGGACTGAAGGTATAGTGGGGTTGGAGATCCCAGCTGATGCGGTGCAAGGAGAGGTTCGCTTTGTTCTTTGGTGTGGGTCTTTAAGGTAGGCTTGCCAACGAGCTGCATGGCAGGTCAACATATGTCTGATCAAGCATGTGGTGCCCAAGCGGCTGATGTTTTGGCCACGCGATATACGTTTGAGACATATGTTGCAAACAGCAGCTGTGCGATCTGATGCACTCGCCTCAAAAAAGGCCCACACCAAAGAACTTTTTGAATGACGGGCAGAGGCAGCGCCCTGCACAGGCGGAGCTCTGCGGTGTGATTCCGTCGGTGTGCTGCCCATACGCTGGCCACCCAAGGGCATCCTGCCTCGTTGGAGATGTGCCTCCTCCTCATCCTCCTCCTCCTCCTCTCTCCTATTAGGCACCCACGTGGAGTCAGTGACCTCATCATCCCCTCCCTCCTCATCACTGGAGCCAATCTGGCAGTATGCTGCAGCTGCTGGAGCATGACTGCCAGATTGGTGTCCTTCTTGAGCATCCCCTCTCTCTGCTCTCATGCTACTGCCTTCCTCTAGCTGGGTATCATCATCAGACCCTTCGAAACGCTGGGCATCCTCCTGGAGCATGTACCCAACACTGTGCTCAAACAGTTCGGGGGACTCCTCAGGAGGAGGACATGGTGGGTCTAGGGAAGGAGTGACTAATGATGACATTGATACCAGAGAAGAGGACGCTTTGGCAGCTGCTTTGCCAGTACCCTGAGCCTGGGTGAGAGAGGATGAGGAGGATGAGGTGGGCTTGGTCATCCACTCTACCAAGTCTTCGGCATGATGTGGCTCAACATGTCCAGCTGCCGAAAAGAAGGACAAGCGTGCCCCATGGCCATGTGCTGATGACAATGCACCGCGTCCACGACCAGCACTGTTGCCCCCAGACACAGAGCCTGCTTGCCCTCTTTTTTTGCCTCCTGACTGTCTGCCTCTCCTTGTTTGCCTTCCAGACATTTTAATGGATGGCCTGCAGGGAGATGGGAAAAACAGCAATAAGGGCTACCTTCAGGTGTATACTGTGCAGGAGGCTTAGCAACAATGACACTGACACTGTCCCCTGCCTATCCTTCTCTGTCCCTAAACACAAGGATTTGCAATATGCTTCAGCAAGATTGGTTTAGCACAGAATAGCACACTGACAGTTTCCCTCACTGTCCTTCTCTGTCCCTACAAACAAGGTTTAGCACAGAATAGCACACTGATAGTTTCCCAGAGTGTCCTTCTCTGTCCCTAAACTCAAGGATTTCAAATACGGTTCAGCAAGATTGGTTTAGCACAGAATAGCACACTGACAGTTTCCCCGAGTGTCCTTCTCTGTCCCTAAACTCAAGGATTTCAAATATGGTTCAGCAAGATTGGTTTAGCACAGAATAGCACACTGACAGTTTCCCCGAGTGTCCTTCTCTGTCCCTACAAACAAGGTTTAGCACAGAATAGCACACTGATAGTTTCCCAGAGTGTCCTTCTCTGTCCCTACAAACAAGGTTTAGCACAGAATAGCACACTGACAGTTTCCCTCACTGTCCTTCTCTGTCCCTACAAACAAGGTTTAGCACAGAATAGCACACTGACACTTTCCCTCACTGTCCTTCTCTGTCCCTACAAACAAGGTTTAGCACAGAATAACACACTGACACTCTCCCTACCTATCCTTCTCTGTCCCTAAACACAAGGAATCCAGGATTAGTAAAGGAAAAAAATGACACTGTCCCTGCCTTTGCTTCTCTTTCCCTGCTCCGGAACACACTACACAAGGCTGCCGCGCTGGCGGCCTTTTAGAGTGTGGGGCGTGTACTAAACCCCCTCAGCAATAATTGGCCACAGGCATCCTGCCTGTGGCCAATCATTGCTCTCCTCGCTGCCGGCGCTGTGATTGGCCAAGCATGCGGGGTCACAGTGCATGCTTGGCCAATCACAGCGCCTGGATGACACTGCGATGGCGTAGTGCATTGTGGGCCGTTCGCGTCACTCGAATTTGGCGCAAACGGCCCAAATCGTTCGATCTTCGTCGAACGATCGAACAGCCGATGTTCGAGTCGAACGTATGTTCGACTCGAACACGAAGCTCATCCCTAGTGGTGATGTGGCTGCTTTTTTTGGAGTCATCAGATTGGCCTGGGGGGTGGCTGTGTCAGTTTCATTCCGGGACACTGTATTGTCCTGGAATGAATGTGCCCGGGACAGACCTGCAAAATGCGGGACTGTCCCGCCGGGCAATCCGGGACATGTGATCACCCTAGGTGGAAGCCGCCGCCTATCGTCCTGGAGGGAAACGCACGCCATTGATGCAGTAAGTGCTTACCGGGGGGGGGGGGGGGGTGGGGGTGCGGATGACATCACCTACCAACAGACTAGACTGGGGGGTGTGACCAACATTCTTTACTTTAGTAGCAACAGCTGTCTCGTATAGCAATAACAACTCACAGCAATGTGCAGGACACGGCTGGCTGAGTCCGTCTTTGATGCTGTTGTCATTCCATAACTATTCTGTAGATATACTTCTTTGTCTACAGCTGGATAAATAGCTCAGAAAATGACTAGAGAACTGTAGGGACAATGGAGAACAGCAGACACATAATCTGGCTTTGACCTCCATAGCTCAATAAATATGCTACAATATTTTATACCTGCCCTGGCTTCCCTGTGGTAACTTAAATACAGCCAAGAAAATTTTCAGGCAGGTCATTGCATCCCAAACACAGAAGACAACATCCCATGCGGTATATCAGAGCAGCAGGCTGCCATCTCCAGGTATGGTCTTCAAATGTATTAATCACTGAGGATACATAAAGCAGAAAACCCTCTTTCCAGCAAATTTCAGATCATAAACAGCTCTCTTGTTTATGGCAAAGAATAAAAAAGTATTCTTCATTAGAGATGTACAGAACTATTCGCCGGCGAACAGTTCCCGGCGAACATAGCTTGTTCGCGTTCGCCGCGGCCGGCGAACATATGCGATGTTCGGTCCGCCCCCTATTCATTATCATTGAGCAAACTTTGACCCTGTACCTCACAGTCAGCAGACACATTCCAGCCAATCAGCAGCATACCCTCCCTCCCAGACCCTCCCACCTCCTGGACAGCATCCATTTTAGATTCATTCTCAAGCTGCAGTCTTAGCGAGAGGAGGGACAGTTTAGCTGCTGCTTATTTTATAGGGAAAGCTAGGCTAGGCAAGTGTATTCAGTGTTCACTCCACTCCTGAAAGACTCATCTGATCTCTGCTGTAAGCACAGCGTCCTGACAGCACCCCAAAAAGCCCTTTTTAGGGCTGGTAAAACACCAGTCTGCTTTTTTTTTTTTCCTGGACAGCATCTATTTTAGATTCAGTCTGTACTTAAGCTGCAGTGTTAGCCAGAGGAGGGACAGTTTAGCTGCTGCTGATTTTATAGGGAAAGCTATAGGCAAGTGTATTCAGTGTTCACTCCACTCCTGAAAGACTCATCTGATCTCTGCTGTAAGCACAGCGTCCTGACAGCACCCCAAAAAGCCCTTTTTAGGGCTGGTAAAACACCAGTCTGCTTTTTTGTTTTTTCCTGGACATCATCTATTTTAGATTCAGTCTGTACTTAAGCTGCAGTGTTAGCCAGAGGAGGGACAGTTTAGCTGCTGCTGATTTTATAGGGAAAGCTATAGGCAAGTGTATTCAGTGTTCACTCCACTCCTGAAAGACTCATCTGATCTCTGCTGTAAGCACAGCGTCCTGACAGCACCCCAAAAAGCCCTTTTTAGGGCTGGTAAAACACCAGTCTGCTTTTTTGTTTTTCCTGGACAGCATCTATTTTAGATTCAGTCTGAACTTAAGCTACAGTGTTAGCCAGAGGAGGGACAGTTTAGCTGCTGCTGATTTTATAGGGAAAGCTAGGCTAGGCCAGTGTATTCAGTGTTCACTCCACTCCTGAAAGACTCATCTGATCTCTGCTGTAAGCACAGCGTCCTGACAGCACCCCAAAAAGCCCTTTTTAGGGCTGGTAAAACACCAGTCTGCTTTTTTGTTTTTTCCTGGACAGCATCTATTTTAGATTCAGTCTGTACTTAAGCTGCAGTGTTAGCCAGAGGAGGGACAGTTTAGCTGCTGCTGATTTTATAGGGAAAGCTATAGGCAAGTGTATTCAGTGTTCACTCCACTCCTGAAAGACTCATCTGATCTCTGCTGTAAGCACAGCGTCCTGACAGCACCCCAAAAAGCCCTTTTTAGGGCTGGTAAAACACCAGTCTGCTTTTTTGTTTTTTCCTGGACAGCATCTATTTTAGATTCAGTCTGAACTTAAGCTGCAGTGTTAGCCAGAGGAGGGACAGTTTAGCTGCTGCTGATTTTATAGGGAAAGCTAGGCTAGGCCAGTGTATTCAGTGTTCACTCCACTCCTGAAAGACTCATCTGATCTCTGCTGTAAGCACAGCCTCCTGACAGCACCCCAAAAAGCCCTTTTTAGGGCTGGTAAAACACCAGTCTGCTTGTTTTTTTTTTCTGGACAGCATCTATTTTAGATTCAGTCTGAACTTAAGCTACAGTGTTAGCCAGAGGAGGGACAGTTTAGCTGCTGCTGATTTTATAGGGAAAGCTAGGCTAGGCCAGTGTATTCAGTGTTCACTCCACTCCTGAAAGACTCATCTGATCTCTGCTGTAAGCACAGCTTCCTGACAGCACCCCAAAAAGCCCTTTTTAGGGCTGGTAAAACACCAGTCTGCTTTTTTTTTTTCCTGGACAGCATCTATTTTAGATTCAGTCTGTACTTAAGCTGCAGTGTTAGCCAGAGGAGGGACAGTTTAGCTGCTGCTGATTTTATAGGGAAAGCTATAGGCAAGTGTATTCAGTGTTCACTCCACTCCTGAAAGACTCATCTGATCTCTGCTGTAAGCTCAGCGTCCTGACAGCACCCCAAAAAGCCCTTTTTAGGGCTGGTAAAACACCAGTCTGCTTTTTTGTTTTTTCCTGGACAGCATCTATTTTAGATTCAGTCTGTACTTAAGCTGCAGTGTTAGCCAGAGGAGGGACAGTTTAGCTGCTGCTGATTTTATAGGGAAAGCTAGGCTAGGCCAGTGTATTCAGTGTTCACTCCACTCCTGAAAGACTCATCTGATCTCTGCTGTAAGCACAGCGTCCTGACAGCACCCCAAAAAGCCCTTTTTAGGGCTGGTAAAACACCAGTCTGCTTTTTTGTTTTTTCCTGGACAGCATCTATTTTAGATTCAGTCTGTACTTAAGCTGCAGTGTTAGCCAGAGGAGGGACAGTTTAGCTGCTGCTGATTTTATAGGGAAAGCTATAGGCAAGTGTATTCAGTGTTCACTCCACTCCTGAAAGACTCATCTGATCTCTGCTGTAAGCACAGCGTCCTGACAGCACCCCAAAAAGCCCTTTTTAGGGCTGGTAAAACACCAGTCTGCTTGTTTTTTTTCCCCGGCACAGTAGCTTACATAAAAAAAACCACAACAGTTTTGACTGCAGTAGATGAGCAGTCAGTTGCCTGCCAGCGTGTGTGTCAGACCTACAGTGTCTACTGTGCCAACTTCTGCCAGTGCACAGTGCCACTCATATCTGGTGTCACAGTAGCTTGCACGCATAGTACAACTAAACTAATCTAAAAAAAATGACAGGCAGAGGCAGGCCACCCCGCAGGGGCTGTCGTGGTCGTGGTGCTGTGATTCCCTTTGGCCCAAGAATAATGCCCAGTGTTCAGGGGCCACGTACCCTGAACTCGAAAAGTTCTGAGGACATAGTTGACTGGCTAACACAGGACAGCCAATCTTCTACAGCTTCCGCTCGGAACCTTGACGCATCATCCTTCTCCAGCTCAGCTTTGGGCACCTCTCAAGTTCCCACTCGCCCGCCTGCCGCCACCACCAACACTAGCACCACAGTTGCTTCACTTGATCTGTCAGAGGAGTTATTTACACATGAGTTGGAAGAAATGAGTGATGCGCAAACATTATTGCCAGAGGATGTAGATAAAAGGGATATGTCTCAGTCAGGCAGCATTACACACATGGATGTACGGTGTGATGATGATGATGTTGTACCCGCTGCTGCTTCCTTTGCTGAGTTGTCAGATACAGGTGAAGCGGTTGATGATGACGATGTGGATGTCACGTGGGTGCCCGCTCGAAGAGAAGAAGAACAGGGGGAAAGTTCAGATGGGGAGACAGAGAGGAGGAGGAGACGAGTTGGAAGGAGGGGTAGGTCATCGCAAGGAGCTAGTGGCACAGTCAGACAGCATGTATCGGCACCCGGGGTCAGCCAGACAGCACGCCAATCAACGCATGCTGTTGCCACCACCAGAATGCCGCCATTGCAAAGCTCAGCAGTGTGGCATTTTTTTTGTGTGTCTGCCTCTGATAACAGCGATGCCATTTGCAACCTGTGTCAAAAGAAACTGAGTCGTGGGAAGTCCAACACCCACCTAGGTACAACTGCTTTGCGAAGGCACATGATCTCACATCACAAACGCCTATGGGATCAACACATGATGACGAGTACAAGCAGCACACAAGCTCAAAGCCACCATCCTCCTCCTGGTCCAGCATCTTCAGCCACGTCAACCACTGCTGTCCTCCTTGCCCCCTCTCAACCATCTGACACTACGTCTCTCGCCTTGAGCAGTTCCTGCTCATCTGCCCACAGTCAGGTGTCTGTCAAGGACATGTTTGAGCGTAAGAAGCCAATGTCACAGAGTCACCCCCTTGCCCGGCGTCTGCTGGCTTGTCGGAACTCTTAGCCCGCCAGCTTTTACCATACAAGCTGGTGGAGTCTGAGGCCTTCAAAAAATTTGTAGCTATTGGGACACCGCAGTGGAAGGTACCCGGCCGAAATTTCTTTTCACAAAAGGCAATCCCCAACCTGTACTCTATTGTGCAAAAGGAAGTCATGGCATGTCTGGCACACAGTGTTGGGGCAAGGGTCCATCTGACCACTGATACCTGGTCTGCAAAGCACGGTCAGGGCAGGTATATCACCTACACTGCTCATTGGGTAAACCTGCTGACGGCTGCCAAGCATGTAATGCGTGGCTCTGCAGAGGAGTTGGTGGTGACACCACCACGACTTGCAGGCAGGCCTGCTGTCACCTCCTCTACTCCTCCTACTCCATCCTCTTCGATAACCTCCTCGGCTGAGTCCTCTTCTGCTGCTGCGTCTTGCTCCACATCAACAGCACCCCCCCAGCTCCCCAGGGGCTATTCCACATCCCGGATACGACAGTGTCACGCTGTCTTGGGGTTGACTTGCCTGAAAGCAGAGAGTCACACCGGACCAGCACTCCTGTCCGCCCTGAACGCACAGGTGGATCAGTGGCTGACTCCGCACCAACTGGAGATCGGCAAAGTGGTGTGTGACAACGGAAGCAATTTGTTGGCGGCATTGAATTTGGGCAAGTTGACACATGTGCCGTGCATGGCACATGTGTTAAATCTGATTGTACAACGCTTTGTGCATAAGTACCCAGACTTACAGGATGTCCTCAAGCAGGCCAGGAAGGTGTGTGGCCATTTCAGGCGTTCCTACACAGCCATGGCGCACTTTTCAGATATCCAGCGGCGAAACAACATGCCAGTGAGGCGCTTGATTTGCGACAGCCCGACACGTTGGAATTCAACACTCCTAATGTTCGACCGCCTGCTCCAACAAGAAAAAGCCGTCAACGAGTATTTGTATGACCGGGGTGCTAGGACAGCCTCTGTGCAGCTGGGAATTTTTTTGCCGCGTTACTGGACGCTCATGCGCAATGCCTGTAGGCTCATGCGTCCTTTTGAGGAGGTGACAAACCTAGTCAGTCGCACTGAAGGCACCATCAGCGACATCATCCCATTTGTTTTCTTCCTGGAGCGTGCCCTGCGAAGAGTGCTGGATCAGGCCGTAGATGAGCGTGAAGAGGAAGAGGAAGAGTTGTGGTCACCATCACCACCACCAGAAACAGCCTTATCAGCATCGCTTGCTGGACCTGCGGCAACGCTGGAAGAGGAGTCTGAGGAAGAGGAGTCAGAGGAGGAATGTGGCTTTGAGGAGGAGGAGGAAGACCAACCACAGCAGGCATCCCAGGGTGCTCGTTGTCACCTATCTGGTACCCGTGGTGTTGTACGTGGCTGGGGGGAAGAACAGACCTTCAGTGAGATCAGTGAGGACGAGGAACAGGACATGAGTAGCTCGGCATCCAACCTTGTGCAAATGGGGTCTTTCATGCTGTCGTGCCTGTTGAGGGACCCTCGTATAAAAAGGCTGAAGGAGAACGACCTGTATTGGGTGGCCACGCTACTAGACCCCCGGTATAAGCAGAAAGTGCCAGAAATGTTACCGAATTACAGGAAGACGGAAAGGATGCAGCAGTTCCAAAATAAATTAAAAAGTATGCTTTACACAGCGTATAAGGGTGATGTCACAGCACAACGGGAATCTAACAGGGGAAGAGGTGAAAGTAATCCTCCTCCTACCACGACCATGCCGGCAAGGACAGGACGCTTTACAGACGTATTGTTGATGGAGGACATGCAGAGCTTTTTAAGTCCTACGCATCGCCACAGCCCTTCGGGGTCCACCCTCAGAGAACGACTCGACCGACAGGTAGCAGACTACCTCGCCTTAACTGCAGATATCGACACTCTGAGGAGCGATGAACCCCTTGACTACTGGGTGTGCAGGCTTGACCTGTGGCCTGAGCTATCCCAATTTGCGATAGAACATCTGGCCTGCCCCGCTTCAAGTGTCCTTTCAGAAAGGACCTTCAGTGCAGCAGGAGGTATTGTCACTGAGAAGAGAAGTCGCCTAGGTCAAAAAAGTCTAGATTACCTCACCTTTATTAAGATGAATGAGGCATGGATCCCGAAGGGACTGACAGTGGGCGATACATTTGACTAAAAAAGGCCTGATGAGATGAGCTGCCTTGGGCTAAAAATGGTCCACAAGCCGCAATGTTTTAGGGCACTTTCTGCCTGAAAAACATAATTTTTTCTGGCCGCTGCTACAGCAGCGGCTGCAACAATACCTAATTTTACAGGCATGTGTACATGCCTAATTTTTCTGGCCTCTGGTGCTGCACTGTGGCTGCAAAAAAAACAAACAAAAAAACACATACCTGTGTCAATTCCCCTTCGTGATCGTTACCTTGTTGTGGTGAAGGGGCTTGCGTATCACAATGAAGCGACCACCTCTATGAGTGTGTTGGCAATGGCGTTGTTGGCACACCCCAGATGGTAAGGTCGTTGCTTCATTGTGAACAGACCAAAAGCGATCGGCTTGATAATTTTGCATAGAAAAAACATAAATTTTCTTTGTGATCATCTAAGGTGATCATTAAAGCCTTGCGGTTGTGCAAATGGACTGTTTGCAGTTGTTTGCGGTGCGTTAAACGGGGAGTTTGGTCTGTCCGAGTTTGGTCTGTCACTGTGAAGCGGGCGTAACCCTTACACTACCTGATCGATACAACATCATACCTGATGTTTTAAAGCACGTTATTCCAAACACATTAGGAATGTTAGGTGATTTATGCCCTTTATGGATTAAAACCCGACTCTGCGTCAACTACGTAATTTTCCATGGGAGTTTTGCCATGGATCCCCCTCCGGCATGCCACAGTCCAGGTGTTAGTCCCCTTGAAACAACTTTTCCATCACTATTGTGGCCAGAAAGAGTCCCTGTGGGTTTTAAAATTCACCTGCCTATTGAAGTCTATGGCGGTTCGCCGGGTTCGCCCGTTCGCGAACATTTGCGGCAGTTCGCGTTCGCCGTTCACGAACGGAAAATTTTATGTTCGCGACATCACTATTCTTCATACAATGCAGGCCCCTTCTCTGTGCAGAATCACAGCGAGACAACAGATAAAGCCAGAAATGTATGCTGAACACATACAAACATATTCTAAAGCCATAATGGTTACAAATAGTATTACAGTGTCTTTGCAAAGACTTAATCAAGATAAATAAACAACATTTAGATCCAAAAAATAGGAAATGAATGCAAACTTTTCCATTTTTTTTTTTTTGGACTTGTATGGACTTGAAGGTCAGAGGATGTGGATGGAGGCTTGTTCATTTACACCTGCCTGTTCGTAGACTGACATTGAGCTTCTGTTTAGTTCTGCTGTGTGAAAGGAACCTTATAGTCAGGGTCTTTAGATTGCAATGTTACTATTCAAAATGCTTCATGAAAGAAGATTGAAATACAAGCTTCTGCATTAAAAAGATTACACTTTTAAAGTGGACTTGAACTCAAGCAGAGAAGATTTGTTATCTTATAGAGAACATCTAGAAATGTAGACTGCACCTAAGCAGCACCCTAAAGGATTTTCCTTTTGTCTGGAATTCCTCCGGAAATATAGCAGAGCACTTGTAGGAGTGGTGCAGCGTGGTGCGGAGGCAATAATTTACACATTCAGGTGCAATTGAAAACTTTAATTGAAGACTGCCCAACTGGGTGCACTCATGGTTTTCAGCAACATAAACAGAGCGGTTTCCAGCCGGACAGACAGCATATGTTGAGAGGGGCAGAATGCAGCCTGGCAATCTCGTGCTCAATTGGGAAGATGTCCAGAAGAGATGGGTCCCTACGATTTCCCTCCTCGTCAGAAACCTTTCCCTACCGCTAGTACTGTCCCTAACAGACAGGGTACCTTTCCCTGCACTAACCTGCCAAACCCAGGGGCCAGGGTTTTAAACAGACTCTGCCACACCTAAGACAGCTGCCAGATTCATATCGGCGGCCAGCATCCAATTGGATTGCTGTCCCAGTGACTCAGGAAAGCATAGAGGAAGCCTGTTCCCCATAAATTCCCTTCTGACTACATTGTCGCTGCGGTTGAGCACCAACTGCAGTGGAGACAGCAGACTGCACCTGCCTACACTTTCTGTGCCTGTAGTCTCATAGGTGTATATTTGAAGTGTAAAATCAAAGGCAATGACTCTCAACCATTTGGCCACCTGGGTCACCAGGCAGCTGCAGATCTTCTATCCGACTACAGTACCTTTTAGCTCCCATAGTGCCTCCAGCCAACAATAATTGGCCCAGTGCCCTTTAACCCCTCACAGTGCCCTTAGGCCCCCTGAGAGCCCTCAGCCCCCACACCACAGTGCCCCCAATCTCCCACAGTGCCAATCAGCCTCCCACAGTGACCCCCCCCCGGCCTGCTGCAGAGCCAACAGCCCCCCCCAACTTCTAACTAGGGGTGCAACGGATCAAAAAACTCACGGATCGGATCGATCCTCGGATCAGAGCCACGGATCGGATCATTTTCGGATCGGCAAAGAAAAAAAAAATTACTAATATCCGTCATCTCCCCACTGTAATATCCACGTCATATCCCCACTGTAATATCCACGTCATATCCCCACTGTAATATCCACGTCATCTCCCCACTGTAATATCCATGTCATCTCCCCCACTCACTGTAATATCCACGTCATCTCCCCCACTCACTGTAATATCCACGTCATCTCCCCCACTCACTGTAATATCCACGTCATCTCCCCCACTTACTGTAATATCCACGTCACCCCCACTTACTGTAATATCCACGTCACCCCCCCACTGTTAATATCCACGTCACCCCCCCACTGTAATATCCACAGTCACCCCCCCCACTGTAATATCCACAGTCACCCCTACCCACTGTAATATCCACAGTCACCCCTACCCACTGTAATATCCACAGTCACCCCTACCCACTGTAATATCCACAGTCACCCCCCCCCCCACTGTAATATCCACAGTCACCCCCCTCACTGTAATATCCACAGTCACCCCCCCCCCACTGTAATATCCACAGTCACCCCCCCCCCCTGAGTCAGGCATCTCCCCCACTTACCCACAATCTCTGTAATAGGCATCTCCCACCGGCCAGTTCAGATCCCAGCAGCGAGGGTGAGGGGTGATGACGTCAGCGGTGCTCAGCGCCCACAAGGCAGCCGCCGCCGGGTGTACCAAGATGGCCGCGGCTCCGGAGCTAGGCCGAAGCCGCGGCCTTTCCTAAGGCCGAGGCCGTGGATCGCGTGGTGATCAGATCCGAACACGGTGACCCGTTCGGATCACCACCGATCCGTTGCAGCACTACTTCTAACAGTGTCCTATAGTGCCCCCTTGCTCCTGCAATGCCCTCCAGTCTCATGCAGTGCCCCTGCAAAGCCACCAGTTTCCTAGAGAGCCCCAGAAACCTTATTGCCTATAGTGTAACAAAGCCTGCTGCAGAGGTCTCTAACCCCCTACAACCCAACCCAGGGATACCCAGCCCCATCCAGATCCTTCCAGAATTTTAAATACATATTTTTAATTCCCATACTTTTAATGTTTAATTACACTGAGAAAAATTATAAACGCAACACTTTTGTGTTTATCCCTATTTATCATGAGCTGAACTCAAAGATCTACAACTTTTTCTATGTACACAAAAGGCCTATTTCTCTCAAATATTGTTCACAAATCTGTCTAAATCTGTGTTGGTGAGCACTTCTCCTTTGCCGAGATAATCCATCTACCTCACAAGTGTGGCATATCAAGATGCTGATTAGACAGCATGATTATTGCACAGGTGTGCCTTAGGCTGGCTACAATAAAAGGCCACTGTGCAGTTTTACTGTATTGGGGGGTCGGGGTCAGTATCTGGTGTGACCACAATTTTCCTCACGCAGTTCATCACATCTCGTTCGCATAGAGTTGATCAGGTTGTTGATTGTGACCTGTGGAATGTTGATCCATTCCTCTTCAATAGCTGTGCGAAGTTGCTGGATATTGTCAGGAACTGGAAAACGCTGTTGTATACACGGATCCAGAGCATCCCAAACATGCTCAATGGGTGACATGTCCAGTGAGTATGCTGGCCATGCAAGAACTGGGATGTTTTCAGCTTCCAGGAATCGTGTACAGATCCTTGCAACATGGGGCCGTGCATTATCATGCTGCAACATGAGGTGATGGTCGTGGATGAATGGCACAACAATGGGCCTCAGGATCTCGTCACAGTATCTCTGTGCATTAAAAATGGCATCAATAAAATGCACCTGTGTTCATTGTCCATAGCATACGCCGGCCCATACCGTAACCCCACCGCCACCGCCACCATGAGCTATTCGATCCACAACAATGATATCGGCAAACCGCTCACCCACACAACGCCATACGCGCTGTCTGCTATGTAAAGTGAAAACCGGGATTCATTCGGCAAGATAACACCTCTCCAAAGTGCCAGACGCCATCAAATGTTAGCATTTGCCCACTCAAGTCAGTTACAACAACGACCTGCAGTCAGGTCAAGACCCCGATGAGGACGACGAGCAGGCAGATGAGCTTCCCTGAGATTGTCTCTCACAAGTTGTGCAGAAATTCTTTGGTTATGCAAACCGATTATTGCAGCAGCTGTCCAGGTGGCTCGTCTCAGATGATCTTGGATGTGAAGATGCTGGATGTGGAGGTCCTGAACTGGTGTGGTTACATGTGGTCTGCAGTTGTGAGGCCAAATTTTCTTAAACGCCTTTGGAGAAGGCTTATGGTGGAGAAATTAACATTCAATTCAAGGGCAACAGCTCTGGTGGACATTCCTGCAGTCAGCATGACAATTGCACGCTCCTTCAAAACTTGCGACATCTGTGGCATTGTGCTGTGTGATAAAACTGCACATTTTAGAGTGGCCTTTTATTGTGGCCAGCCTAAGGCACACCTGTGCAATAATCATGCTGTCTAATAAGCATCTTGATATTCCACACCTGTGAGGTAGATGGATTATCTCAACAAAAGAGAAGTGCTCACTAACACAGATTTAGACAGATTTATGAACAATATTTGAGAGAAATAGGACTTTTGTGTACATAGAAAAAGTCATAGATCTTTGAGTTCAGCTCATGATAAATAGGGGCAAACACAAAAATGTTGCGTTTATAATTTTACTCAGTGTATAAACGTATTTCTTTCCTGTTGAGGCATGGAAGGTTTTGGAAGAATTTCCCAGGCCCTGGTCTCAATAAGGTTGAGAACAACTGATCTAAGGCACTGCTGCCCTTGACTGCTAGTCTCAATGGATTGGGAGTAAAATTTGGTGATGCCACTTCTGTGCTGCTCAATGTTCTCCATCCTTGAGTGGAAGCTGAACCTGCGGACCTGCAGTGAAAGGATCTCCTCGCTTCTACTTCATCTTGTGGATCTATGATTTCTGAATCTCTCCTGCTGGTTCTTGAATATTTCCCCACCAGTCATGAAATGATCAGTCATCGGAGGGAAGCTAAGGAAGTAAAGCCCTACTTCTAATAGGTAGGCTTCCTCCACACAGAGACACAGGGCAGAACAAGGCACAATAAGTCAGTAATGGTGAAAAGATCAGCTGCAAGAAGACGACAGACAATACTGATGCCCTGTGCTTGCCTATTTTGAGCACAAATTCCACAATTAAGGTCAACGTGTAATGAATGCAACCTCAGGGAATGGGGACTTTAGCCTACATATTGTAGTGCACAGAAACCAGGAAAACACTTAACGTTACTTTTATTTCAATTAAAATACTGATGCATAAAGAAAGATACACAAGAACCAATGATGTCACAGCTGACACAATAGACCATGGTGTATCCAAAGGTACCCATTCTCACAAGGACCCTAGCCTGAAAATCTAAGTATATTTTTCCCAGCTGGAACATCAAATAGATGGGAGGCAACATTCTTTTTTTTTCACAATCAAAGGTTTATTTAAAGAGAATTGTTTCAAACAATGGATAGTAGTTGTACAGTTACAAACTTTTGTAATATATAACAATGTCTGATGACAGAATAACATATAATGAGATGGTATACATACATTTGTATTGGGGGGAGATAAATTGCCATATTATACCTTAATAAGGAAATGGAAGAGGGTGGGACGTAAAGACATGAAAGAAGGGAGGGGGCTCAGAGTAGGGTGGATAGTGGAGAAAAGGACTCCTGTGGGGGTGAGAAAGGGGGGGGGGATCCAGTACCAAAAACCATAGATGTTTACATAATGATAGTAAAAATCACACAATTCTATTATGACATTTGTAGGAAAGTTTCCTATACATCTTCATATAAGGAGGTAAAAATAAAGCTGAGAATTTATTTATTAGATGTGAAGTTTTTGAAAGTCTCACTTTGTCAGTAGTTGGTATTCATTAGAATACAAAAATAATACCCAGGATTGCCAAAGTTTATGGAAACTCTCAGTGTTTTCCCTCTTCATTGTTACAATCTTGTCCAACTTGTATATGTACTGAACTCTGTCTAATCAATCCTTGACCGTCGGACTTCTGGTAGTTCTCCAGTGCAATGGAATCAGTGTTTTAGCTGCCGTCAGTAAATGCCTTGTTAGTGCCTTTTTATATTTGCTAATCGTAAAGTGGTTGATGTGTAACAGGCATGCAGCTGCATTCAGATTAATCTTGGTCTCTGTGATATGTTTAATCCATTTTGTTATTTGGGTCCAGGAGTCAAGGATTGGGGGACATTCCCACCAAATGTGTAAGTAAGATCCTATTTCCTTATCACATCTCCAACAAATATCAGATGAGGCGTTCGACCACCTTTTGGTTTTCACTGGGGTCATATACCACTGCTGCGTTAATATTTTATAAGAGATTTACTGGTATTTTGTGCTTAGTGAACATTTGTGAGCAAAAATGCATGCTTTTTCCCATTGTGCATCACTGAATTTAAGGCCTAGGTCACTTTCCCAGTTGTCTTTATGTTTGTTGCATGGTTCTGTTTGCGAGTGACTCAGCCAGGAATAAGCTAAAGAGGTTGTCTTTAAGACCTGATTCCTAGAATAACATATTTGTTCTAACTGAGTCATTCTATTACAGTATGCATTTTTACGTTTACAGTTGACTAGAAAGTCTTGTAGCTGCATATGAAACCATGCATTAGGTAATGGCTCACCATAATCTGTTCTAAATTCTTCAAGAGATTTAACTTTATTCCCTTTTAGGCAGTGGGTGACCAATAATTTGTTGGTGTTGGTGGGGGTTGGGAGTACTAGTTGGTTTTCACCGGGCACAAAGTCTGGATTATTGGCAATCGGGGTTACTGGACCCGGGATTGTAGCTAGTTTGTGTGGAGTGGCTATCTTATGCCAAATGTTTAGTGTGGCTGCAACTAAAGGGTTAATTATTTTTCTGGTGTGTTTGGAATTAATAGTCCAAGGGTAATACAAGATTGGCTTCATGTTATGGTCTCGCTCTAATTGTACCCAGTCTTTATTTTTCCCATGGCAGTGCCAATCTATCAGTCTGGAGATGTGGGAGGAGATATGGTATTTTTTAAAATCGGGCAGTCCAATTCCCCCCCTGCTTTTCGGTAGTGTAAGGAGACATAGGTTTATTCTTGTTTTTTTGCCGGCCCAAAGGAATTTTCTTTGTATATTTTGTAATTTGGAGAAAAAGGAGGTGGGTATTGTGATTGGTAGGGCATTAAAGAAGTAGAGCAGTCTTGGGAGGATAATCATTTTTAAAATAGATGCTCTTCCAAACCAAGAGAAGAGCTTGGGGGTCCATTTCTGTAAGTCTGTGGCAATGGAGTTTAAAAGGGGTGTAAAATTGGCTGAGAAGAGACGATCAATGGATGGGGTTAATTTGATTCCTAGGTATTTGAGGGTGTCTTGTTCCCATTTAAAGTTATGGTTGCTCTTAAGCAGATCATAGTTGTTTGGGGTGAGATTTAAGTTAAGTGCTTCTGATTTTGTTTGATTAATTTTAAAATTAGATATATATCCGAAAATTTTGAAAACCTCTGTAAGGTTGGGAATAGATATATGGGGTTGTGTCAGTGCCGATCCTGACCTCCCTGGGGCCCTAAGCAAAATTTTGCTAAGGGGCCCTCTACCTGACCCGTGATGCCGTGAGCTATGTAAACCATTTGCCATTGCCACACAGTCACACCTGACACTTCAGTGCTCCCAATACAATCCTCCCTCCTTTAAACAAAACGGTCAAAGAATAAGTACAAACAATATAGAACAGAATGAGCACCCAGCAAGGAGACCAGAGGATTAGGATGTGGGCAGAACACAGCACCCAGCAAGGAGACCAGAGGATTAGGATGTGGACAGAACACAGCACCCAGCAAGGAGACCAGAGGATTAGGATGTGGACAGAACACAGCACCCAGCAAGGAGACCAGAGGATTAGGATGTGGACAGAACACAGCACCCAGCAAGGAGACCAGAGGATTAGGATGTGGACAGAACACAGCACCCAGCAAGGAGACAAGAGGATTAGGATGTGGGCAGAACACAGCACCCAGCAGGGAGACCAGAGGATTAGGATGTGGACAGAACAGAGCACCCAGCAGGGAGACCAGAGGATTAGGATGTGGACAGAACAGCACCCAGCAGGGAGACCAGAAGATTAGGATGTGGGCAGAACACAGCACCCAGCAGGGAGACCAGAGGATTAGGATGTGGGCAGAACAGCACCCAGCAAGGAGACCAGAGGATTAGGATGTGGGCAGAATACAGCATCCAACAAGGAGACCAGAGGATTAGGATGTGGACAGAACACAGCACCCAGCAGGGAGACCAGAGGATTAGGATGTGGGCAGAACACAGCACCCAGCAGGGAGACCAGAGGATTAGGATGTGGGCAGAACAGCACCCAGCAAGGAGACCAGAGGATTAGGATGTGGGCAGAACACAGCATCCAACGAGGAGACCAGAGGATTAGGATGTGGACAGAACACAGCACCCAGCAGGGAGACCAGAGGATTAGGATGTGGGCAGAACAGCACCCAGCAAGGAGACCAGAGGATTAGGATGTGGACAGAACACAGCACTCTGCAGGGAGACCAGAGGATTAGGATGTGGGCAGAACACAGCATCCAACAAGGAGACCAGAGGATTAGGATGTGGGCAGAACACAGCACTCAGCAAGGAGACCAGAGGATTAGGATGTGGACAGAACACAGCACCCAGCAGGGAGACCAGAGGATTAGGATGTGGGCAGAACACAGCACCCAGCAAGGAGACCAGAGGATTAGGATGTGGACAGAACACAGCACCCAGCAGGGAGACCAGAGTATTAGGATGTGGGCAGAACACAGCACCCAGTAGGGAGACCAGAGGATTAGGATGTGGGCAGAATACAGCACCAAGCAGGGAGACCAGAGGATTGGGATGTGGGCAGAACACAGCACCCAGCAAAGAGACCAGAGGATTAGGATGTGGGCAGAACACAGCACCCAGCAGGGAGATCAGAGGATTAGGATGTGGACAGAACACAGCACCCAGCAGGGAGACCAGAGGATTAGGATGTGGACAGAACACAGCACCCAGCAGGGAGACCAGAGGATTAGGATGTGGGCAGAACAGCACCCAGCAGGGAGACCAGAGGATTAGGATGTGGACAGAACAGCACCCAGCAGGGAGAACAGAGGATTAGGATGTGGCCAGAACACAGCACCCAGCAAGGAGACCAGAGGATTAGGATGTGGGCAGAACAGCACCCAGCAAGGAGACCAGAGGATTAGGATGTGGGCAGAACACAGCAACCAGCAAGGAGTCCAGAGGATTAGGATGTGGGCAGAACACAGCACCCAGCAAAGAGACCAGAGGATTAGGATGTGGGCAGAACACAGCACCCAGCAAAGAGACCAGAGGATTAGGATGTGGGCAGAACACAGCACCCAGCAAGGAGACCAGAGGATTAGGATGTGGGCAGAACACAGCACCCAGCAAGGAGTCCAGAGGATTAGGATGTGGGCAGAACACAGCACCCAGCAAAGAGACCAGAGGATTAGGATGTGGGCAGAACACAGCACATAGCAAGGAGACCAGAGGATTAGGATGTGGGCAGAACACAGCATCCAACAAGGAGACCAGAGGATTAGGATGTGGACAGAACACAGCACCCAGCAGGGAGACCAGAGGATTAGGATGTGGGCAGAACAGCACCCAGCAAGGAGACCAGAGGATTAGGATGTGGGCAGAACACAGCACCCAGCAAGGAGACCAGAGGATTAGGATGTGGACAGAACACAGCACCCAGCAAGGAGACCAGAGGATTAGGATGTGGACAGAACACAGCACCCAGCAAGGAGACCAGAGGATTAGGATGTGGACAGAACACAGCACCCAGCAAGGAGACAAGAGGATTAGGATGTGGGCAGAACACAGCACCCAGCAGGGAGACCAGAGGATTAGGATGTGGACAGAACAGAGCACCCAGCAGGGAGACCAGAGGATTAGGATGTGGGCAGAACACAGCACCCAGCAAGGAGACCAGAGGATTAGGATGTGGGCAGAACACAACACCCAGCAGGGAGACCAGAGGATTAGGATGTGGACAGAACAGAGCACCCAGCAGGGAGACCAGAGGATTAGGATGTGGACAGAACACAGCACCCAGCAGGGAGACCAGAGGATTAGGATGTGGGCAGAACACAGCACCCAGCAAGGAGACCAGAGGATTAGGATGTGGGCAGAACACAGCACCCAGCAGGGAGACCAGAGGATTAGGATGTGGGCAGAACACTGCACCCAGCAGGGAGACCAAAGGATTAGGATGTGGGCAGAACAGCATCCAACAAGGAGACCAGAGGATTAGGATGTGGACAGAACACAGCACCCAGCAGGGAGACCAGAAGATTAGGATGTGGGCAGAACACAGCACCCAGCAGGGAGACCAGAGGATTAGGATGTGGGCAGAACAGCACCCAGCAAGGAGACCAGAGGATTAGGATGTGGGCAGAACACAGCATCCAACGAGGAGACCAGAGGATTAGGATGTGGACAGAACACAGCACCCAGCAGGGAGACCAGAGGATTAGGATGTGGGCAGAACAGCACCCAGCAAGGAGACCAGAGGATTAGGATGGGGACAGAACACAACACTCTGCAGGGAGACCAGAGGATTAGGATGTGGGCAGAACACAGCATCCAACAAGGAGACCAGAGGATTAGGATGTGGACAGAACACAGCACCCAGCAGGGAGACCAGAGGATTAGGATGTGGGCAGAACAGCACCCAGCAAGGAGACCAGAGGATTAGGATGTGGGCAGAACACAGCACTCTGCAGGAAGACCAGAGGATTAGGATGTGGGCAGAACACAGCATCCAACAAGGAGACCAGAGGATTAGGATGTGGACAGAACACAGCACTCTGCAGGGAGACCAGAGGATTAGGATGTGGGCAGAACACAGCACCCAGCAGGGAGGCCAGAGGATTAGGATGTGGGCAGAACACAGCACCCAGCAGGGAGACCAGAGGATTAGGATGTGGGCAGAACACAGCACCCAGCAACGAGACCAGAGGATTGGGATGTGGGCAGAACACAGCACCCAGCAGGGAGACCAGAGGATTAGGATGTGGACAGAACAGCACCCAGCAGGGAGACCAGAGGACTAGGATGTGGGCAGAACACAGCACCCAGCAAGGAGACCAGAGGATTAGGATGTGGACAGAACAGCACCCAGCAGGGAGACCAGAGGATTAGGATGTGGACAGAACACAGCACCCAGCAGGGAGACCAGAGGATTAGGATGTGGACAGAACAGCACCCAGCAGGGAGACCAGAGGACTAGGATGTGGGCAGAACACAGCACCCAGCAAGGAGACCAGAGGATTAGGATGTGGACAGAACAGCACCCAGCAGGGAGACCAGAGGATTAGGATGTGGACAGAACACAGCACCCAGCAGGGAGACCAGAGGATTAGGATGTGGACAGAACACAGCACCCAGTAGGGAGACCAGAGGATTAGGATGTGGGCAGAACACAGCACCCAGCAGGGAGACCAGAGGATTAGGATGTGGACAGAACAGCACCCAGCAGGGAGACCAGAGGATTAGGATGTGGACAGAACACAGCACCCAGCAGGGAGACCAGAGGATTAGGATGTGGACAGAACACAGCACCCAGCAGGGAGACCAGAGGATTAGGATGTGGACAGAACACAGCACCCAGCAAGGAGACCAGAGGATTAGGATGTGGACAGAACACAGCACCCAGCAGGGAGACCAGAGGATTAGGATGTGGGCAGAACACAGCACCCAGCAGGGAGACCAGAGGATTAGGATGTGGACAGAACACAGCACCTAGCAGGGAGACCAGAGGATTAGGATGTGGGCAGAACACAGCACCCAGCAGGGAGACCAGAGGATTAGGATGTGGACAGAACACAGCACCCAGCAGGGAGACCAGAGGATTAGGATGTGGACAGAACACAGCATCCAACAAGGAGACCAGAGGATTAGGATGTGGACAGAACACAGCACCCAGCAGGGAGACCAGAGGATTAGGATGTGGACAGAACAGCACCCAGCAGGGAGACCAGAGGACTAGGATGTGGGCAGAACACAGCACCCAGCAAGGAGACCAGAGGATTAGGATGTGGACAGAACAGCACCCAGCAGGGAGACCAGAGGATTAGGATGTGGACAGAACACAGCACCCAGCAGGGAGACCAGAGGATTAGGATGTGGACAGAACAGCACCCAGCAGGGAGACCAGAGGACTAGGATGTGGGCAGAACACAGCACCCAGCAAGGAGACCAGAGGATTAGGATGTGGACAGAACAGCACCCAGCAGGGAGACCAGAGGATTAGGATGTGGACAGAACACAGCACCCAGCAGGGAGACCAGAGGATTAGGATGTGGACAGAACACAGCACCCAGTAGGGAGACCAGAGGATTAGGATGTGGGCAGAACACAGCACCCAGCAGGGAGACCAGAGGATTAGGATGTGGACAGAACAGCACCCAGCAGGGAGACCAGAGGATTAGGATGTGGACAGAACACAGCACCCAGCAGGGAGACCAGAGGATTAGGATGTGGACAGAACACAGCACCCAGCAGGGAGACCAGAGGATTAGGATGTGGACAGAACACAGCACCCAGCAAGGAGACCAGAGGATTAGGATGTGGACAGAACACAGCACCCAGCAGGGAGACCAGAGGATTAGGATGTGGGCAGAACACAGCACCCAGCAGGGAGACCAGAGGATTAGGATGTGGACAGAACACAGCACCTAGCAGGGAGACCAGAGGATTAGGATGTGGGCAGAACACAGCACCCAGCAGGGAGACCAGAGGATTAGGATGTGGACAGAACACAGCACCCAGCAGGGAGACCAGAGGATTAGGATGTGGACAGAACACAGCATCCAACAAGGAGACCAGAGGATTAGGATGTGGACAGAACACAGCACCCAGCAGGGAGACCAGAGGATTAGGATGTGGACAGAACACAGCACCCAGCAAAGAGACCAGAGGATTAGGATGTGGGCAGAACACAGCATCCAACAAGGAGACCAGAGGATTAGGATGTGGGCAGAACACAGCACCCAGCAAGGAGACCAGAGGATTAGGATGTGGGCAGAACACAGCACCCAGCAAGGAGTCCAGAGGATTAGGATGTGGGCAGAACACAGCACCCAGCAAGGAGACCAGAGGATTAGGATGTGGGCAGAACACAGCACCCAGCAAGGAGACCAGAGGATTAGGATGTGGGCAGAACACAGCATCCAACAAGGAGACCAGAGGATTAGGATGTGGGCAGAACACAGCACCCAGCAAGGAGACCAGAGGATTAGGATGTGGGCATAACACAGCACCCAGCAGGGAGACCAGAGGATTAGGATGTGGGCAGAACACAGCACATAGTTATTCCTAGTCTATTGCCAATCATGGTGGAGTGTGATTTCATTTTGCAGATAGCCCACACATTAGTGAATTCTGCATTCAGCTATTTCAGCCTTGCTGTCCTTTATGATGGTGCATTGTACACCAAGAGATCTTCTGATTTCTGCTGACTTTAGAATCACCATTTCTGCCTGCCATCTGACACATCTGTTACTTCAGTGTTTACACAAGTTTTGTAAAAGATTATTGCAGTGGGGCTGACTGTTCACTTTGCATGAAAAGGGCACGGAGGGCTCAAGGTTAGGAGGCAGCTCAGCACTTCCAGAGGGAAGAGTAATGAGAGGAAAGGATGAGAGTCACACAGCAGACAGTTAAACAAGCAGGAAGATCAGACTAGAAGAATCCGAAGGTGGTGAGAGTCAAAGTACAGGGAGCATCAGACACACAAGGGGCTTCTACAGACAATGCTTGGGGAAGAATTATGATCAGTCATGGTACCTCAATAATCATATTGACCACGCATCACTTCCCTGCCATCCCACGCTGACACACTGAGCTGTGTCGGCTCTCTGCCACCCCCTGCAGGCTGGAGGGAGGAGAACACACACTCTTCTCTCCAGATATTTTACCACACTCAAGCCGACTAGACTCGGGCAGAGCCGATCCGCCCTATGACACGAGGGGGAGGCGGGGCCTCGAGTAATTTGCGGGGCCCTACGCAGCTTGCATAGTGAGCGTATAGGGCGGATCGGCTCTGGGTTGTGTGATAAAAAAAAAGGAGGTCATCCGCGTATGCAGCTACTATATATTCTCATTTGTGTATTGTAAATCCCTTAAACATTCTACCCAAAAGAGAAAGCTATTCTGCTTTTAAATATACACTTTCTCTTCTGCGCCACGTTCAGTCAGGTATATGTGCATGCCATAGGAATATTCTACTTGAAGCGAAACTGTCACTAAAATTCATCTTTAAAAAACATAGCTCCTTGCAAAGAAAAATACTGAATACTCACTTGTCCCACTGCCCATCCATATAGTAGTGAAAAGAAGCTGCCTGCTGAAGATCCTTCAGAATAAGTTAGTATTTACAGTATATCTCCTTTAAAGGATAAATGCACTTTCAAATAAAGTACACTTACCCTTTTAGCCCCCCTGCTGAGCCAAAGCACCTTTTTATGGAGTATGGAGGCACTGAAGGCTGTCAGACATTCAAGGGGCCTGTGTTGGTTGCTTCCTGACAACCCGGTCCAGGTCCCACCCTGATTCTTCTGTGGATAGGACACTGACATACAGTACCTATCATTTGGGACTAAGTCTGTCACATTGTGTCACTCACTTTACTGGAGTGAGTCACACCTTCTTAGATAGTCCCAGCAGTAGGCCTGTTATCCAGAATAATGAATGTCTGCTCAAGATGCTTTCCAACAGTTTACTGGAGAACATTGGTATAACATTACAGTTCATAACCTGACTTCCTGAACAGTGTCTTTTCAGTGCAGAATACTAAAGTTTTATTACACAACTTCCTGATCTGTGATCTCTACAGTGCGGAACACTTTAACCACTTAACAACCACCTGCCGACAAATAACGTCGACAAGGTGGTTGCTTAACTCTGGGAGGACGTTATATAACGTCCTCCCAGAATCGCGCTCCCGCGCGCCCCCTGGGGCGCGCACACGGGAAACTCCGTGACCGCCTGGTCCAGAGGACCCGGCGGATCACGAATCGCGGTAAATCGCCGCTGATAGCGGCCGTTTACCACGTGATCGCTCCGTCAAATGACGGAGCAATCACTTGTAAACAGACCGGCGTCATTTGATGACGCCGGTTCCTCCCTCCCCTCTCTGTACCGATCGGTACAGTGTGAGAGGGGAGGGGGAGGGAGCGGATGGCAGCAGCAGCACTGTGGGCTGGATCTGTGACAATTGCAGTCACAGATCCAGCCATCCATCCATCCCTGCTCAGCCATCCCTGTGCTATACCCTGCCAATACTCTGCAATACACCCTGCCAATACTCTGCAAAATACCCTGCCAATACTCTGCAAAATACCCTGCCAATACCCTGGTGCAATACTCTGCAATACCCTGGTGCAATACTCTGCAATACCCTGGTGCAATACTCTGCAATACCCTGGTGCAATACTCTGCAATACCCTGCGCAATACTCTGCAATACCCTGCAAAATACTCTGCAATACCCTGCGCAATACTCTGCAATACCCTGCGCAATACCCTGCAAAATACTCTGCAATACCCTGCGCAATACCCTGCAAAATACTCTGCAATACCCTGGTGCAATACTCTGCAATACTCTGGTGCAATACTCTGCAATACTCTGGTGCAATACTCTGCAATACCCTGCGCAATACTCTGCAATACCCTGCGCAATACTCTGCAATACCCTGCGCAATACTCTGCAATACCCTGCGCAATACTCTGCAATACCCTGCGCAATATTCTGCAAAATACTCTGCAATACCCTGCACAATACTCTGCAATACCCTGCACAATACTCTGCAATACCCTGCACAATACTCTGCAATACCCTCCACAATACCCTGTGCAATACCCTCCACAATACCCTGTGCAATACCCGTGCAATACCCTGCCATACACCGCAATACCCTGCCATAGTCCGCAATACTCCGCAATGCCCTGCAATACTCCGCAATGCCCAGCAATACTCCGCAATGCCCGGCAATACTCCGCAATGCCCGGCAATACTCCGCAATGCCCGGCAATACTCTGCAATAACCACTTCCCGCCCTCCGGCCATCATATGACGTCCTTGACTTTGTGCGGGGATATCTGAATGATGGGAGCAGCTACAGGCATCATTCAGATATTAGCTTTTTCAGCCGGCGATTCCCTACACCATAAGAACAATCATAGCGGCTGTTCCGCCGCTTGATCATTCTTACGGGAGGCGAGAGGGGATGTCCCCCCCCCCGCCGCCCTCCGGTGCATCTACCGACTCACCGCTACGATCAAAGCCAGGATTGTTGTTTTTTTTTTTGTATTTTTTTCAGGCTTCCCAGCCTAGAGGTGAGATGTGGGGTCTTATTGACACCCCCCATATCTCACTGTAAAGAGGACCTCTCATGCCATATTCCTATTACAAGGGATGTTTACGTTCCTTGTAATAGGTATAAAAGTGATCAAAAAAATGTTTAGGGCGGAAAAACATGTCAAACTAAAATAGATAAAGTAAAATGAAGAATAATTTTTTTTTTTTTTTTTAAAGCGCCCCTGTCCCCGTGAGCTCGCATACAGAAGCGAACGCATACGTAAGTCCCGCCCACATATGTAAACGGTTTTCAAACCACACATGTGAGGTATCTCTGCGAACGTTAGAGCGAGAGCAATCATTTTGGCCCTAGACCTCCTCTGTAACTCAAAACATGTAACCAGTAAAAATATTTAAAGCGTCGCCTATGGGGATTTTTTAAGTAGCGAAGTTTGGCGCCATTCCACGAGTGTGTGCAATTTTTAAGGGCGACATGTTAGGTATCTATTTACTCGGCGTAACTTCATCTTTCACATTATGCAAAAACATTGGGCTAACTTTACTGTTTTTTTTTTTTTTTTTTAAGCACAAAACATTTTTTTTCCGTAAAAAACGCGTTAAAAAAATTGCTGCGCAAATATCGTGCGAGATAAAAAGTTGCAACAACCACCATTATATTCTCTAAGGTCTTTGCTAAAAAAACATATATAATGTTTTGGGGTTCCATGTAATTTTCTAGCAAACAAATGATGATTTTTACATGTAGGAGAGAAATGTCAGAATTGGCCTGGGTGCTCCAGAACGTCTGAAGGTGCTCCCTGCATGTCGGGCCTCTGTATGTGGCCACGCTGTGTAAAAGTCTCACACATGTGGTATCGCCATACTCGGGAGTAATAGCAGAATGTGTTTTGGGGTGTAATTTGTGGAATGCATATGCTGTGTGTGAGAAATAACCTGCTAATATGACAATTTTGTGAAAAAAAAAAAAGAGAAAAAAAAAATCTTGATTTTGCAAAGAATTGTGGGAAAAAATGACAACTTCAAAAAACTCACAATGCCTCTTTCTGAATACCTTGGAATGTCTTCTTTCCAAAAAGGGGTCATTTGGGGGGTATTTGTACTTTTCTGGCATGTTAGGGTCTCAAGAATTGAGATAGGCCGTCAGTACTTCAGGTGTGATCAATTTTCAGATATTGGCACCATAGCTTGTGGACTCTATAACTTTCACAAAGACCAAATAATATACACCAATTTGTACTTATTTTTACCAAAGATATGTAGCAGTATAAATTTTGGCCAAAATTTATGAAGAAAAAATAGTAATTTGCAAAATTTTATAACAGAAACGAAAAAAAAATCATTTTTTTACAAAATTTTCAGTCTTTTTTCTCTTATAGCGCAAAAAATAAAAAACCCAACAGTGATTAAATACCACCAAAAGAAAGCTCTATTTGTGTGAAAAAAAGGACAAAAATTTCATATGGGTACAGTGTTGTATGACTGAGTAATTGTCATTCAAAATGTGAGAGCACCGAAAGCTGAAAATTGGTCTGGTTATTAAGGGGGTTTAAGTGCCCAGTGGTCAAGTGGTTAAATCAGCTAACCAAACTCATTAAAGTGGAAGGAAACCCTGTTTTTGAACGTGTACCTACAGGTAAGCCTATAATAAGGCTTACCTGTAGGTACAGTCAATTTACTACTAAACCTGCACGGTTTAGGAGATATTCACACTGCATGCAGCCGGTGATGTCACCGGCGCATGCGCTCTGAAGGGATGGCATACCATGCCATCCCTTAAGAGCTCCGAGCCGCGGTCCGTGACTCCTGTGTGCTTGCTCGGAAGTGACATCATCACTGCGCGGCCAATCAGAAGGCTAGAGAACGCGATCCCGGAAGGAAGACCTGGTGAAGATGGAAGCCTTGTCAACGGTGACAGCTCAACACTGGAGGGCTTTGTTCTACGGTAAGCATTTCATAATGTGCTAGTATGCGATGCATACTAGCACATTATGTGTTTACCTTGCAGGTTGAAAACAAAATAGGCTGCGGTTTACTTCCGCTTTGAGTCCAGCCATTTCTCCGCTCTTTCTTTCATGAGTCCCCTCACAGTGGGTCCTCACATCTAGAGCCTGTCTCCAGATAAAGATCTCGAAGGCCTACCCCATTCCAAGCTATATACCTGCTAAACAAAGATCAGGGGTAGCTAAAAAGTCCTTCTGCCTTCTTTATTGGGTGTTCCCCATTCAAGGTTTCTGACAGTGTAGCCCTGCAGAGAACTCTCTTTCTCAAACACAGGTCACAAGCCTACATGTTGTTGGCCAGGGGTGACCTGTTCCCATACCCGAACTGACTGGCCCCTCCCACAGCAGATAAAAAAAAAAGAGTACAAACTCCACCCACTAACATCACCAGGGGAGTGGTATCTTCTAGAAGGGTTCTATACCCTACACCAGGGATATGCAATTAGCGGACCTCCAGTTGTTGCCAAACTACAAGTCCCATCATGCCTCTGCCTCTGGGTTACATGCTTAATGCTGTCAGAGTCTTGCTATGCCTCATGGGACTTGTAGTTTGGCAACAGCTGGAGGTCCGCTAATTGCATATCCCTGCCCTACACTATATCCCTGCAGCTCAAATTTTGGTCAAGTCCTACAATGTTATTAGAGCAGTTTTCAGGAAGGAATTTAACCTAGTGTGTAAAAATAGGGGCTCCTTTTGTTTTACAAGACATGCAGGCAAAGCAGATAAATCAGGGCTGTTAAGGATATGCAAATTTAAACTTTTTGTCAAAAGTCTTCAATGAAGCTTTAATCTCTTTCTCTAACCACTTCCACTGGCTCCTGATGCATACAGAGTAGTGACACATGACTATTCCAGAAAGAGGAGATATGTCTTTGACACGCGCTCTGATTAACATCCTGGCTTTATTTTCTCCAGGCTGTGTGAGAGACAAGATGGCAGAGACCAATGGGGGAATAACTGGACCTTTGGTGCACAAATTGTAGCTTTTAGTATGATTTTGCATTAGCAAGTTGTTTATAAGCTAAATAGTTTGTATCTGGCATCAGTTTCTGAAAACATTGGCAAAGGAAAGTGTTGCTTAAAAGACATGCAGAATGAGCACCATTCTTCCCATATTTCTCAATTAAAAATGCTGTGATATTAAAGCGGCACCACCAAAGTCTGACAGCTTTCAGTAGCCAGCAATAATTAGTAAATACGGCTTTTTCTCTCATTGTTGTGGGAACATTGATTTTACAGAAGACATAAAATCTTTTAATCATCAGTCTTTTTAAACCCGTGCGTGCTGAGATTTACAGCCAATTATATATAAAACTGCTTAATGCAGCTCTAGAACTGTGTGAAATAAGGTGCTGATGTCTTTTATCAAGCTGACAAATGACAGCTTAGGTTCTCAGCTTTTGTCATATTCTCACCGTCAATCCCTAATAGGATCTGACAACTTGCTGCCTTGCTGTGTAGCAGAAAAGGGTTAACGGTGTGTGAGTGTTCTGCATGACTCTGGGAGCTCATATTAATCTGTGTTCCTTGCAAACCTCCAACAATTTATAGTAATGCAAGCATGGCCGTTAATGCATTAGCAGAGAGGTAGAGAGGCAGAGTGACAGGCGATCCGTAACATGGGGGCCGCATAGTAGAATACCGTTGGGTGTAGTTTGGGGTTAGTGGGGCTAGTGAGCTTACTATTTTCTTCTGATCTCTTATGTGCTGAGATACACTCTTTCTTAAATTGTTATTGCAGAGTTTTCTGCTTTATACCTGCTGCGGGTTGCAGAAATGAAGGTCCTTGTTTCCACAGTAACGCAGTTGAGAACTGCATTGCCTACTTTTATGGCAACGTAAAACATCCTTGCCATTTTCTAGAGGATATTCTGTTCACGTGAAGAGGTGACAGTTGGCTGATTTCTGGATACAGCCTCCAGGCTGCTGTGCTTGTTTGCCTACTAAAACAAAAAAAAACTTATGGCTCTGAATGTTGATGTATCCACTTTATTACTGATCTGATGACTATAAACCTATCAGTCAGTTAATAATATTTCTATATAGAAACAGACTTTCATTTTCCTATGCAACATCTATCCATAAATTGAGTTGCCAGTTGTCACTTATTAGCAGTGACTTTCTCTATTCAATTTAAAATCATATTGTCCTAATTCATTATTGTCTTTAGCCTACAACACAGAGATGTTTAAAACCACTAGCTGAATCCATGCATGAGTGAGGATGAGTAAATTGATTTTCATGGACCCAGGTTTGCCACGAGTCTGACTGTTCTACATTGATTGGAAGTTTTGAGTGAATCAGTGATGTGCTTCATTAGTGGATTGCTCAGTGAATCAGTAAAAAAAAGTCCAAAGAAGCACACAGCAACATCTTTGCCACCCTCCTCAGGCACAGCAGAATCATTGATAATCTAACCTAGGGCCAGTGGATGTCCAGGGGCCCCAGGCACAAATATCAAGCTCCTGCAGTAAACCAGGAGGATAGCACCTTTGGTCAAAGCTGTTACTTGACAAAGGAGGATGCCTGTCATTTTACAAATTAGGGTGGGCTATTCCAGTACAGATAATACAAGCGTCTGCTCGTCTTTTAGAATTATGAGCCCAGATTCCCAACCCAGTATTAATTAATGGCCTGATATGAAATGAAATATAATATTTCTTATTATTCTTATCAAATATTGAGAGATTTCCCACTTACAGTGAAATAATGACACGTATAAAGAAGTACTGCACTTACTAATTGCTGGCTCAATATGTTATAGTACTTCCTTATTTGGGCTATTATATGACTTTGATCTCAAAGTTTCATCTGGGAACCAGGCTACAAAGCCCTTCGTGTGGGCTGTCTAAATTGCCCCAGTGAACTAGAAAGTGTTCCACTGGACCCTTTTGTCACAATAGTTAGGTTTGATGAGCCCCAAACTGTATGGATGGAATATGCAAGTTATACTAAACACAGTGCCATCCTCATTTTTCCAATATTTGCAAGTCGGTCTCAAAATTGGTCAAGTTTAAATCTCATGTCTGTGGTGGGCAGCCAAAGAAGGTGACATATTTGATAAATCACAGGCCAGCTTAAAGCAAATTCAACAGAACAAATGTCAGCTAAGAAGAAATGCAGCAGGTCATAGACCTCTACTATATCAGAATCTGATATAAAAAAAATCTAATTAGGCCCTGTCATAAATTGCCTGTCGTAAACAGTCTTGTAGCAATATACTGTACAACTGTGAGTCTGTTTGTTTTATCTGAAACTGAACCTTCAGAGCAATAATTTATGCATAATACATCATTCCTGCTGTGATGGAGATACATTTATAAAAAGTGGTTACGATTACTGTAAGTAGAAGACACCATTTAGGATGTATTCACACCTGAGCAGAACAGTTTTCAGGTGTTTTTATTGGAGTGTTTACAAGCATTTTGGAAGCATATTTCAAGCACTGTGCATGTCTTTTCAAGCTTCAAATGTTTTTGAATTAGCTAAAGAAAAGCATTAGTTGAAAGAGATCAGTTCATACAGACTAAAAAGTGCCTGAAATACGCTGGAAAAAATGCACAAAAAAAAAAGTAAATTCATGTAGTTCTATTGGCTTCTATAAGGCCAACAATGCTCATATCTGCCCCAAAGGTAGCTTATGTGGCATAAAAAGCATCAGGCATCAAAGTGCAGGTGTCTGAGTGCTCATCTGTGAACTGACACAATTTAATTACATGAAAGTGTGTTTGCCCAGTGGTTTAAAGCATTGAGGTTTGAGCTACAAAACACTCAGGTGTGAATGGGGCCTTAATTAGATATCAAAATTGCCTATATAACAAAGTCCAGAATACAACCCTTTTTATGTATAAAATACATTTGGAATGCACTATATATGGTATGTATTAATTGTAATTTAATTCTGCTAAATAATATGCTGGTTGCCAGGTTGCACAACCTTGCCAGATGGAAATATAGATGCATTTAGGATAATTGGCATTGAGAGTGAAATACTCCAATACACATTCAACCCTTGGACACTTTGATTCGGTAGAAGTTAGCTCTGTGACACCTTGAGGGTCAAAATAAAGCTAACATTTATTGTACAGTAAGTGTACTTTTTTTTCTTTAGGCTATGCGCCAATGACCCACTCTGCTCTAGTCTTTTATTTTGAAAGCAGAATATTGTCATCTATATGATGAACAGATTGTTTGACAGCAAACTTTATCCCAAGGACATAGCATGATAGATATCTAAAATGTCAGAATAAAATATAGTATATTGAAACAACTGCTTTATGTATTGTAAGAGTGTCCACTTTTGCCTGTTTAAGGTCTGACTTGTTGGGGATATAGTGGAGAAGGACTCTTCATTTTTTTTGCTGTCTTTGTCCCACACTGGAGATTTTCCCTCATTTTGTGTCCAGTTCACAGTGTCAGACTGAAAACGAAGTGAGGGAAAATCTCCTCGAAGAGGAGACAGAGTACAAAACCTAGCAGAGGTTGTGATAACTAAATAACGAACAGTCTTTTCTTTGGAAAGTTGAGAGTGGCAATAGATGGACCCTTACAGCTATGGATAAGGGTAGGGGCCTACAACAATACATGCATCTTTAGGGAGAGAAAGTATAACCAGATAACTACAACTCCACAACAGGATCATAGATCATGGATCATAGTATAGTATTCCCAAACTGTAAATCTGTGACCAGGTTGACAATTACACCAAAAGATTAAGCACAAGTGAATATATTGTGAAATTAACTTACCAACAAATGCAAACCTGGTTTATTTTTTTAATATGTTTAGTTTCTTCTTGCTCCTGCATGGCAGCTCTATTTTGACTTTGGGTCTACGAGCATGCTTTAGCTCAGCGTTCTGTATCTTCTCTGTCAGAAGAAGAGAAACATACTGGCCATGCTAGAATGGATCAGCTTCTATGCCAAACAGGAAGGGGTTGTTCCTGAGGGGAGCGGCAGCATCACCAATTATTTTATGACTATGGCACATCACTTATAGTGTTCACACTGATTACAGACTGAAGATGGAATAAGTGAATTAGGAACAAACTTTTCAAGCTAGGGTACATGTTAAGCTTTCTATTTCACCAAACATTCACACACTTCCCAATTGAATCCAATTAAAATGTGTAAATCCTTGGCAAAAGTTGTGTGAATCTTATCTGAAAAAAATATTTTTAAATGGAGCTCTAATGCCTTGTACACACGGTCGGATTTTCCGTCCGGAATTCCGTTCAAGCTGTCTTGCATACACACTGTCACACCAAATTCTGACCGTCAAGAACGCCGTGACGTACAACACTACGACGAGCCAAGAAAAATTAAGTTCAATGCTTCCGAGCATGCGTCGATTTTAATCTGAGCATGCATGGTTTTTTCTCCGTCAGAGTTCCATACAGACGAACGGAATTTCCAATAGAAATTTTTTCCGACAGGAAAAGTCCGATGGGGCATACACATGGTCGGAATATCCGATGAAAAAATTCCGTCGGACTTTTTTCCTCGGAAATTCCAACCGTATGTACGCTGCATTAGTGTGTCCTAAATGCTTTCTACTAGAACAGTAATTTATTTTACTGTTCACATTGTAATGTTTTGTAGAACATGTTAATGGTGAACGCTTTATACTTAAAGAATATATCTTTATATTTAAGGTCACCTTTATACAATCAGGTTAGCTTCTGTGACATACAAACTAATAAAGGCACTCAGACTCTTGTAGGTGTGTATCACAATTTAAAGTGATACAAAATCATTGTAGAGTGACACAAGCCATGTCAAATAGGGTCTTTCACCCATAACTGAAAGACGGAATGTATTTAATGCTCCATCGGGCCAGTCCATCAATTCAACAAAGTCGGGATGCATACTACAAGCAGTTTGCCCCTACCATAAACAGAAAAGACACAAAATCGATCAAAGACTTCTCTGTAAATGTTTGGTGACAATTTGACATGCATTGAAAAGACCAGTGGCCATTATAGCCTGCTCCCCAAGCATGTGATAACATGGTGAAAGGATGATGGAAAAAGACTTGTCTCCCAGCTACTTTGTCTACTTCTGAACATAATCTCTCCATCTGTCTAATAGTCAGCTTTCCGGTAAATGTATTTAATTCTTTTGCACGTTTTCTTGGTTCTTCAGAGGTGCCATCAACATCCAACGAAAGGGGACAATGTTTCTTACACTCTCCTCAAGAGTCTTATAATAATTAACATAATCCTTAGCAACAACATGAATCAAATCAGTGCTCGTTAACATTGATAGCTAAAGAGCACTGTCGCTGCTTAACAAAGCCTAGAAGAAGCAAGAAAGATTGATAACATTCTCCATCTTGTGCTTTTAATAATTAAAAACTCCTTAGTGATGCAGTGAAAGGTAAGCAGGCTCTAGAGTGTGTTATGCAGGCATATACTTTATTGAGGTATAACAAGAGCAATAGAAATCTGTAATTCCTTGCACAGTGTGAATAAACTTACATATTGATTATAAACCACGCTCTGCAAGCTTTTATTTCATCATGCTAAAAAGCAGCCTTACAGCAATAAGGTCCAGAAAGGTCAATACAGCCCTTGACAGCGTAGGAGATTTGTGTCTGGCAATTCACCCTTGTCCCATTTTAAATGGAAAAATTATATCCTACTACCATTTAAAGTAGCTTTTATTTTTATTTTAATAGGCAATAAAAATAAGAGTATGCTTTATTGGGTACGGAGCTTGTAACTAGTCAGCTTACGGTGAGGTAGGCCAAAGGCAAAGAAATTATTTGCATTGCTCTACTCACTATGTTAAATCAGAAGCTAAACCTCTATGTTTTTTCAATTTACGTCAGAAGCAAAGACATGTAAATTACGGATATATTGAACTTTGCAGAGCTTTAAATAAAGAACTATTTTGGTACTGGCTTCAACGTAAACTGACTACCTATCCTTATCTCTGATCAGTGTAAAATGTGTCAAGGTTTTTGCTATTAGATATAACTATATTTATTGTTTTTTTTTTTTATTTTGAAGGCCATAGTAGATCCTAAACAAAACCAGGCAAAGTTTGAGAAGGATATAAGCTGTAGCACCTTTTCTTTCAGCTTGACTCGCTATCCTAAATTGGATACCAACTAAAGCAGTATTTAGGCATTATGCTGCCTAGACTACTGCAAAAATGTGCTATTGGAGGCAGCATGCTGTCTGCTTTATATGCAGGCCACAATATCCCCGGTCCTCTCCATTATCAGCAGGCTGATTTTTAACATATGGCTTGGCTGCAACTCCCAATCTGTGTGACTCCTACTTCTTTAAAGTCATTACAGGACCGGGATACAACAGTAATGCATACTGTAACTAGGGTTCAGTTAAGCTTTAATGCTCTGAACAATGATAGCTGGGGGGTCTGGACCCCAAAGCATCATGTCCCCATGTTGATGGGGACAAGGGCCTCATCCCCACAACCCTTGCCCGGTGGTTGTGGGGGTCTGCGGGCGGGGGGGCTTATCGGAATCAGGAAGACCCCTTTAACCACTTCGCGCCCGCCATACGACAAATGACAGCCGCAAAGTGGTTCTAAAATGCCGGGAGGCCGTCATTATCCGGCCTCCGCTCCTCCGGCCACTGGGGGGCGTGCGAGCGCCGCCGGCGGCACGCTCGTGCTCGGCGCATCACTGAGATGCTGATGCGCGTGCCTGGTGGCCGCGATGTCCGCCAGGTGCCCGCGATCGGCCACAGATCCACGTCCACGGCCACAGATCCACGTCCTGTCAGGGAGAGGAGACCGATGCTGTGTCCCTTGTACATAGGGACACAGATCGGTCACCTCCCCCAGTCAGTCCCCTCCCCCCTACAGTAACAATCACCCATAGGGCACACATTTAACCCCTTCCTTGCCCCCTAGTGTTAACCCCTTCCCTGCCAGTCACATTTATACAGTAATCAGTGCAGTTTTATAGCACTAATCGCTGTATAAATGTGAATGGTCCCAAAAATGTGTCAAAAGTGTCCGATGTGTCCACCGCAATATCGCAGTCCTGACAAAAATCGCAGATAACCGCCATTACTAGTAAAAAAATAAAGAAAAAAAATGACAGAATTATATCCCCTATTTTGTAGACGATATAACTTTTGCGCAAACCAATCACTATACGCTTATTGGGAATTTTTTTAACCAAAAATATGTAGAAGAATACTTATTGGCCTAAACTGAGAAAAAAATAGTTTTTTTAAAAAAAAATTGGGATATTTATTATAGCAAAAAGGTGTAGCGCTGGATGAGCAAAACTGTGTATGGCTATACAGTGAAAAAAATATATAATATAAGAAAAAGTATCAAAAACATGAGTGAATACTACAAATAAACAATTTAAAGTTCATGTGTGTCAGTGAAAAATATATGAAATCTTCTCCTCTATTTGAAGATGATAAGAGTTCTACAGAGTGCAGGTATCCGATAAAAATCATAGGCAAAATGCTCCAACACTTAGTAAAGATCCCGCCACCAAGGTGAAGAATGAAGGCTTACCAGACAGCCTGCGACCGCCCTTCTCAGGGGGGTCAAAACAGGCTCAGTAGAGTGATGGTTTACTCCATGGAGGGCAGGATGATTCTGCAGGAATGCTTCATCCACAATGGGAGAGTCTCCAGAGACGTTGATTGAACACCTGGCCAGAACTGGGAGTAGACACACTCTTTGCAGATCAGAGTGGATGTTCCTCAGTAAGTAGGATAAAATCCAAAAGAGAAAGAAAAACTTTCCATAGTGTAGCGTTCATCCATAAAAAAGGGGTTTATTTTCACAAAGTATGCAATACAGAACTTCAAAGTCCGCTGTCGGCGGTTCCAAAGGGTCAGTTTTTGCGCTTAAAGCGCAACTGTACCGATTTGGAGCAATATCATAAGGAGGCACAAATCCTTAGATCTAGATTCATAGTCAAAGGTTATGATATTGCTAAACTGGATTCTGTCATTTCTGAGGTTGGTCTCAGAGATAGACAGACTCTTCTGTCTGACAGACCCCCAGAGGTGGAAAACAGGGAGGATTTTGGCCTAGCCTTTCTGACCACATATTCAAGCCAACACTGGGCCATTAAAAGAATCATTAAAAAACATTGGTCGGTGTTAAAGAATGACCGAGTGTTGGGGCCTCTGTTGTCCAACAGCCCAAGAGTGCTCTTCAGGGGTGCTTCCAACCTCAGACATTCAATAGCACCAAACGTACCTGATCCCCCAACTCGTCTGACTTTTTTTGGGGATCTGAAGGGATTCTATCCCTGTAGGAGATGTAAAGTTTGTAGGGTCAATGCTCTCCAGGGTAGAAGAATTACTGATTTCACTTCATCTGGAACAGGAGTGACATATCCCATTAGGTCCCTTATAACCTGCAATACTAAATGCGTGGTGTACCTCTTGCGGTGCCCATGCGGGTTGGAATATGTCGGACGGACTATTAGGAAACTCAGTATAAGATTGGGGGAGCACATTACCAACATAAAAAATGGTTTTGACAAACATAATGTGTCAAAACATTATGATCTTGTACACAATAGAAACCCAAAAGGTACTATCTTTATTGGTCTGGAAAAATATGTGCCCCATTGGAGAGGTGGAAATGGTAGAAGAAGCATATCCAGATCTGAAACCAGCTGGATACATAAATTAGGCTGTCACACACCGGGAGGCCTTAATGTGGAATGGGACATAAATTGCTTCATTAATAATGGGTGATTTATTATTTTGATGTCCCTTCCAATAATCTTTATCCATTTTTCACTTTCTTACCATTTGTGTATTTTCGATCTGGGCTTTAGTTTATGGATAACATTTCTGAATTTTGAACAATTAGTATATGTAATAGAGAGTTTTTTATTGATTTTGTGTATGTATATGTGTATATGTGTATATATATATGTATATGTATATGTATATGTATGTGTGTGTGTGTATATATATGTATATGTGTATATATATAATGTATATTAATTTGTTATAATTGGGACTTTACAAATCCCTCTTTTTGTAAACAGTTACATCATGACCCACAAGATGGCGTTGTGTGGAATAGATTCAAATAGGTGCAATATCCGGAGGTTCCACCGGGTGTCAGGATGTGATTGTTATCTATGTATAGACCTCTGCATTGAGAATTCAATGCACAGGTCCACTCTATCTGCTCCGTCTGTCAATCTGAGGCCTAACCAATGAGAGAACCCTTTGCGGGCCCTTTGGCTATAAATAGCGTGTGCGCTCTTGCGTGGGCGTGCCCCTGATGATGTCAGATTTGACGAAACGACGTAGGGTGACACGTGCATGCATTGCGCACGCGCGAACGGTCGTTTGATTGACAGAATACGGAGCTTTTTATTCCTTGCAAGGAGTTTTTAACCAGCATTTTAATATCTCAGGACTTGTTACTTTGAAGTTCTGTATCGCATACTTTGTGAAAATAAACCCCTTTTTTATGGATGAACGCTACACTATGGAAAGTTTTTCTTTCTCTTTTGGATTTTATCCTACTTACTGAGGAATAGGGATGAGCTCGGTGTTCGAGTCGAACATACGTTCGACTCGAACATCGGCTGTTCGATCGTTCGACGAAGATCGAACGATTTGGGCCGTTCGCGCCTAATTCGAGTGACGCGAACGGCCCACAATGCACTACGCCATCGCAGTGTCATCCAGGCGCTGTGATTGGCCAAGCATGCACTGTCACCCCGCATGCTTGGCCAATCACAGCGCCGGCAGCGAGGAGAGCAATGATTGGCCACAGGCAGGATGCCTGTGGCCAATTATTGCTGAGGGTGTTTTAGTACACGCCCCACACTATAAAAGGCCGCCAGCACGGCGGCCTAGTGTAGTGTGTTCCGGAGCAGGGAAAGAGAAGCATAGGCAGGGACAGTGACATTTTTTTTTCTTGCTTAACCTGGATTCCTTTAGTTTAGGGAAAGAGAAGGATAGGTAGGGAGAGTGTCAGTGTGTTTTACTGTGCTAATCCTTGTTTGTAGGGACAGGGAAGGACAGTGAGGGAAATTCTCCTTGTGCTATACTGTGCTAAAGCATTGATCATCAACCATCTTTAAAAAAACATTTTTTCTAGGGACAGAAAACTATAGGTAGGGAGAGTGTCAGTGTGTTTCACTGTGCTAATCCTTGTTTTTAGGGACAGGGAAGGACAGTGAGGGAAATTCTCCTTGTGCTATACTGTGCTAAAGCATTGATCATCAACCATCTTTAAAAAAACAATTTTTCTAGGGACAGAAAACTATAGGTAGGGAGAGTGTCAGTGTGTTTTACTGTGCTAATCCTTGTTTCTAGGGACAGGGAAGGACAGTGAGGGAAATTCTCCTTGTGCTATACTGTGCTAAAGCATTGATCATCAACCATCTTTAAAAAAACATTTTTTCTAGGGACAGAAAACTATAGGTAGGGAGAGTGTCAGTGTGTTTTACTGTGCTAATCCTTGTTTGTAGGGACAGGGAAGGACAGTGAGGGAAATTCTCCTTGTGCTATACTGTGCTAAAGCATTGATCATCAACCATCTTTAAAAAAACATTTTTTCTAGGGACAGAAAACTATAGGTAGGGAGAGTGTCAGTGTGTTTTACTGTGCTAATCCTTGTTTCTAGGGACAGGGAAGGACAGTGAGGGAAATTCTCCTTGTGCTATACTGTGCTAAAGCATTGATCATCAACCATCTTTAAAAAAACATTTTTTCTAGGGACAGAAAACTATAGGTAGGGAGAGTGTCAGTGTGTTTTACTGTGCTAATCCTTGTTTCTAGGGACAGGGAAGGACAGTGAGGGAAATTCTCCTTGTGCTATACTGTGCTAAAGCATTGATCATCAACCATCTTTAAAAAAACATTTTTTCTAGGGACAGAAAACTATAGGTAGGGAGAGTGTCAGTGTGTTTTACTGTGCTAATCCTTGTTTCTAGGGACAGGGAAGGACAGTGAGGGAAATTCTCCTTGTGCTATACTGTGCTAAAGCATTGATCATCAACCATCTTTAAAAAAACATTTTTTCTAGGGACAGAAAACTATAGGTAGGGAGAGTGTCAGTGTGTTTCACTGTGCTAATCCTTGTTTCTAGGGACAGGGAAGGACAGTGAGGGAAATTCTCCTTGTGCTATACTGTGCTAAAGCATTGATCATCAACCATCTTTAAAAAAACATTTTTTCTAGGGACAGAAAACTATAGGTAGGGAGAGTGTTAGTGTGTTTTAATGTGCTAATCCTTGTTTCTAGGGACAGGGAAGGACAGTGAGGGAAATTCTCCTTGTGCTATACTGTGCTAAAGCATTGATCATCAACCATCTTTAAAAAAACATTTTTTCTAGGGACAGAAAACTATAGGTAGGGAGAGTGTCAGTGTGTTTCACTGTGCTAATCCTTGTTTCTAGGGACAGGGAAGGACAGTGAGGGAAATTCTCCTTGTGCTATACTGTGCTAAAGCATTGATCATCAACCATCTTTAAAAAAACATTTTTTCTAGGGACAGAAAACTATAGGTAGGGAGAGTGTCAGTGTGTTTTACTGTGCTAATCCTTGTTTCTAGGGACAGGGAAGGACAGTGAGGGAAATTCTCCTTGTGCTATACTGTGCTAAAGCATTGATCATCAACCATCTTTAAAAAAACATTTTTTCTAGGGACAGAAAACTATAGGTAGGGAGAGTGTCAGTGTGTTTTACTGTGCTAATCCTTGTTTCTAGGGACAGGGAAGGACAGTGAGGGAAATTCTCCTTGTGCTATACTGTGCTAAAGCATTGATCATCAACCATCTTTAAAAAAACATTTTTTCTAGGGACAGAAAACTATAGGTAGGGAGAGTGTCAGTGTGTTTTACTGTGCTAATCCTTGTTTCTAGGGACAGGGAAGGACAGTGAGGGAAATTCTCCTTGTGCTATACTGTGCTAAAGCATTGATCATCAACCATCTTTAAAAAAACATTTTTTCTAGGGACAGAAAACTATAGGTAGGGAGAGTGTCAGTGTGTTTTACTGTGCTAATCCTTGTTTCTAGGGACAGGGAAGGACAGTGAGGGAAATTCTCCTTGTGCTATACTGTGCTAAAGCATTGATCATCAACCATCTTTAAAAAAACATTTTTTCTAGGGACAGAAAACTATAGGTAGGGAGAGTGTCAGTGTGTTTTACTGTGCTAATCCTTGTTTCTAGGGACAGGGAAGGACAGTGAGGGAAATTCTCCTTGTGCTATACTGTGCTAAAGCATTCCTCATCAACCATCTTTGAAATCCTTGTTTTTTGGACAGTCAGGGAAATTGTCATTGTGCTATTCTGTGCGAAAGCAATCATCCTCAACCATATTTAGAAATCCTTAAGTAAAGGGACAGAGAAGGACACCTGAAGGTAGCCCTTATTGCTTTTTTCCCATCTCCCTGCAGGCCATCCATTAGAATGTCTGGAAGGCAAACAAGGAGAGGCAGACAGTCAGGAGGCAATAAAAGAGGGCAAGCAGGCTCTGTGTCTGGGGGCAACAGTGCTGGTCGTGGACGCGGTGCATTGTCATCAGCACATGGCCATGGGACACGCTTGTCCTTCTTTTCGGCAGCTGGACATGTTGAGCCACATAATGCCGAATACTTGGTAGAGTGGATGACCAAGCCCTCCTCCTCCTCCTCATCCTCTCTCACCCAGGCTCAGGGTACTGGCAAAGCAGCTGCCAAAGCGTCCTCTTCCCTGGTATCAATGTCAGACTCATCATCAGTCACTCCTTCCCTAGACCCACCATGTCCTCCTCCTGAGGAGTCCCCCGAACTGTTTGAGCACAGTGTTGGGTACATGCTCCAGGAGGATGCCCAGCGTTTCGAAGGGTCTGATGATGAAACCCAGCTACAGGAAGGCAGTAGCGTGAGAGCAGACAGAGGGGATGCTCAAGAAGGACACCAATCTGGCAGTCATGTTTCAGCAGCTGCAGCATACTGCCAGATTGGCTCCAGTGATGAGGAGGGAGGGGATGATGAGGTCACTGACTCCACGTGGGTGCCTAATAGGAGAGAGGAGGAGGAGGAGGATGAGGAGGAGGCACATCTCCAACGAGGCAGGATGCCCTTTGGTGGCCAGCGTAAGGGCAGTACACCGACGGAATCACACCGCAGAGCTCCGCCTGTGCAGGGCGCTGCCTCTGCCCGTCATTCAAAAAGTTCTTTGGTGTGGGCCTTTTTTGAGGCTAGTGCATCAGATCGCACAGCTGCTGTTTGCAACATATGTCTCAAGCGTATATCGCGTGGCCAAAACATCAGCCGCTTGGGTACCACATGCCTGACCAGACATATGTTGACCTGCCATGCAGCTCGTTGGCAAGCCTACCTCAAAGACCCACACCAAAGAACAAAGCGGACCTCTCCTTGCACCGCATCAGCTGGGATCTCCAACCCCACTATAACTTCAGTCCTCTCTGAAACATGCACTGAGAGGAATGAAGGTGTAGAATTAGGTGTGTCACAGCCAAGTACTTGCGGCCACTCTGCTAGCAGTACACCGACGTCCGATTCTAGCAGGCAAATTTCCCTGCCCCAGCTGCTGGACCGTCGAAAGAAGTTCACTCCCAGCCATCCACATGCCCAGCGGTTGAATGCTAGCTTGGCTAAATTGCTAGCGCTTCAACTGCTGCCTTTTCAGTTGGTAGACTCGGCCCCCTTCCGTGAGTTTGTGCAATGTGCGGTTCCTCAGTGGCAGGTTCCCAAACGCCACTTTTTCTCACGGAAGGCTATTCCGGCTCTCTACCGGCATGTGGAAGGCAATGTCTTGGCCTCGCTGGACAGGGCGGTCAGCGGTAAGGTGCATATTACCGCTGACTCATGGTCCAGCAGGCATGGACAGGGACGTTACCTTTCTTTCACGGCCCATTGGGTCACTCGTTTGGCAGCTGGAAAGGATGCAGGACAAGGTGCAGTAGTGTTGGAGGTTGTTCCACCGCCACGCCTCCAAAATGCTACTACTGGTTGTGACACACCTCTCTCCTCCACCCCCTCCTCTTCTTCTTCCTCCATGGCCTCTTCCTGTGCTTTGTCCTCTGAACCAGCGGTGCTCCGTAGCCGTTCAAGGGGCTACGCAAGTACGCAGGCAAAAAGATGCCATGCCGTGCTTGCGCTGGTGTGTTTGGGGGACAGAAGCCACACTGGGGCAGAGGTCCTGTCTGCTCTGCAGGGCCAGGCAGAGAGGTGGTTGACGCCACGCCAGCTTAAGCCAGGAATGGTGGTTTGCGACAATGGCACCAACCTCCTCTCCGCCCTCCGACAGGGACAACTGACCCATGTGCCCTGTGTGGCTCACGTCCTTAACCTGGTGGTGCAGCGGTTCTTGGGCAGGTACCCGGGCTTACAGGATGTCCTGAGGCAGGCCAGGAAAGTCTGTGTGCATTTCCGCAGATCTTATAATGCCAGTGCTCGCCTGGCTGAGCTGCAAAAGGAGTTGAACCTGCCCAAGAACCGCCTTATATGTGACATGCCCACCAGGTGGAACTCAACGTTGGCCATGCTGCAGCGGCTGCACACGCAGCAGAGGGCCATCAATGAGTACCCCTGCGACTACGGCACCAGGACAGGGTCAGGGGAGCTTGGTTTTTTTTCTCCACGCCAGTGGGGCATGATCAGGGATGCATGCACTGTCCTGGCACCATTTGAGGAGGCCACGAGGATGGTGAGCAGTGACAGTGCATGCATCAGTGACACTGTACCTCTTGTCCACCTGTTGGAGCACACGCTGCGTGGAATAATGGACAGGGCACTTGAGGCAGAACAGAGGCAGGAAGAGGAGGACTTCCTTGCCTCTCAAGGCCCCCTTTACCCAGACAGTGTTCCTTCTGTCCCACCCATCGCACAGGAAGAGGAGGAGGAGGAGGAGGAGGAGGAGGATTGTGTCAGCATGGAGGTGGAGGCTGGCACTCAGCATCATCAGCAGCAGTCTTTTAGGGATGATTTATAGTCCCAAGAAACCAGTGGACTTGTACGTGGCTGGGAGGAGGTGGCTGCGGATCATGTCGTCCTTAGTGACCCAGAGGACTCCGGACCGAATGCCTCAGCTAACCTACGCTGCATGGCCTCCCTGATCCTGCAAAGTCTGCGGAAGGATCCTCGTATTCTTCGGATCAAGGAGAGGGACCATTACTGGCTGGCCAGTCTCCTTGATCCACGGTACAAGGGTAAGGTTGCGGACCTTATGTTACCGTCGCAGAGGGAGCAGAGGATGAGACAACTCCGGGAGGCCTTGCAGAAAGGTCTGTGCAACGCGTTCCCAGAGACTGGGAGGTTACAAACTCCTGGTCCTGGACAACGAGTTGCTGAGGCTTCGGCCAGTCAAAGAAGGAGCGGTGGGGAAGGTGGCCGTCTGACCGATGCGTTCAGACAATTCTTTAGTCCGCAGCCCCAAAGTATGATCGGTTCCAGCAACCATCGCCAGCGTCTGATAAACATGGTGCAGGAATATCTAGGGGCAAGGTCAGACTTGGACACCTTCCCCACCGAAAATCCTCTGGCTTACTGGGTCTTGAGGATGGATCACTGGCCAGAGCTTGCACAGTATGCAATTGAGCTACTGGCCTGTCCTGCATCCAGCGTTCTTTCGGAACGCACATTCAGTGCTGCTGGAGGATTTGTCACGGATCACAGGGTGCGCCTGTCCACCGACTCGGTTGATCGACTGACTTTCATCAAGATGAACCAGTCTTGGATCACCACCAGCTACCACACACCTGATGCTGATATAACAGACTAATTGATTTTAACATGTCACATCCCTTCAAGACTGATGCTGATGCTGAGTGCCTGTGCTGTTATGTTGACTGGCTATCCTGCTCCTCCGAGTCCTCAATGATACGATTGATGATGATAGCTTGGAAGATCATTTTTGTTTATGGGTGCCGCCACCAGTGGCTAAGGCCCAATTTTTCAGCCCCTGTTTAACAGGGGCGTGTAATTACAGTTTTTGAAGCAATACTTTGCAACAGGGCTCATTGCTGTGCTCCAAGTACAGTATCTGTGAGGGGTTGCAGTGTTGTGCCACCAGTGCCTAAGGCCCAATTTTTCAGCCCCTGTTCAACAGAGGCATGTAATTACAATTCTTGATCTAATAATTCACAGCAGGGCCCATTGCTGCACCCACCAAGAGTAACTCTGAGGGCTTACAGTGTTGTGGCAACGCCACCACCACCACCACCACGAAAGGCCCAATTTTTCAGCCCCTGTTCAAAAGGGGCATGTAATTACAATTCTTGATCTAATAATTCACAGCAGGGCCCATTCCTGCACCCACCAAGAGTAACTCTGAGGGCTTACAGTGTTGTGGCAACACCACCACCACCACGAAAGGCCCAATTTTTCAGCCCCTGTTCAACAGGGGCATGCAATTACAATTCTTGATCTAATAATTCACAGCAGGGCCCATTGCTGCACCCACCAAGAGTAACTGTCAGGGCTTACAGTGTTGTGGCACCAGCACCACCATCAAAGGCCCAATTTTTACTACCACTGTTCAACAATTATATGTAATTACAATTCCTGATATAATAGTTGACAGCAGGGCGTTCCAGCACCAACCAAGAGTAACTGTGAGTGCTTACAGTGTTGTGCCAACACCAACAACTAAGGGGCCTATTTCTGCAGAGTATATACGGCAGGTCCCTACTTTCAAACATCCAACTTACAAACGACTCCTACTTGCAAACGCAAGAAGACAACAGGAAGTGAGAGGAAATCTACCCCTAGGAAGGAAAATTCTCTCCTGTAAGAATTAATATGGGAGAAAGGTGTCTCCTCTGTACTGATGCTTTATCACCAATCCTTGTTTCAAGAAAAACACCACATTTCAAAAACAGTTGTCATTGGGACGGAAAGTGAGGTGAAATGTTCTGAACAGGGGCACAGACAGCAAAACAAATGTTACAGGGGTGATAACCCTTACCTATGTTTTCCAAAAAGTTTAAAAATAGATTTTTGGGCTGGAGCTACACTTAAACAATGTACCTGTTCAAAATTACAAACACATTCTACATAAGAACAAACCTACAGTCCCTGTCTTGTATGCACCGCCTGTATACGGCTGTTCAGAGTATATAGGGCCTTTTTTATTTTGTGTGCGGTGTTCCCCTTAATATCCATACAAGACCCAAAGGGGCTGGTAATGGGCTGGGGTAGGGGGGGGTCATGGGGTAGCTATGCCATTTTTCTTAAAGATTTTCATCCATATTACCGGGACCAGACATTACATTAAAGCCGCAAGCAGTTTTAAATGGCTTTTTTTTCCTTTAGAAGTGTCATTTTGTGCAGGGACAGTTCTAAACACGGGAAACACGTGGCACTTCACAGGCATACTTTAGACACCCCCCAGGTACGATATTTGAAGGAATATTTGACTTTTTTTTTCACTTTATGCATCATTAAAATGACTGCTCCCGAAAAACGACCGTTTTTAAAACTTCTTTTTGCATTGATACATGTCCCCTGGTGCAGAACCCGGGTTCCCAAACCCTTTTTAGGGCAATAACATGCATAATAGTCGTTATAATTAGCACTTTAGAATTCGAACGTTCGCATCCATTGTATTTAATAGGGTTCTAATGTTCGTACGAACGTTCGGTCCGTTCGCGGGTTCTGGTGCGAACCGAACCCGGGGGTGTTCGGCTCATCACTACTGAGGAACATCCACTCTGATCTGCAAAGAGTGTGTCTACTCCCAGTTCTGGCCAGGTGTTCAATCAACGTCTCTGGAGACTCTCCCATTGTGGATGAAGCATTCCTGCAGAATCATCCTGCCTTCCATGGAGTAAAACATCACTCTACTGAGCCTGTTTTGACCCCCCTGAGAAGGGCGGTCGCAGGCTGTCTGGTAAGCCTTCATTCTTCACCTTGGTGGCGGGATCTTTACTAAGTGTTGGAGCATTTTGCCTATGATTTTTATCGGATACCTGCACTCTGTAGAACTCTTATCATCTTCAAATAGAGGAGAAGATTTCATATATTTTTCACTGACACACATGAACTTTAAATTGTTTATTTGTAGTATTCACTCATGTTTTTGATACTTTTTCTTATATTATATATTTTTTTCACTGTATAGCCATACACAGTTTTGCTCATCCAGCGCTACACCTTTTTGTATATTTATATTGTTGTACCTTATATCAGGTTTTTTTTGGTGTTTAGCAGCAGGTTTTCCTTTAGGGATTTATTCATTTATTGCACTTTAATAATTTGCACCTAGCGCAAATTTTTCTTTTATAACCACATTTATTATAGCAAAAATCAAAAAATGTTGTGTTTTTTTTTTCAAAATTGTCGCTCTTTTTTGATTTATAGCGAAAAAACAAAAAAAACAAAACGCAGAGATGATCAAATACCACCAAAAGAAAGCTCTATTTGTGAGAAAAAAAGGACGTCAATTGCAATTTAAAGCGTGACAGTGCAGAAAGCTGAAATTTTGCCTGGGCAGGAAGGGGGTTTATGTGCCCAGTAAGCATGTGGTTAGCAAAGGGGACCCCCAGATCCCGGCCCCCCATGTGAATTGGTAAGGGGTACATTGTACCCCTACCATTTCCCAACGAAAGTGTAAAAAAAAAAAAAAAAAAAACACAGTTGGGATAAGTCCTTTATTAAAAAAAAAAAAAAAAAAAAAAGAGTCAACAATTCATTAGAACCGCGAGTACTTTTAAATTACTGTTTTTCCTTCAGAAATTACATTTTGTGCAGGGACAGTTCTAAGCACGGGAAACAAGCGCTACTTTACAGGCATACTATGCACACCCCCAGGTATCACTGCTTCCGAAAAAACAGCAGTTTTAAAACTTTTTTTGCATTGATACATGTCCTCTGGGGCAGGACCCGGGTCCCCAAACACTTTTTATGACAATAATTGGCATATAAGCCTTTAAAATTAGCACTTTAGATTTTTCATGTTCGTGTCCCAAAGACTTTAACGGTGTTCGGATGTTTGAACTAATTTATTGCCTGTTCGCATGTTCTGAGGCGCACCGAACTGGGGGGTGTTCGGCTCATCCCTATCAGTACCCGGGAACTATTCCCTTGTAATCTTGGTATTGTTAAAAGTTTATGCCCACCCTTCAGGCGAAATTAAAATCTGCACCTCAATTTATAAAAAAAAAAAAAAACTTCAAACCTCCTTTTTACTCGCCAGGATCTGCCATCATGTAACGCTCTGCAACACCTTGTTTGGAAGTAAAACTAGTAATTTACCTTTGTAGTCTGGGCCCGGCCCAACCTGGTCTTATTGCTGCCCTTGACACAATGTCATTATGCTGCAGTTGATGTCATTAGAACCATGTACGGATCCTCCCTGGAGGAACCCAATGGAAAGTGCCTAAATCACCAGGCAGGGATGTTGGGAAACTTCCTTCTGCATTACAGAGAATAGACTCAGGGACAAAAGCATCACACAATCATGGATTTACATAAGAATTGGTGCATACAGTTTAATTTTAAAAATATATATATAATTTCCGAAATAGCTGATGGAGGGGTGGGGATGTGAGTTAAAATTCATTGATGAGTGAAGCCCATCAATAACATTGATTTGACATTTTTCATACACTTTCACCTGAAGCAAAGTTTATTTTACTTTGATATCTTCGAGCAGATGGCATAGTCACACTGCAGGCAATTTTCCTGACCCAGATCAACATTTAGGCCATAACTTGCACTTTGATCTATCAGTGATAGACAGCTCATAAGGTATTCATTCTCATTTTCATTTCAACAATAGGTCCGGGGGTTGCTCTATCCTCATAACCCACTGCAGGGCGTATGCGAGAACCTTCTATGTGATGAATTCTTATTTGCGACTTCCTGTTACTGTATAAACATGCTGTAAGCATGTTCAATTGGTTTTAGGATTGCCTTCAACAGTGATCAGATAGCTTATTAATAACCAGACAATAGGCAATCCAGAAATGTCTGATATAAAGCATGTTGTGAAATCCAACAGTATGCAAGCTGCTTTTCATCCTGTGAATGTTGCTCTTCAGTCTCCTAACGAGCCCCACTTGTAGAAACACAGTTACCTTCTACAATCACCTCAGCTGAAAGAGGTGTTTTCACACATTCAAAAATTTTACTTTTGCAAGTAGAAGCTTTTTTTTGTTTTTATCTTTTTTCCTTTTCATATTGCAATAAATATTGATCAACGCAAGTGAAAAATTTGTTAAAAAATCATATGTAGCGGGGTTCCTTTAAATGCTCTCGAACTACTGTTCCCAGAACCCCACTGGTTCCCAGGATGTTTTGCTTCTGCCCCAGAGACTCATGGGTGGGGATATATAAGGGAGGGGCGAGGCCTGGCTTGGCCTCTTTGGACACGGGACGGCAGAGACTGATACACCTGTGCGGACCTGTGCTGGGTAAGGCCTGAAGCCTGGGGCCTTCCGCAGCCGACCAAAGAGCCTTCCACCCCACTGCGAGCCTGGGTGGCATCCGACATCTCTACTTACAGCCTGGATGGGATCGGGGACCCGATCGCAGCAACCGCTGTGGGCGAGTGAAGTCACAGCCGGTGGAAGTTCCGGACGGAGATCGTGTCCGGCGGGTGAGCGAGCGTAAGCTCATTCCCTAACTTGTTTGCTAGTACTGTGCCTATAAACTGCCGAGGCCTACTACCTCATGTTAAAGACTCTCACTGGAGATTCACAGCAGGAATGATCCAGAGGATCTCCAGTGAAGTGTTGTCAGTTATCAACTTTCCTTTTCCTGTATTACAATTGTAGTTTATTCTTAAGTGCACAACCTCTACAGATGCCGGTGAAGAATCCATCATTCATACAGGACTGAGTTCTAGAGTTAGGAATCAGGCCTGATTCATTAGGGACCTAGTTTAGTTATTGCGCCACAGGGCGCCTAGTTAACAGTCGCCCCACGTGGCGTCTCCTTATCCACCCCCCCCTTTCTCCATGGTGTAGTGTGACTGATATTTTAATATTGCAGGGCTCTGTGAATATTCTAATGGTCAAGTTGTTATCACTGTTCATTCCCTTTGCATAGCTGAAAGTAAAAAAACTGTTATTCCTTTATAACTACTCCGTGTCTGAGTCTCTCATAAAGTATAAGTATTAAATGTGTATACCCCTAAACTAACTGTGCCAGAAAGGGTCGAGTAGATTGCCGGGGGTTGGCAGAGCTGTACTCAGGGCCCAGACCAAATCTGCGGCCCTCTTAGTTGAGGGTAACGCTACACGTGGGGGTTCTCGTCCGGGATCCTGATAGAACAGAAAACCCGCCAAGAGGTACCGGCATGGAACCAAAAGACATCAGAACGTGGTGTGGAGTAGCTAAGACAGATCCAAGCCAGTCAGTGGTCATTAACATGCCCGGTCAGGAACGGTCGACCGAGACGGTGGAAGGATTAATGAAGTCAGTGACCCCAGATGGTACACCGTGGGTGATGGGAACAAAGTTAGACCCAGACACCTCACACCAGTATGCACTAGTGGACTATTCAGATGGGAAGCCAGAAGTTTGCAAGCGCAAATATACGCAGACGTCGGATAACAGATCTTATAGTCTGGCGCATGCTATTAAGAAGGAGCCACCCCTAACAGGACCACCGCGGACTGCGGCCCGTACCTCACCAGAGAGGAGAGATGGAGCGACACCTAAGGTGACGCCTGCACCTGCCACGGCCATATCACCCAAACTGATAAAGGCGTTAGGGGACCTACTAACAAACTGTCAGAAGGCAAGCACGGTGCACGTAGAGACTAGCTACCGGAGACTAAAAGCATTCTCGGGGAAGCTCCCCGTCCCTGCGGGGGAGGAAGATTTTGACACTTGGGTGGAACAGGCATTGCAGGCAGTAGAGGCATGGGAGGTGCCTGAGGCACAGAAGAGACAGCGAGTCTTAGAAAGTCTGAAAGGTGCCGCGGCAGAAGCGGTGAAGAGCTTCCGGTTTGGAAATGAAAAACTGTACAGCTCAAGATTGCCTGGCCATGCTGCAGGAAGAGTTTGGTCAACTGGAGAAGGTGTCAGAGATGATCTATCAATTTGAACACACTCTCCAGCAGCCGAATGAGAAACTGTCAGAATATGTTAGAAGGCTGAACAGGCAGTTATGCAAGATTGTACTGAAGAAGGGAATGCTGCCCAAAGATGCAGATGAAGCACGCATGAAGCAGATCATGAGGGGAGCGCGGCGCTCAGACCCGGTCTGGCTGCACCTGAAAACCTCAGGAGGAGGAATGTCACTAACCTACTCTGATCTAATAAAAATTATTAGGGACGAAGAGGCGCTGCAGGAAGATCAGCAGGTGGCCAAGGCGAATGTCACATCTGTACCAGTGTTGGTCCATTCGGTCAAGAGCCCGGAAAGAGATGCGGAGGTTGACACTTTGAAATCGCAAATGGCCCAAGTGTTGGAGATCAGAGAAGACCAGAGAAACCAAGCCCAAGAAAGGAGTTGTTCCCGAACACCTCAGCACCGGCCTCCCTACAGGACCGAGAAGAGGTGATTTGCTATAACTGCGGAGGGAGTGGCCACTTTGCTAACGTATGCTCCAGCCCAAAGAAGAAGAGAACAGATAATTGCAAGCCGGCGGGAAACTCCAAAGGGCCCCGGTGAAGGAGTCAACCGGGTGCCCATCATCTTCAGTGCACTCCAAACTGGAAAAAAAGGCCAAGAATGGAGGAGACAAAACTCCTAGGAGGAGGTATAGTACCCCCCCACCAAGATGTACCCCAGAGGGAGGGAGCAAGACCCCTCAGTGGAAATACAGCACCCCAAAGAAGGAACATCCACCTAAGAGGAACAATAACATCCCTCAGCGGGTTTGTGCCCCCATTGAGAGGGAGAAAGTCAATGCATGCCAGGCTCAGGAAAAATTAAAGTCCAAAAGGAGCAGGGCAAGGAAAAGCCCAAAGAAGAAGGTGACCCCAGTCCGGCCATACTCAAAAGGAACTGGTGGGCCCGTCTCCTACTGTGCCCATTCAAGTGGAAGGAGTCTATACTAAAGCTCTTCTGGACACCGGAGCACAGGTGACTTTACTATACCGGGACTTCTATGATAGGCACTTGAGTCATCTGCCTATCCAGAAGATAGAAGAGCTGGAGATATGGGGACTTGGAACCCAGAGTTTCCCTTACGATGGGTACCTGCCCATAAAGATGACTTTCGACCCATCCGTGGCTGGGAAGGCTGAAGTGTTTGACAGCGCTTAAAAATCTATTTTAAAATAATGGCTACAGGACGTAGCTCAAATAAGTAATAAACTGAAACACAGTGAATGTGAAAATCAATGCATAGAGTTACGTCACGAATTGGGAAATATATTGATCACTTTCTCCAGCCGTTGGTGAAATTGATGCCCTCGTATTTGAGGGATACCAAGGACACCATCAATTTGCTGGAGAAGGTGCATCATCAGGGAGATCTGATTCTAGTCACTGCAGATGTGTCTGCATTGTACACCTGTATTCCACATCGTTTGGGTCTCGAGGCAGTGGAGTTGTTTCTTACTAGAGGCTCCTCACTGTCCTTGATAATGAGGAATTTCATCATGGAGCTATTGGATTTTGCCACACGGCATAATTACTTTTGGTTCCAGGGAACATTCTTCTCCCAAATCAAGGGTGTAGCAATGGGGGCTAAATATGCCCCCAGTCTTGCAAATCTCTTTATGTCCCAGTGGGAGGAGGATGTCGTCTATGCCCTTAACAGACCTGAATTAGTCCTGTGGGCTAGGTATATAGACGACATCCTCCTCCTATGGAGGGGCACGAGAGAATCTCTAGATACTTTCATGGCGGTCCTTAATGACAACGATCGGGGAATCGTATTAACATATGAGGCCAGTTCCTCGTCTATACATTTCTTAGACTTGGAAATCATGTCTGTCAATAACCATCTTGAATTTAAAACGTATTTCAAGTCAACAGATAGAAATGGCTATATCCCTGTAGACAGTTGTCATCATGATCAATGGTTGAAATCAGTACCTCGGGGACAGTTTCTCCGTCTTAGGAGGAACTGCACCCACGATGATGATTTCTTGGCCCAATCCAATGTTTTAAAAGAAAGATTTCTGGACAGGGGTTACCCATCCAGTGTGTTGGATAAAGACATCTCTTCTGCATTGGATGTTGAGAGGTCCTCCCTCCTTATTAACAAACAGAGAAATGCGAGAGAGGATAGATTCAAAATGGTCCTTTTTCACTTCCTACTCTACTCAACATCTTGAGATAAAAAAGATTTTGAATAGACATTGGAAAGTGTTATTAAGTGATAGAATCCTTGGACCCTCCCTCCCTGAACGTGCAGGGGTGATCTTTAGAGGTGCCCGTTCTATCCAGGGTGAAATAGCTCCCAACACAATAGATCCTCCTAAAAAGATTTCTTTCTTTCCAGAGGCTAATGGCTATTACCCTTGTAGGAAATGCAATGTTTGCATGGTTAATGCATTGGGTGGACGTAGAACGGTAACATTCAGCTCTAGTGTTACGGGACGCAGTTACACTATGAAGCAGTTTACCACCTGTGTTACTAGGTTCGTCGTGTACCTAATCACATGCCCATGCAAACTCCAATATGTAGGGCGCACGATTAGGAATTTTTCTATTCGTGTTAATGAACACATAGCTAAAATTCGCAAAGGTTGTGATAAACATACTGTTTCACGACATTATTTAGAACACCATGCGAAGGATCCTAGAGGCACCCTATTTCAGGTGATAGATAGGTTTGTCCCCCACTGGAGGGGGGACTCCTCTCTGCGGGGTGTCTCGAGATTAGAGACTTACTGGATACATGAGCTCAGGTGTTACTCACCCCACGGTATGAACGTTGAATGGGACATCAATTGTTTCATCAACCGGGCGTGAGTACCCTGGGCTCATGTGTCCATGTTAGTCGGCACGGATGGTTTATGATTATTTAGGTTGCAATCCATCGTCCGTGTGCACCTTTTCAGGTGACATGGTGCGGTTGCTTTGCTCCATATGGATTCCATTTCCTTTTTCCCACTCAAAGTGTTATTAGCTGGCTTTTGTCCGTGGAATGTTCATGCACATGTGTAATCATACGTGTGTATGGGGCATTCTGCGTTCATGTTGTGACAGGATGTGTCGGCCGATTATATATGTTCCCATGTGCTATTTGCATTTTTATTACCTGTTTGGTTGTGGGATAAAGGAATGGATCCCTCTCTCCTTTTTTTAATATTTTTCCAGCTATTTGTTTGCAAGGAAGGATTGAGAACAGTTGGTAGACTCTGCTGTATGGTGTTGTTTTGGGCTTTTAGATACATGCCCATCAGCAGAATTTATTTCTGTATCCAGTCATATTAATTGTGTCCACTAGATGGCGCCCACTCCATGGTTTTGGATGTCACCATGGAGATGCGGCGTTTCCTTGTAATGAGACGTTGCTGTCTCACATCTTCTGACTGCGGCGTTGTGATGACGCGACGTAAAGGCGTCGTGACGTCATGACGCCGTTCTCAGGCGCGCGCGTGTGATGTTCACATGAACTACACGCTGTGTACGTCCATAGACATGGTGCGCCGCGGCGCCACGCTACTCCGGTGTCCCCAATACATATTGCAGCAACATCTGAGTGATGTTGCTGCATTTAGATGTTCCCGTGTGCCAGTTATGTGATGCCATCGGGCAATTGGACGCCCTCTTCTGGCGGTGGGGCTAACTGTGGACATCAGGACTCAGAGTTCCAGGTGCTTCACACAGATGCTGTCATCAGTTTGTGCAATCGGATTGGTTCGTATTTTTGGCGGGAATATTTGAAAATCATCTGTATAAATCTGTGTTATTTTGGGGTTTTTACTAAAAATAGTATTAATACCATGCATTGTCTGTATATTATTTGTAGTTTGACATGTAGATTTGCAGGTCAAGTTATGATTTATATGGGTGATAGTCTGACACTGTGGGATATTTTGCTATTTCCTGTTTTGACTCCGCCCCTTCGGGGTGGGTCAGATATTTGTCAGACCTTATTTAAAGTCGGCAATGTGGGGGGTACAGCACTATGCCCCTGTTGATGACTTTGGGAGTCGAAACGCGTAGGGCCTGCTATCGCTGTACCCCACATTGCTTTTATATATATTTTTACTATTTTGTGATCACTTTTATTTGTTTCTATGTCTGTAAAGACAAAATGTATTCAATAAACCTTGATTGGTTATATTGACCTGCACCATCTGGAGTTTTCTTCTTTTTTCTCCCACCCCTGCGTCTAATTTTGGAACGTTTTGGAGCCTGCAAATGATTGGAGGGATCACCATCGTGTGAGCTGATCATTCATCACCCTGCTGGAATCGGTCCCAGGCATTCAGAATTCTCAGTTCCATTGTCCGGTCACGGCGACCATTAAGCTCGATTGACCCACTGTCATACGACAGGTGGGTCCACCGTTTCCGGTAAGAGTACCCGACTTTATCAACTGTGCTCTCTTCTCTTCTTTTGTGTTTTCACCATCAACATTTGGGTCCTTAGATCTTTCCATGCTGAGCGGTGTGTTCTAGGAATAGACATCCTTTCCAACACACACATGTTGTTTTGGACTATTTTTCACGTATCATTTTTGTATTCATTCCACATTCACTTATAGGGGTATGTTCCTCAATTCCCATGGAGGATAATTCATATCAGAGATCACCCATTGGAATGGACTGTTCATGAACTCTATGCATTGATTTTCACATTCACTGTGTTTCAGGTTATTACTTATTTGAGCTACGTCCAGTAGCCATTATTTTAAAATAGATTTTTAAGCGCTGTACTATTTTGAATCCATTTTGTTCTTTGCTTTGTTTGTTTGAGTATTAGCAGCTTTATTATTATTTTTGGTCTAGCGCGGTTTTTCCACTTATATACATGAAGTGTTTGACACCCTGGCAGTTGTGTGTCCTCGGCCGCCTGGAGCCAGCAAGATTTCCCTGATCATTGGGACAAACACGGATCTAGTCAGGAGACTCCTGACCCCTCTAGTGAAAGAGAGAAACCATTCAGCCACCAAAATCCATCCCATGCTAAAGACGGCCTACCAACGACTGGTCTTAGAGCAGAAGACCCCGGGAGAGGGGATAGGGAAGGTGTGGAGACTTGGCAGAGAAGGAGTAGTGCTACAGCCCGGAGAAGTAACCTGTCTTAGGGCCACTGTGAAGCTTACGTGGGAACAACCTGGCCCCTTTGTCATGCTGGAATCCGACCCAAGGGAAGAGTCCTCAGGCCTGGAAGTGATACCAGAAGTGATTCCGTTCAAGGCCCTGAAGAAGGCCCATGGCAGAGTTCCGGTGAGTGTTAGGAACACTACGGGAGGGCCCATGGAGATTCCTGCCAGAGTGTTGCTGGGTCAGGTGAGCCCTGCTGCCCCGGTCACTTGGTCCGAAGTCAAAGGGATGGGTGACGGAGGAGATGTTTGGGAGAAGCTGTCCGTGGAAAACCCAAACCTACCCAGGGCTTGGAAAGAAAGAGCCAAGGCCCAGCTGACCAGGTGGGAGAAGATCTTTTCCGAAGATGAATTCGATGTGGGGTGTGCAAGAAGTGCCACCCATCGGATCCGCCTCCAAGAAGATAAGCCCTTCCGAGAGAGGGTCAGGCGGGTCCCCTTGGAAGATCTGGAGGATCTGAGGGAACAACTTGTAGAACTAAAGAAGACTGGTGTGATCCGGGAGTCTAGAAGCCCCTATGCCTCCCCAATCGTGGTGGTCAGAAAGAAGAATGGATCGTTGAGGCTTTGTATCGATTACAGGACTCTCAACAGGAGAACCATCCCTGACCAATACACCACGCCAAGGATAGAAGATGCCTTACAAAGTTTGTCTGGAGCCAAATGGTTCAGTGTGATGGACCTCAAGAGTGGGTACTATCAAATCCCTATGCACCCAGAAGACAGGGAGAAGACCGCCTTCCTAACCCCGGTGGGATTCTTCTAATTCAATAGGATGCCTCAGGGTCTATCTGGAGCTCCTGCTACCTTTCAACGCCTTATGGAGAAGACTGTTGGAGACATGAATCTTATAGAAGTCCTTGTGTACTTGGACGATGTCATTGTCTTCGGGAGAACCTTGGAAGAACATGAAGCCAGGCTGGAGAAAGTATTGAGAAGACTCAGCGAAGAGGGACTTAAGCTTTCCCCCGAGAAGTGTCGGTTCTACCAGTCTTCTGTGAACTATCTGGGGCACATAGTGTCTGAAGAAGGGGTGGCCACAGATCCTGAGAAGTTGGAAGCAGTCACTTCCTGGCCACGACCCACCACAGTAACAGAGCTCAGATCCTTCCTGGGGTTCTGCTCCTATTATAGGAGGTTTGTGGAGGGGTTTACTCGGATTGCCCGCCCGTTGAATGAATTGCTAAAGGCGGAAGGGGAAGAGGATGACTCAGGGCCCAGGAGGCCTGGTGAGTCAGTTCAAGATCAGTGGAACCCAAGGTGTGAAGAGGCCTTTCAGGCCCTGAAGAGGAGCTTAACCACTGCCCCAGTCCTGGCCTACGCCGACCCTACCAGACCTTATGAATTACATGTGGATGCCAGCCATGAGGGTCTAGGCGGTGTGCTTTACCAAGAACATGAAGGACAACTGCGACCAGTGGCCTATGTGAGCAGGAGCCTGACCCCCTCAGAAAAGAATTACCCCACTCATAAGCTGGAATTCCTGGCCCTCAAATGGGCGGTAGTAGACAAGCTAAAAGACTACCTGTATGGGGCAGAGTTTACTGTGAAGATAGACAACAACCCCCTGACCTACCTCTTCACCACCGCAAAACTAGATGCCACCGGACACAGGTGGTTGGCCGCATTGTCTGGATTCAACTTCAGTCTGAAGTACAGACCAGGAGCTGGAAATAGGGATGCAGATGCCCTGTCCCGGAGGTCTCATGCCACGACAAATGACTGGGAAGATTGGACCCAAGTGGCACCGGACAGGGTGCGGGCCCTTTGTCAAGGGGCTGAATTCCAAGCCAGAGGAGGCTCCAGAGCAGAAGAAATAGGGGTTACCATGGTAGGAGTCCCCAAACACTATTGTGGAGTAACTCAACTGGAGGAAGACAACCTACCGAGACTGTCCAAGAAGGAGTTGAGGTGTGACCAATTGGAAGACCCCATGGGGAGATTGGTCCTCGAAGCCCTGGAGAATCAGGATCCCAACAAACTCCTACAGCACCCCTCAAAGGAGGCTCGCCTGTTGAGGAAGGAATTGGACAGGCTGCAGGTACATCAGGGAGTGGTCTACCGAAGGGGCCCCTCTGATGACTCAGAAGATAAGTGGCAGTTATTCCTTCCAGAGAAGCACCGAGAGACTGTACTAATTGCCCTGCACGACCACCATGGTCACCTAGGGGCAGAAAGGACCTTCCAGCTTGTTCTATTGGCCCTGCATGAGGGCAGAAGTAGAGGAGTATTGCCATTCCTGTGCACGATGCATTCAGAGAAAGACCCTACCCCATCAAGCTGCCCCAATGGGTCACTTACAGAGTCAGGGCCCAATGGATCTGGTATGCATTGACTTTCTCTGCCTCAAACCCGACCTGAGTGGATTGGGGAATGTTCTGGTAATAACCGACCATTTCACCCGCTATGCTCAAGCTTTCCCAACCAAAGACCAGAAGGCATCCACCGTGGCCAAGATACTTATGGAGAAGTATTTTGTCCATTACGGACTACCACAGAGACTCCACTCAGATCAAGGAAGGGACTTTGAGAGTCGGTTGATCCGAAGACTTTTGGATTCATTGGGAATAAAGAAGACCAGAACCACGCCTTACCACCCACAAGGAGATGCTCAGCCGGAGAGATTTAACCGGACCCTTCTCAACATGTTGGGAACCTTAGAAACAGAGAAGAAGCAACACTGGAGTCAACACATATCAGCCCTAGTGCATGCCTATAACTGTACCACAAGTGACGCCACTGGCTACTCCCCGTATCGACTTATGTTTGGGAGAGAAGCAAGGCTACCCGTGGACCTGGCCTTTGGCACTTCTTTAGACAATACCTCAGCTACATCCCACAAGGGATACGTGGACAGACTTAGACGTAGCTTACAGTTGGCCTATGAACAAGCCCAGGCGGCTTCGGATCAAAGGGGAGCCCGCAACAAGAGAAATTTCGATCTGAAGGTTCGAGTGCAAGATCTGCAGCCCGGGGACCGAGTACTGCTACGCAATCTGGGGGTCCCTGGAAAACACAAGCTTGCCGACAGATGGAGATCTGAACCCTATGTCGTCTGTAGGAAGTTGCCTGGTTTGCCTGTCTACAAACTAAAGCCAGAAGGAAAGGTGGGTCCACTGAAGACGTGGCATCGAAACCACCTGCTCCCACTTGCTGAGGCAGTCAGAATACCTCCCGTGAGAGACTCCCCTGAACCGGCCTCTATTCTGGATACTCCTAGGCCGAGCACTCGATCCCAGACTTCTAGAATAATGAAAAAATGGACTGCCGCACTCCAAAAACCTTTCGGTGGCTTTTATTTAAAATGGCATCAAACAAATGGCACTACAAGTCACAGCAAAGCAAAGGAACAGCTTTTCATTATTTTATTTTTCAACTGCCTAGTGCATCGCCAGCACCCTCGATTTCTTGACTACTGAGTGATCAGCGGAATCTACCCACCTGGAGCGGCAATCTTTCTTTCTCCGAGACTTCTAGAGTTGAAGAAGGGGAGGCCTCCCAATTGAGTACAGATGAAGGTGGAGAACTGGACTGGCTGTGGCCTCCCTCGACTCTGGGAACGTCCGCCATAGATCTCCCAAATGGAGGGGATACCCCAGATGCAACGCTGAATCCGGAGGCTACTGAATTCATACCCTTCAGTCCCTCAGCTGATTACTGGGAAGATGTTCCTGACACTTGTGCAGAGGAGGACCCTAGAGATTCCATACGTCAGTCGACTTCTGAATCAGAGGTTCCAGAACCAGCAATGTTACCTGAACTTACTCCTGAAGAAGAGCCTGTGGTGCCAGAGTCAGAAGCACCAAGAGAGCAGAGGGCTCGCAGAGTCATCAGGCCTCCCAAGAAACGAACTTACCCCCAAATGGGGATGAGCTTAGAGGACTCTGTTGTAACGGCTAGGAGAAGTGTTGAACAACCTGATCCCTCCACTGTCCATTTGGTGGAGGGCAACCCCAGCTCACTCTCTGGCACAGTTAGGCAGGCCACTCATGGTAGTGTGACCTGTGGGCAAGAGAGTTCCATCCCAAAGTTTTGGTGGGAATTCCCTATGCCAACATCATGCTCGACATTGTCCAAAATGGTGAACAGTATTTGTTGAAGTTTATCTTCGGGGACCAAAGAGTTTAAGTGGGGGGGAGTGTGTAGCGGGGTTCCTTTAAATGCTCTCGAACTACTGTTCCCAGAACCCCACTGGTTCCCAGGATGTTTTGCTTCTGCCCCAGAGACTCATGGGTGGGGATATATAAGGGAGGGGCGAGGCCTGGCTCGGCCTCTTTGGACACAGGACGGCAGAGACTGATACACCTGTGCGGACCTGTGCTGGGTAAGGCCTGAAGCCTGGGGCCTTCCGCAGCCGACCAAAGAGCCTTCCACCCCACTGCGAGCCTGGGTGGCATCCGACATCTCTACTTACAGCCTGGATGGGATTGGGGACCCGATCGCAGCAACCGCTGTGGGAGAGTGAAGTCACAGCCGGTGGAAGTTCCGGACGGAGATCGTGTCCGGCGGGTGAGCGAGCGTAAGCTCATTCCCTAACCTGTTTGCTAGTACTGTGCCTATAAACTGCCGAGGCCTACTACCTCATGTTAAAGACTCTCACTGGAGATTCACAGCAGGACTGATCCAGAGGATCTCCAGTGAAGTGTTGTCAGTTATCAACTTTCCTTTTCCTGGATTACAATTGTAGTTTATTCTTACCTCTACAGATGCCGGTGAAGAATCCATCATTCATACAGGACTGAGTTCTAGAGTTAGGAATCAGGCCTGATTCATTAGGGACCTAGTTTAGTTATTGCGCCACAGGGCGCCTAGTTAACAGTCGCCCCACGTGGGGTCTCCTTATCCACCCCCCCCCTTTCTCCATGGTGTAGTGTGACTGATATTTTAATATTGCAGGGCTCTGTGAATATTCTAATGGTCAAGCTGTTATCACTGTTCATTCCCTTTGCATAGCTGAAAGTAAAAAAACTGTTATTCCTTTATAACTACTCCGTGTCTGAGTCTCTCATAAAGTATAAGTATTAAATGTGTATACCCCTAAACTAACTGTGCCAGAAAGGGTCGAGTAGATTGCCGGGGGTTGGCGGAGCTGTACTCAGGGCCCAGACCAAATCTGCGGCCCTCTTAGTTGAGGGTAACGCTACACATATTATCAAGACCTGTAGGTAAACCAAAATAAAAAAAAATATTAAACTGTAGTAACATATACCATTGATGGTCATTTCATGTACTAGGTCAGGAGCAGAGTATAACTAAAGCTGGCCATACACTAGAATATTTTCGAACAAACGTTTGTTCGAATATTCGTACATTCAATACATTCGATGACAAATGTTGTACTTCAAAACTTAATTTGCTTTTACCAATCGCTTTTGGAATGAATGTATTCCCTAACTAAAACCATATTCACTGTTAGAAATTTATTTTGTTACTCTCTCCAAAAAAAATTTCCTTCAAGTGGCAGAAGACCACACTCCCTTACTTGGGCATGCATCTCACCCGCTCCATCGAACCTTTATATCACAAAAACTATCCTCCTCTATATAAGAAACTCCAAGAACACCTCTGCAGGTGGACTTCTAGCCTCCCATCGTGGTTTGGTAGGCTGAGCTCAGTAAAAATGAATATTCTATGTAGAATTTTATACCTCTTCTGTACCCTACCGATAATGATTACTATGTCTGATCTGCGTTCCTTCCAGCAGAAGGTCCTGAAATTTATTTGGGGGGACAAGAGACCAAGAGTGAACAGACGCACACTATTTACCCCCAAACTAAGGGGAGGCCTGGGGGTCCCAGACTTAACCAAATATTGTTATGCAACACAATTGGCGCAATTATTCCACTTTCATTCCAAGCGAGCCAACACAATTTGGTTACAGTAGGAATCTTCTCACCTTCCCTCAACTCCAATAAGTCATCTGATGTGGATAACAGCCAAAGACAGACCGGGCATATTGTGCCCGACATCTTTTTCTCTGGGGCAGACTGACCAAAAGACATAGATTCAAATCCCCTCATACCCCTATGGCCCCTTTGTTGGGCAATCCAATGTTTCCCCCTGGGTCTCAGTCCCTCCACTTTTGAGTGGTGGACGAACAAAGGCTTCCTCCGTCACGCGGATTTCCGCGACCATAGAGGGTTACTGTCCAGAAGCACTTCACAGGAAAAATACCTCCTCCCCATAGGGGAACAGGTTTGATACACCCAAATTACACTTCCTGAACTCCCTGAAACGTGCTGGTGACGTAACCTCCTCAACCCCCATGGAATATTTGTGTAGCTCAGTGGATAAAGGGATTTTTATAACAGCTTACCTGTAAAATCCTTTTCTTGGAGTACATCACGGGACACAGAGCGACTTAGTCATTACTAATGGGTTATATAGATTACCTTCAGGTGTTGGCACTGGCCAATTCCAAACCGGAAGTACCCTCCCCTATATAAGCCCCTCCCACCCGGGAGCACCTCAGTTTTGTAGCCAAGCAATAAGTGTCCCAAAAAGAGGGGTGGGAGCTCTGTGTCCCGTGATGTACTCCAAGAAAAGGATTTTACAGGTAAGCTGTTATAAAAATCCCTTTTTCTTTTTCGTACATCACGGGACACAGAGCGACTTAGTCATTACTAATGGGACGTCCCAAAGCAATGCCAAATGAGGGGAGGGATACATAAGCTGGGCGCCATCAGGCATGAGGCTCTTTTGCGGCCTGCAACACACTGCGCCCAAAGGCGACATCCTCCTGACTTCTGACGTCTACCTGGTAGAATCTAGTAAACGTGTGTACTAAGGACCATGTTGTGGCCTTACAGTACTTGAGCCAGGGAGGCTTGGTGATGCACTGCCCATGAAGTTCCAACTGCTCTTGTGGAGTGCGCCCTAACTTTGAACGGAGGCGGTCTCTTTTTCAAGCCATAGGCTTGTATTATGACCTGTCGAATCCACTTGGCTAAAGTAGATTTTTGATGCTGCCTGACCCTTTCTGGGGCCTTCCGGCAGAACAAACAAAGTATCCGTTCTACGAATCTGAGCAGTGGCTTTAAGATAAGCTTTAACTGCTCTTACTACATCCAAAGAATGCAATAACTTTTCCTCTACCGAACTAGGTTTGGGGAAAAAGGAAGGAAGAACCACATCTTGGTTCAAATGGAACCTCGATACCACCTTAGGAAGAAGGCTGGATGAGGACGTAATACTACTCTGTCCTTATGGATAACCAGATATGGCTCCTTACAGGACAAGGCGGCTAATTCCGATACTCTTTTAGCCGAACAAATGGCTACTAAGAAAATCAATTTCCTGGTGAAAGAACCAAGAAAATGTGCCGCAATGGTTCAAATGGTTGTTTCTGTAGAACCGACAGAACCAGGTTTAAGTCCCATGGACATATGGGAATACTAACCGGAGGGCTAATACGCATCACTCCTTGTATGAAAGCTTTGATTAATGAATGCAAAGCCAAGGGCCTTTGAAAAAAAAAAAATATTGACAAGGCCGTCTGACCCTTGATAGTACTCAAGGCAAGCTTCCTATGTACAGCCCACTGTAGGAAGTCCAGAATCCTACCTATTACGTACTTACGTGGATGCCATTTCCTGGCCTCACCCCACGTGATGTACGCCTTCTAGATCCTATAATAGATCTGCCTGGATACCGGCTTCCTGGCATTGATCATGGTAGATACCACAGGATTAGAGAGCCCTCTCTTTTTTAGAATGTGGGCTTCTATAGCCAGGCCGTCAACCTAGGGCTGGTAAGGAAGGGTAGTATATCGGTCCTTGCGAAAGCAGGTCCGGACGATGTGGGAGGGTCCAAGGACTTCCCACTGACATTTTTACAATCTCCGTGTACCATGCCCTTCGGGGCCACGCTGGAGCCACCAGAATCACTGGTTTCTTTTCTACCCTGATTCTGCGGATTAATCGCGGTGGGAATGCATATATCAGCTTGAACTGATCCCAAGGGAACACTAGGGCATCCGAACCGCAAGCTAGGGGATCCTTTGTGCGAGACACAAATCTGTCCACCTTTGCGTTGAATCTGGATGCTAGCAGATCTACATCCGGTGTTCCCCACCGCTGGCATATTGCCTGGAAAACCTCGGGGTGAAGAGACCATTCCCCCGGGCATAATTGCTGGCGACTTAAAAAAGTCCGCTCTCCAATTTTCCACTCCTGGGATGAAAACCGCGAATATGGCTGTGACATACCTTTCTGCCCATTCCAGGATGCATTTCGCTTCCCTCTGGGCTGCACGACTCCTGGTGCCACCCTGGAGATTGATATATGCCACTGCTGTGGCATTGTCTGATTGAATTCTGACAGGTGACCCTTGGAGTTTGGATGTCCATGCTACTAGGGCATACCGGGCTGCTCGTATCTCTAAGAGATTGGTGGGCAGGGCCTTCTCTGCTTCTGACCACTTGCCCTGGAGAGACCATTGCTCCAGTACTGCCCCCCAGCCTATGAGGCTGGCAACTGTAGTGACCACCTTACAAGAAACCGGACTGAAGGGTTTCCCTTCCCAGATTCTGGGGCACCAACCACCAATGGAGGCTCTTGCGAACAGAAGGGGACAGGGACATTGGTAAGTCTAAAGCCTGAACTTTTTTGTTCCAGGCTGACAGTATGGCCCTCTGCAAGTTCCTTGAATGGAATTGACCGTAGGGTACCGCTTCGAATGAAGCCACCATTTTTCCCAGCAGCCTTATACACAGGCGTATGGATGTTTTTCTTTTTTGTACCCACTAAGTGGGTCAAATCTTTCAAAGACGACACCTTCTCTGGAGGTAAGAAAATCTTTCTCTGATTTGAATCCAGTCTTAGCCCCCAAGTATTCCAGGCTTTTGACTGGTTTTAGGGCTGACTTGACTCGGTTGATAATGCAACCGTGAGATTCCAAATACTTGATTATCTTGTGAACGACCACTTCTAGTTTTTTTCACTGAGTGGTCTATCAGCAACAAGTCGTCTAGATATGCCATTATCGTTACACCTTGTGTTCCTAGTTTGGCCAATCGTAGGGCCAGAATTTTTGTGAACACTCGTGGTGCCGTGGCCAGACCGAAAGGTAAGGCTCTGAACTGAAAATGGCGCCCTTCTACTGCAAGGCGTAGAAATTTCTGGTGGGCCGGACAGATGGGAATATGCAAATAAGCATCCCTTATGTCGATCGAGGCTAACCATTCCTGCCCTTGTAGGGCGGTGGCCACCGATCGGATCGACTCCATACGAAAAAAGTCCTGATATGTAGGAACTTGTTTAGCCCTTTTATATTCAATATGGGCCTCATGTCCCCATTTGGTTTGGGGACTGTGACAAGGTTCGAGAAAAACCCGAACCCGTTTTCTTTCAAGGGAACCTTCATGATTACCCTTGGGGCAATAGTTGCTCTAGTGCCAGAAGGAGGGATCCACTCTTCTGGGGATCGCTTGGCACGTTTGACCTTAGAAAATGGGCAGGAGGAATGTCTTTTAACTCCAGCCTGTATCCCAGACTTACTGCAGGGATCACCCATCTCTGATGGTGTCCCGCCAGGTCTCTGTGAACAACTGAAGTCTTCCCCTCACCCGACTGAGTGGGGGCAACCCTTCATGACTTAGGGGGAGGTTTTGTACCTCTCTTGACCCAGGGTTTCTTGATACCCTGTGATTGTCCCTGATTTCTGCCCCCTGGATTTGACCGCGGAGGCCGTCGGAACTGTTTCACAGCCGATGTGCCAGGGACTGGAGAAGTAGGCCTCTTAAAAGAAGGACTTCTACCCTTGTTCTTAACCGGTAAGAGTGAACTTTTACCGGCAGAAATTTTCTGGATATATTTGTCCAGATCTTCTCCAAATAAGCGTTCTCCATGAAATGGGAAGCTAACCAGCAGTTTTTTACAGGGAGCTTCAGCAGACCAGTTTTTGAGCCACAGAAGCCTACGCATATGTACTATAGACAGCGTAAAGCGGGAGGCCTGTTGGATTGTATCCTTTATGGCGTCCACCGCAAAACACAAGGCTCTAGGCAGGTCAGCTAGGGCAAGAGCCTGCTGATCTGGTAAGTCCCTTAAGACTTGTTTCAACTGATCTTTCACTGCTTGGCAGACTCCAATCGCTGCTACCGCAGGTTGTGTCACCATGCTTGCTGTAGAGAAAGCAGATTTTAGTAAAGACTCCAATTTTTTATCTATTGGGTCTTTGACATTGGAACATTATCTACTGGACATGTCAGTGATTTGTTAACAGAAGAGATGGCTGCGTCCACTGTAGGGACCCTCCATTTTTTTATGAACTTATCCTCCATGGGATAGATCACCGGAAATCTCTTGGGGGGAGCAAATATTTTATCAGGATGCTCCCAATCCTGGTAAATAAGCCCTTCTAATAAAGGGTGGATTGGGAAGGAACAGACAGCCTGGGGAGCTTTTAGCGACCCCAGCGAGGAAACCGTAGTGGATGGTGGTTCCGCCAGAGGCATTTTAAATGTTGATCGGACCATATTAGTCAGAGACTGAACTCATAATCTTTCAGCCTGAGATGCTGAGAAAGGTTCTTCCACTGTTGATTCCTCCATAACTGAATCAACCTCATCCTGATCCCCTTCAGGTAGGTCGATCTCTGGGACTGTTCCTCCACTAACAGGCACTCTGAAGGAGGAGACGGAGATCGGACGCGCTTTTCCTGAGACAGGGAAGCAGCGATCAATGCTGTTAATCTCTCTTCCAATCCTCCCAGAGTTGAGGATAAAACCTCCTCTGTTATATATACAGGAGCAGGTGGACTGGGGACAGCCGCAGCACCAGGCATTCCTGCGGGGTTTCTACGGCTACTGACCTCTGAATTCTCAGGGGAGATTGGTGCAGTACAAGCATGCCCAATATCCTCAGAGCCCGATGGAGACCCCTTTGGCTTCCTGGAAGATCTATTTCCGGAGCGTCTGGACGACATATCTTTAAGCACAAAGCTGAGGTATTCCCGTCGTCATACACCAATTTTGCTGGTAATAATCTAACACAGGTGCTGCTATATACCAGCTGGTGTCCACTAAAGTGCCTTTCTATGGGGATGCCTGCATCAACCGCCTCTGTGTGCCACTGTTTGTTGCTAGCTCTGTTTGCATCCAGCTGACACTTGTACTGTGTCTTTTAACTATGCTGGGACGCCCGCACATGCGCAGAAGCGCCGCGGCGCGCATCGAGCGTCATCCACCCGCCCCGCCCCTTTTTTTCATAGGAGGCGCGTGCACACGCCCGCGCGCGCGCCCGTGCGCCATTGGCGCCCTTTTCGAAATCAAACAGGGGACTAGGAGCCAGGGCCCTTTTTGCCGGAGGGCCTGTGCGGTGGATGAGCGCAGCAACAGGGCAGAGGAAGTGGATTCCCACAGAGAAACTTACCAGCTGCCTGGATCTTTTGACTTGAGAAAACCAAAGATCCACATGACAAGAAAAATGGACTACAGCGGCCTCTAGTGGTTTAACACAGGTACCGCGGTCCCTTTTTTTTTTTTTTTTTTCTTGACTACTATTAAAATTTTACATTTTCAGTAGTTACAGGCAAACACAGATATTTAGCGGGAATACCGTTAGGTAACAGACAGACAAATTAGGCTTGGGGGTCCCCCAATAGAACCAAGTTCCTGGGGGCCCCCACTTACCTGATCCCCGCCGCAGGACTTTGTTTGGTCCACAGAAGTCCAAACTTCACCTATCACGGCAGGCATTGTAATTAAACCTTCAGGGACCGGGTTCCCAAGGATTCCACTCCCCTGGACCTGTATAGCACCCTGCACAGACAACATCTTGGTCGTGGGTATGACCAGAGCTCTGGATCCCAGGGTCCAGCCCTCCTAAGAGAAGCATTACAGGCAAAACCTTGCTCTTCTGCTGCAAGGCCCGGGTACCGACCGTTTAGCTATGAAGCTTTTTTGGTGGGATCCGGAACAGCTTACTAAGGCCCAAAAGAACCTGTACGCAAGCCCAGTGAAAACACATGTTACTCTTTGGCCAACACCTTAGACACTGGCAAAAAACTGAGGTGCTCCCGGGTGGGAGGGGCTTATATAGGGGAGGGTACTTCCGGTTTGGAATTGGCCAGTGCCAACACCTGAAGGTAATCTATATAACCCATTAGTAATGACTAAGTCGCTCTGTGTCCCGTGATGTACGAAAAAGAAAAACAGAACTCCCTGAAACGTGCTGGTGACGTAACCTCCTCAACCCCCATGGAATATTTGTGTAGCTCAGTGGATAAACACACGGGCCACATATCTAGGATATATGCTATGCTATTTAAAGGATCCACTAAATTATCTTACATGGTACATTGGGAACAGGATCTAGGGGAAGAGATAAGCCTCATACACACGATCGGATTTTCCGCAGACAAAGCGTCGGACTTATGTCCGAAGGGCGTGTGCCTGGATTTTGTCTTGCATACAAACGGCACACAATTGTCGGCCTACAAACACGAACGTAGTGATGTACTAGACATACTACGTGTTTTTTCAGCTCTTGAGCACCACCCTTTGGGCACCTTCTAATAATGTCGTGTTTGGTGAGCATTGATTCCGAGCATGGGTGTTTGTACTTTGGATTTTTGTCTGACGGACTTGTGTACACACTATCAGAAAATCTGACAACAGACCGTTGTCGAGGAAAAAATAAGATAAAAGAGGACAGCCGCACTCCAATCCAACGTGTGTTTAATGAACAGGCACTACAAAAACCAGCTAGAACAGGATAGCTGACGGATCACCTTTACTTTCCATTATTCAGTGTAATTGGGTATTATCACGATTAGTTTCGCTTTGTTTTCTTTTAATGTTTTATGGTGTCATGTCAATTCTGGTAAAAGTTTTATATACAGATGTGTTTTGTGGGTTGAAATAGCGAAGTATAGTCCATACTTTGTTTGAATCTACCTCTCAGACCTGGACATCTAAATTTATGTCCGCTGTCCCCACACATATACACACATCCTTCCATCTTTATCGGTTTTAATAGGCAATCTAGTGCAGATCATATATTCCGTTATTATAAACCCTCATTTTTACAATAGATTGCTTTAGTCCTTCACACTGATTTTGGCATCTATACACACTTTATCTATGATGGGTGAACATATATGAATTCAACACATTTGGTCACACATTTTTGCAATTACTGCATTCCACATCAAATTAGATCACCTTATATCAATACCAATATAGACAAAATCATCTCTTCATGGGTCATCATTTTAGATACTGGTTCCGTTGGATACTGAACTAAAAAATTTTTTTTTTTTTTGCATAATCTAATGTTCTTAAATTGTATACATGACATATATATTTACACCAACATACAAGAAATATGCATGTTACTATTTTGAGACAATTCTGAGATGCATTTTTTGTGTTCTCATTCCATCCAACTATAATCTCCCACTGTTAGTACCCAAGACACATGCGAACATGCATATGTGTATTTGAATTTTGAATTTTGACCTTCTAAATATACATATGCTTGCACCATTTTATTGATTGTATCTCAGTAATTTTCCAGCATTAAGGGGATTACAATTGTGTATATCTCTATCCATACCTTATGCCCCTATCTGATCTGCACATTCCTTTATCTTTATTTATATTTTTATTGGTGCATTCTTTTGCTTAATAGCACTTGTACCATACAATTATTCCATGGTCATTCATGGTAGCTCATATGAACTTTCGCATCGGCTGGTTGATCATACAATTACATCACATTTATGTGATGCTACTATTTAAACATCTATGCCTCTGCGGTCCATATGCACTTTATTTGCGATCAGCTTGCTATGCAAAATGCCCAATAATTATTATTATTGTTATAATGTTATCATTATACATTATCATGTTTGTGCAGTCAGACACTTACACTTTATATGTTCATACTATATCTTTACACTATATATCAGCGCACATTGATGCGCGACACACTCACTAATTTTGACTTTACATTTTATTTCACACCTACTTATTACTTTTTGATTGATTCATTTATACTTTGTCTAACATAATCGGACAAAATTGTACACTAATAATCAATCTATTTCATTATAAAATAAGCAACACAATACATACAAATATAGTAAAATAATATCGCACAAAACATATTTCCTCAAACAAGAGAAATAAAAAAGAAAAATAGAAAATAGAAAAAAGAAAAAGAAAAAAGAATAAAAGAAAACACAATACATAAAATTATTTCAGAAAAGTCACTATACATATATAAACTGTCATTTTCATATGTCATCATATTTATAATATTCACAATATATTTATTTTTCAATTAGATTATGATTATGCACTGGTCATTAAATCACTATATTATTTAATTTATTAATTTTTATCTATGTGATCACTATAATGCATCAGTTGCACTTCAATTCTGAACGGGGTCAAACAAAGTATGGCAATAGTGATATATATATGTATGACATCTGTTAATTTCAAGTACTTTACTGATTGCACTGATTCCATCACTCTTTTATAATTGTCTAATTGCCTATTCTAAATAATTGTTTTTTTCAATTGTCTTTTCAATTTAGAATTAAGAGTCACTTAACACACACTTGTTTTTGATCACATGTTTTGTTTAAGAGTGTTATATATACTGTGGTTCATTTTGGTTTAAGTTGGCTATGAGTAAGCACTGATTTTGTGCGAAACGCGTCAGCTATCCTGTTCTAGCTGGTTTTTGTAGTGCCTGTTCATTAAACACACGTTGGATTGGAGTGCGGCTGTCCTCTTTTATCTTATTTTTTCCTCAATTGCTACGTGCATTGCCGGCACCCAAGGTCTCCGAGAGAAGCACCTCCCTTATCCCATCTGCCTTGAGCGGCAATTTTTGTTTTTGTCAACAGACCGTTGTCAGCGAAACATTTTAAAGCTTGCCATCCAACATTTGTCCGTGGAAAATCCGACAACAATTGTCCGAATGAGCGTACAAACAGTCGGATTTTCGGCCAATAGTCTGTCAACACACAATTCCAGTCGGAAAACCCGATCGTGTGTACGAGGATTTAGAAGCAGCGGAATGGGGAAAATTGGCCCAATTCAATTCTAAATCTTACATTAATACCTCCCTGATTGAGGCAAACTATAAAGTTTTCCTTCAATGGTATCTAGTTCCAGTCAGACTGCAGTCCAGGGGACCTCCTCCAGGTGTTTTCGTAGTTGGGGCCAGGAGAGTACCGTACTCCATACATGGTGGACGTGTAGCAAAGTTAGGCGGTTCTGGATCCGCACATACAATTTTATCTATTCCCTCACCCAAGTGAACCTAACAAAGTCTCCACAGCATGCTCTTCTGGGGATATCGGGACATGTGAGATGCCTAATTGCATTAACCTTTATGGCAGCTAGGATATCCATAGCAAGATCCTGGAGGTCGCCCATAATACCCTTTGATCTTTTGAAGGCAAAATTGACATGGATCATGATCAATGACTGTATGGTGGCTATCCACCGGGACAAGCAAGCCCACTTTGAGAAAACATGGACTCCATAGATAAAATACCTGCCAGAATCCACCTGATCTGAAGGGAGAGACACTAGCACCCTGTATAGCAGGGCCATAGCCCGGCACATAGACACTACCACTTTTTTCCAGACTTTTTCCATCTACTTCTCTATGTGTTTTTTCTCTTATCTTACTAAATACTTCCCCCTCCCCCTCTGTTTTTTTTTCCTTTTCTTCTCCCACTCATCTTTCCTTCTCCATTCTTTCTACAAAATGGATTAACCTTAAACCCATTGTTGGTCCGGAGCGATTTAGTCAATAAATATAATGTGAAAGGGCTTACATGAGTCCAAGTAAGGGAACAGGCAGCAGTTAATAATATGTTCAAAGTTAAGCAAAGCATGCCCAATGCATATTATTTCTTCACACTTATTTTTTTTATATTACGCAACAGTTCCCCCTGTTGGGGATGATGCAAATGATACTCAGGTTCACGGCTTACTGTCCGGATTTTACATCTGCAGTAACCTGACTACCCGACCAATGAGTGGGAAGCCAACCATGGGCCAGAGAGTTATTGGACTGTTTGACTTTGTCTTTCTTGAATGCACCCAGTTCCTTAATATGTTGGGCCAAAGTGGGCTTTCCATAATGTATTACACTTTTGTTTTAATGTTGAAAAAATGACCAATAAAAACTATTGAAAATAAGGAATGTATTTTGTTTGAGAAAAATGTTCCTTCCTGCTCCTTTGAACTTTCTCACTATGGTTGAAAACAAACATCTATTTGACCCCACTAACGATTAGAAAATCGAATGAACATTTTTAAAATGAAAAATTTCAAACAAGGTTCTTCTAGTATATGGTCAGCCTAAGAAGATGGCCAACCTGATTGGGGTGTGTAAAAGAGGCAGAGTTTGGGAAGTTTATCATTTTGGAATTATAAAAGCAGGTAACTGATTGGAGATGTGGATGCCAGGGAGTGGTCCTTTGGGTGAGAAGAGCAAAGTCAAAAAATCAGTCAGAGTACTGCTAGCATTTTTTCCACCCTCTCTCCCCTGGACTCCTACTTTTTGCTTCTTTTTGCCTTTTTAATTTTTCTTAGTTTCATTCCTGACCTTGACAAGGGTTTGTCTTCTTATGCGTTTTTATATCATTTTGGTATTTGGGTCATTAAGTTAATTTGTCTTGGAAGCAGGCAGGGGTCTCTGGGTCTTTGATGGCAGTGTTGGTTTAAAATGTGGATAATTATGGGGAGGCGGTGTGTACCTGGGATGGGCAACTTCGGATACACTAAAATTGAAGGAAGTTTTGAAAGGGAACACTCTGTGCCCAATCCTAGAGTTACGAGAAAAATACGGACCCACTCCAGGGGACAATTGGAGATATAGACAAGTTCAACACTTTGTTAATACACTACCGAAAACCCTGTGAGCTATGAGTGAGTTGAACCCATGGGAAAAACTAAAAGAGAGGGGGGAATAGGAAGACAGTGGATATCGAATATATACAGGGTATTGACACCTACAAGGGGACTTGAGACATTAAAAATACTAGAAAGTTGGGAATTAGAATTAAACCAAACTTTACCAAAGAGAAAGAAGGGACGGGTATTAGACTATGTCCATTCTACATCAATAGATGCAAAGGTAAAAGAAATGAACTATAAGCTCCATTTTATATACCATAAAATAAACAAGGAGATGTCACCCTTATGTTGGAGAGAGTGCAGGATGGAGGGAACACATGCCCATATATGGTGGCACTGCCCCCTGATACAGGTATACTGGAGAGAGATATTAAGTATGATAAAGAAGATTGGTGGATTTGAGGTGAAACAAGATCCCTGGCACTGCCTGTTTCATAATACGGGGATGACAAGGAAAAAATACAGAATGACTCTGGTGCCATACCTATTGAATGGAGCTAAAGCATTAATACCAAAGAACTGGAAAGAAAAAAAATCTGCACCAATGGGAGAATGGTTAAGAGCGATAGGCAGAATTAGATTGATGGAGGAGCTGCTGTCAATCCATAACGAGTGTCGGTCAAGGTATTATAAGATTTGGAGAGGATGGAGAGAGTTTAGGGAATCAGAGGTTTTTATGGAGGGGATTGGGGATCTGGGTGGGAGGGAGTAGCCCCTTCACAGTTTTCCCTTCTTACCCTCCTTCCTCTTTCTGTGTATATATATATATATTGTAAAGGACTAGCATCAAATGTAGAACTTGAAGGACAACGCCACTCGCTGGTTCTTTTTAAGGGCTTTGTTTGCCCATTTTTATTAAAAGAAGTTCAAAACAAAATGAAAGGTTTCCCTCGCAGGGGTTTCAGCACTCCTATTCATCAACAAAATGTCATTTAGCCTCCTGGCTTATACATACAGCAGTGCTGCTCAGGCCTTCCACTTCAGGCTTTCATCTGTCTCCTACAGACTTTTCCCTTGGCAACACTGTCCATTTAGATAGCAGGCCCTCACTGCTCTGATCCTCAGACTTGGGTCCACTGCTCTGACCCTCAGACCTGGGTCTCTGGCTTCCAGTGTGCAGACAGGCACTCTCTGGCTTCTCCAGTGCACACTTGCACTCTGTGGCTTCTCCAGTGCACACCTGCACTCGTCGGGAGGGTAGAGCCCAGAATGCTGATCCTGACTCTACTATCAGGCCCACACACACCTGAACAATCAGTGTGCAGTTGAGTCTCAAAACCCGGATCCAGGACTGGGGATTTCATCCCACCCGGATCTCTAAGAAATCCCCAAGCTCCAGGTCCCAAAGTGGACTTTAGTAAAACATGAGGAAATTGAAAAGCCAGTTTCCTCCAAAACAAGCAAATACCCTGGAGCCCCTCAACCTGCCTGGTTGAGAATCCTGTATTTATACACTGGTGGGGTACCACACTACCACAATATATATATATATATATATATATATATATATATATATATAGGTAAGCTTGGGGTTGGTGCCCCCTTAAATTATTATACATTAAACATATTATTTATCACTTGACTTAGTTGTTTTTTATAATCCACTTTCACTAGGAATCCTTCACTTTTTTTTTCTTTTTTACTTCCCTTTCCCTTTTTTTTTTTTGTATATACAGGTAGGCTTGGGGTGGGTGCCCCCTTAAATTATTATACATTACACATACTATTTATTTCTTGACTTAGTCGTTTTTTATAATTCACTTCCATTAGGAATCCTTCACTTTCTTTTTTCTTTTCCCCCTTTTTTTTTTCCTCCCTCTCTCTCTTTTCTGATCTGTCTGGCTTCTCTCTCTCTCTTCTCTCTCCCTTCTCGTTTTTTTTTCTTTTTGTTCGACCCGTCTCTTCTTCACCTTTTTCCCCCTCTTCCCTATTTGCGCTGACTCCTCTAACTAGTGGATTTAGAATAGGAAGGCCATATAGTTGGATATATCTCCTTCAGAATATGCAGATCTCTCAGTATAAATTACTATTAAAGCTTTTAGTTCATTTTAATGTAGGGGTATTCATTGAGACCGTATATGTGTGTTATGTGTATGTGTTTATAAATATTTTTGTATTGTTATGTATGTAATGTAATGTGGGAAAAGATTAATAAAAATATTTAACATAAAATGTGGATAATTAGAAGTTGGGATCATCTCAGGTATGGGTGTCCTTTCCCAACAATAGGCAACATTGATAATATTGGAGTGGTGATTAACCACTTGCTTAATGGGCACTTAAACCCCCTTCCTGCCCAGGCCAATTTTCAGCTTTCAGCACTGTCACGCTTTAACTGACAATTGTGCGGTCGTTGCGACGTGGCTCCCAAACAAAATTGACATCCTTTTTTTTCCCACAAATAGAGCTTTCTTTTGGTGGTATTTGATTATTTGTTTCGCTATAAACAAAAAAAGAACAACGATTTTGAAAAAAAACACAATATTTTTTACTTTTTGCTATAATAAATATCCCAATTTTTTTTTTATATATATATTTTTCCACAGTTTAGGCTAATACGTATTCTTCTACATATTTTTGGTAAAAAAAAAAATTGCAATAAGCGTTTATTGATTGGTTTGCGCAAAAGTTATAGCGTCTACAAAATAGGGAATAGTTTTATAGCATTTTTATTAATATTTTTTTTTTTTACTAGTAATGGCGGCGATCAGTGATTTTTATTGTGACTGCGACATTATGGCGGACACTTTTGACACCATTTTGGGACCATTGTCATTTTTACAGCGATCAGTGCTATAAAAATCCACTGGTTACTGTAAAAATGACACTGGCAGGGAAGGGGTTAACACTAGGGGGCGAGGAAGTGGTTAAATGTGTAACCTGGGAGTGATTACTACTGTGTGGGGGAGGGGACTGACTGGGGGAGGTGACCGATCTGTGTCCCTATGTACAAGGGACACAGCATCAGTCTCCTCTTTCCCTGACAGGACATGGATCTCTGTGTTTACGATCGCGGCCGCCAGGCACTCGCATCGGCATCTCAGTGATGCGCCAGGCGCGCGCGCCCCCCAGTGGCTGGAATAGCCGAGGCCGTCTATTGACGGCCTCCCGGATTTGTAGAGCCACCTTGAGGCCGTCATTTGTATATGGCCCAGCTCTGAAGTAGTTAAGTCAAGTAGTTACTGTGGGTATATCAGTGGTTAATTGTCCCAGAGGCGGTGTAGTAGCGGCTGGGGGCCTTTTACAGGGTGACAGATACAGATGGATTTATGTGCCTCCAGAGACCTAGGATCTAGTAGGGTCAATTACATACTGTAGATATTTTGTTTTCTAGTCTATTTTGTATTTGTGTTTTTCTAATTTTGTACTTAATACTGTTTGTTGTGTTTTGAAATAAAGGGCTGCGTTGGTCATTTGACCCCGAATGGATAGTGGTCGTCTGGACATTTTGGAAGAAGGGAGGGGGATATGTTTTGGTGTTTCAGAGTTTTGAAGCAATTATTATTTTTATCATTATTATTATACAGGATTTATATAGCCCCAACAGTTTGTGCAGCACTTTACAATATAAAGGGAAAATACAATTATTACAATGCAATAAAACAAAATAAAAGAGGGTTAAGAGAGCCCCTCATAAGAGCTTACAATCTAATAGGGTGAGCAAGTGGTACAAAGGTTATAACTGTGGGGGATGAGCTGATGGAAGTGATAAAAGGTCAGTTACTTGGAGGTGTGGAGGTGGAGGATTCCACCTCCACACCTCCAAGGTCAGTTACTTGGAGGTGGAGGCTTCCCTAAAGAGAGGAGTTTTCAAGAATCGCCTAAAGGCAGCCAGAGTAGGAGATAGCTGTACAGACTGAAGTAGAGAGTTTCAGAGGGTGGGTGTTAGGACATGGGCTTGAACCTGGGACCTCTGGTGTGTCTGGTGGTGACTCTACTTGCTGAGCCACCTGGAATGCTGGACAGCTCCTTGGATAGTTCATTAGACAATTCCTTGAATGATCTTTCTTGTCTTGAATCTTGTTTGCCTTGAACCTTGAACCCTTTGCTCCTCCCATGAACTTCCTGATTTAAGCCATGTCCCTGCACTTCCTGGTTGCCAGAATATTGTGTCTTCACCAGCCAATATCTTGCTCCTGTCTACTGCTGCCGACCGCATCTTTGCTACCACTCACTACCGACTTTTGGCTCGTCCCCGACTACGCTTCTGCTGAATCCCAATCTGCAACTATCTGTTACCGACTTTTGGCTCGTCCCCGACTACACTTCTGCTTGATCCCTACCTGTATTATCTGTTTCTGGACCCCGGCTTGCTCACCCCCTGGTGGGGCTAATCTGAGGACCGCGACCTGGCACTGACACGCAGCGAAGCCCATCTCCACCTTTAGGAGCCCTGGTGAATACCGGTCAGTGCTTAGACCCCGCACCTCAGGTGAACCCGTGTCATCAGCCAGGGTGACCTGTGTGAATACCTGCTCTGCTGCTATAGCTACTGGCCTCTGAGCCTGACTCCAGACCGTGACAGAATATTCTGGCCCAAAACATGGAGGCCGTTGTAGCAGCTGCTGTAGCTCCTCTCAGGGTGCAAATCGCTGAGTTGCCAACATTTGGTGTTAACTACCAGGAAAAAATTTCTGAGTTACAGATTGAAGTGAAAGCACTACAAGAGGAAATCCTTGATCTGAATAAACAATTGCGGGATTTTCGTGCCCGAGATACCGCTGCCGTAGATACTAATGCACGAATGCCCCTACCACTTAAGTTTAACGGAGACCGCCGCCATTATAGAGGGTTCCTTAATCAATGTCGTATATACTTTCAGATGCAACCTGCTGCATTTACTTCTGACAGGAATAAGGTCATGTTTATTATCAACCTCCTGACTGAGGAAGCTTTAGCCTGGGCCTCCCCTTATGTGGAGAAAGATGATGTCGTCCTGGATGATTTAGATTCTTTTTTGGCTGAGATGAACCAAGTTTTCGATGATCCTAACCGCTGCGCTACTGCTGAGGCAAAATTGCACAATTTACGGCAGGGTAGACGCTCTGTTCCAGAGTATACAACTGAATTCTGACGTTGGACCTCAGATACCAATTGGAATCCAGCAGCACAAAAAAGTCAGTTCAGTCAAGGACTCTCGGAGCAAGTAAAAGTTGAGCTTGCCAGAGTAGAAAGTTCTGACGACCTCAAGGCTTTTATTAAATTATGTATTCGAATTGATCAGAGACTTACTGAAAGGAGAAAGGAGAGACTGGGAATCCTAGGCAGTAATGGTGGCATGCGTTTTTCTACTACTCAGTATCCTCCTAAGGGTCCAAGAGTTTTTCCTGATTCTGACACTCCTGAACCTATGCAGGTGGATGCTATTAAAAGATCTATTACCACTCAGGAGAAAGAAAGACGACGTTCAGAGAACTTGTGTCTTTATTGTGGAGACTCTGGACATTATGCAGTTAATTGTCCCAATAAATTTAAAAGAACTGCAGCTCCTGCAAAGTATTGCATCAAAAATTGTAATTACATGCCCCTGTTAAACATGGGCAGAAAAATTGGGCCTTAGGCACTGGTGCATGTGCCACAACACTGCAACCCCTCACAGATACTGTAGTTGGAGCGCAGGAATGAGCCCTGCTGCAAAGTATTGCATCAAAAATTGTAATTACACGCCCCTGTTAAACATGGGCAGAAAAAATGGGCCTTAGGCACTGGTGGCGGTGCCCAGAACCAAAAATGTTCTTACAAGCTATCAGTAGGGATGAGCTTCGTGTTCGAGTTGAACCGATGTTCGACTCGAACATCGGCTGTTCGCCGAATTTCGAACATTATGGGCCGTTCGCGCCAAATTCGAGTGGCGCGTCACGGCCCATAATTCACTGCGGCATCGCAGTGCATTGTTGGCCGATAATTGGCCAAGCATGCACTATGACCCACATGCTTTGGCCAATCACAGCGCAGTAATAACGGAGAGCCGTAATTGGCCAAAGCCAGGGTGGCTTTGGCCAATCATGGCTGAGGAGTAGGTACACGCCCCACACTATATAAGGCTGCCTGGAAGTCGGCCTTGTGTAGTGTGTTGGCGTTTGTAAAAGAAAGAGTTACAGAGAGAGAGACAGTGTCATTTATATTGAGTTAGATAGAGCAGGCAGGCGAGTCAGTTAGCTGATGTTACAGTGTGTAGAGGATGTATATGCATCCTATGTGTTGTATATATATTTATACACTGTATTTAGTTTAGCTAGATCCGTTACTGCTGTTCTCTATACTGTGACAGGCAGGCAGGGGATTTTGCTAGCTGCAGCAGAGTTTCACTTAGTTTCACTGTGTGCTTTGCATAGCGTTCACCTAAAGCTTACATGAATACAGTTAGTGGTGTTCTCATAATAAAACCACAGGCAGATTGCTGCATTAATTTCATGTAGTGTACTGCAGTACTTCTGTCCTTTGCAGAGCGTTCACTTAAAGGAACACCTGAATAAAATTTGTGGTGTTCTCGTATTAAAACCACAGGCAGAGAGCTGCTAGTATTTTCAGTTAGTGTACTGTGTCCTCTGCACAGTGTTCACCTAAAACTAACTGAAGACCTATATATATATATACACACATACACACACACACACATCCCACCTTTGTGCAGCTACATCTCACTGCAGGCCATTAGAATGTCTGGAAGGCAAACAAAGAGAGGCAGACAGTCACGAGGCAATAAAGGAGGGCAAGCAGGCTTTGTGTCTAAAGGCAACAGTACTCGTCGTGGACACGGTGCATCCTCATCAGCACAAGGATGTGGGACACGCTTGTCCTTCTTTTCGGCAGCTGGCCATGTTGAGCCGCAACATGCCCATGATTTGGTAGAGTGGATGACCAAGCCGTCCTCATCCTCTCTCACCCAGGCTCAGGGTACTTTGTCTGGCAAAGCAGCAGCCAAAGCGGCCTCTTCCCTCGGCTCATTGGCATCAGTCACTCATACCCTAGCCCCACCATGTACTCCTGAGGAGTCCCCCGAACTGTTTGACCACAGTGTTGGGTACATGCTCCAGGAGGATGCCCAGCGTTTTGAAGGGTCCAATGATGGAACCCAGCTAGAGGAAGGTAGTAATGTGAGCCCAGAGAGAGGGGGTGCCCAACAAGGACAGCTATCTGGCAGTCATGTTCCCCCAGCTGCAGCATACTGCCACATTTGCTCCAGTGATGGGTGCCTGATAGGAGAGAGGAGGAGGAGGAGGAGGCACATCTCCAACGAGGCAGGATGCCCTCCAGGGGCAGCTTAAGGGCAGCACACCGACTGCATCACACCACAGAGCTCCGCATGTGCAGGGCGCTGCTGTCTCTGCGCGTTATTCCAAAAGTTCTTTGGTGTGGGCCTTTTTTCAGACGTGTGCAGCAGATCGCACCGTTGCCATTTGCAACATATGTCTGAAGCGTATCTCACGTGGCCAAAACATCAGCCGCTTGGGCACCACGTGCTTGACCAGACATATGTCGACCTGCCATGCAGTCCGTTGGCAGGCGTACCTAAAAGACCCACACCAAAAAACAAAGCGGACCTCTCCTTGCTCCTCATCAGCTGGGATCTCCAACCCCACTATACCTTCAGTCCTCTCTGAAACCTGCACTGAGAAGAATGAAGGTGTAGAATTAGGTGTGTCACAGTCACAGCCAAGTACTTGCGGGCAATCTCCTTTCGGTACACCAACGATATTATATATTGTACAGACCCTCCTGAAGAAGCGGTGTTAACCGCAAAACCGGTTGAGGTTTTCGCCTCTCTCCACCCTAAACAGATTGTGACGGTGGCTCTGTTACCTACAAATACTGTTTTTCTGCTGTGGGGTTTGGCTTATGTTTTTAAATTGTATAGTTCTTTTTATGTAATAAATATAAGTAAGTACACTAGCAAAGGCATACACATACAATACATAAAGGTACAGTATTTGAATAGCATGGGTACAGTTAATGTCAAAGTTGCTTATCCGCTCACTGTGTGTAGTTCATGGACCAACCGACTGTTCAAAGGATACCCCCCGCGGCGAACGAGGGGGACATGTGTGGTGCTCTCTAGTACAATTAATTATTACTGTTAAAGTATAGGTATAGTCAATCCTATAGTGAGGGAATTTTTTATGGGACACCAGGTATGGGTGTGAAGGAGGAGGGAGAAATAAAATAAAAATAAAAAAAAAAGTAAAAAGAAATGTAGGGGAGGGAAAAACCAGGAAAAAAAGGGGGTAGGGTAAAAAAGGAGGGGGGAAAAGGAGGGGAGGAGGGGAACGAAGGGGATGGAGAAAGGAAAAAGGTGAAAGGGAAGGAAGGAGGGGGGGAAGGGGGGGAGAGAGGGGAAGGGGGAAGAGGGGGGGAAGGAAGGAAAAGGAAGGGGGGGAAATATGGAAGGGAGAAGGGAAAGAGGAAGAAAAAAAAGGAGGCATTGAAAAAGGAGGGAGGAAGGGAGGGAAGGAAAGGAAGGGAGGGGGACAGAATGGAGGAGGGGAAAGAAAAGGGGGGTGAGAGGAAAGAAAAAGGAGAAAAACTGTGCAAACAAGGGGAACACCCAAAGGTGAGATGGCACTAGCAGCCATCACCCCATGCTCAATAGGTTTTCTCTTCATTACTTATTATGGATGATGGCACTATTTATTATTTGATTATTATTTTTTACTTGAGGCTATACTCAAAATTTTGCTCTTAACTTGGTGGTGCAGCAGTTCTTGGGCAGGTTCCCGGGCTTACAGGAGGTCCTGAAGCAGGCCAGGAAACTGTGGGCATTTCCGCCGGTCATATAATGCAAGTGCTCGGCTGACTGACCTTTAAAAGGATTACAACCTGCCCAAGAACCGCCTAATCTGTGACATTCCCACCACTACGTTGGCCATGCTGCAGCGGCTGCACACGCAGCAGAGGGCCATCAATGAGTATCTGCTGCAATATGGCACCAGGACAGTGTCAGGGGAGCTTGGATTTTTTTCACCACGCCAGTGGGCCATGATCAGGGATGCATGCACTGTCCTGGCACCATTTGAGGAGGCCACGAGGATGGTGAGCAGTGACAGTGCATGCATCAGTGACACTGTCCCTCTTGTCCACCTGTTGGAGCACACGGTGCGTGGAATAATGGACAGGGCACTTGAGGCAGAACAGAGGCAGGAAGAGGAGGACTTCCTTACCTCTCAAGGCCCCCTTTATCTGGGACAGTGTTCCTGCTGGCCCGGCTATCACACAGGAAGAGGAGGAGGAGGAGGAGGATTATTGTGTCAGCATGAAGGTGGAGCCTAGCACTCAGCATCAGCAGCAGTCTTCAAGGGATCAATTACAGTCCCAAGACACCCATGGACGTGGCTGGGAGGAGGTGGCTGCGGATCATGTCGTCCTCAGTGACCCAGAGGACTCAGCACCGAATGCCTCAGCAAACCTTCACTGAATGGCCTCTCTGATCCTGCAAAGCCTGCGCAAGAATCCTCATATTCGTGCGATCAAGGAAAGGTATCATTACTGGCTGGCAACCCTCCTTGATCCACGTTACAAGGGTAAGGTTGCAGAGGGAGCAGAGGATGAAGCATCTTCGGGAGGCCTTGCAGAAAGGTCTGT